>JAQQZR010000023.1:27209163-27220049 GCA_030068235.1 Notoglanidium macrostoma | reverse complement strand
TGTGTGTGTGTGTGTGTGTGTGTGTGTGTGTGTGTGTGTGTGTGTGTGTGTGTGTGTGTGTGTGTGTGTGGTGGGGGGAGGGGTGCCATGTATGGTGGTATATCAGAGGAATATGTAATGACTGTCAGAAAGGACACAATCAAAATGGCCTCTTCTCTCTCCCTCCCTCTTTCCTTCCCTCTCTCTCTAACTCTCTCTGTCTCACTCTCTCTAACTCTCTCTGTCTCACTCTGTCTCACTCTCTCTAACTCTCTCTGTCTCACTCTGTCTCACTCTCTCTAACTCTGTCTCTCTTACGGTCTCTCTTTCTCACTTTCTGTCTCTCTCTGTCTCTCTACTGTCTCTCTTTCTGCTTCTCTTTCTTTTTCTGTCTCTCTCTGTCTGTCTCTCTCTCTACTGTCTCTCTACTGTCTCTCTTTCTGCTTCTCTTTCTTTTTCTGTCTCTCTCTGTCTGTCTCTCTCTCTCTGTCTCTCTTTCTGCTTCTCTTTCTTTTTCTGTCTCTCTCTGTCTCTCTCTCTCTCTCTGTCTCTCTACTGTCTCTCTTTCTGCTTCTCTTTCTTTTTCTATCTCTCTCTGTCTGTCTCTCTCTCTCTGTCTCTCTTTCTGCTTCTCTTTCTTTTTCTATCTCTCTCTGTCTGTCTCTCTCTCTCTGTCTCTCTTTCTGCTTCTCTTTCTTTTTCTGTCTCTCTCTCTCCTGTTCTCTTTCCATCTCGCTATTTCTCTTCGTGTCTCTATCTCTTACTTTCTCTCCCTCTCTCTTGATTTGAGTTCTGACAGAGGATTGTCCATCACAGGACTGATGTACTGATTTCTCTGAAGCCGTGGAATGACACTAAGCACTGAGGGAAGAATGCTGTAGCCTTCTAAGGAAAGAAGGCGTCCTGGAGCACGCTGAAGTAGTAAAAGGTTCCCAGACCTTCTTAGCAGTGTACTAAGGAGAGGGTTCCTGAACATTCTGAGGAAATGAAATGGTTCTGGAACCTTCTGAGGAGGTAAAGCGTTCTGGAATCTTTTGAGGGGAGAACGAATTCCGAAACCTTTGAACAAGTAAAGAGTTCTGGAAACTTCTGAGTGAATGAAGGATTCAGGTAACCTGAAACAAACCGTTCAGGAATCTTGTGAGGAGGTCAATAAATTACATCCGAGTTTTATTTCCTCGCTCTAGGAGTTATGAGAATAACTGACAGTAGCTTGCGCGTGTTTTATTTTTAGCTAAGTTAGCTAGACAATCTTCTCAGCAAGCGCTCACTGGGTGAAATTATTAAGCAAGAAGGGTGGAAAAAAGAGGATTTGAAGATCTCTCTGCTTTTTTCCAAGTATTTTTATTTAATCTTTAATTAACTGGAGTTAAAGTGGAACTCGGGGTCGGCTGATGTGTCACGAACCTGGTATCAGGTAGTGTGCGCCGTGTTCTTCTACACACAACCGTGTGTGTGTGTGTGTGTGTGTGTGTGTGTGTGTGTGTGTGTGTGTGTGTTTGCACACAGATTCTCTGTCAGAGTTGCCCTTTGATCTCCGGTGGCTTTCGAGCCCGTTTTACCCGCAGTGGTCATGACAACGGCTGCTGCTAAGAATACAGCGGTGTAGGGGCCTAATTTAGACTCGCCTCTAGTTTTATCCTCCTCTTCGATGATCTGGGACCAGCTGCTTGCACTCCCATTCTCCAAAAAGCAAAAAAAAAACCAAGCAGATGTCCACTGCAAACACGTGTCTGAAATTGCGATTGTTTACCGACATAAACAACAACAACATGTTGCTAACATTTTTTTTTCCCATTATTATTCATTATATATAGTTTCATATAACATTCGTAAAACTAAAAGTTCGTAAAAACAGAAACAGAGCCGCAGATTAAACTGCCGCGTGTCTTGAGGCCCCGCCCCTTTTTGCTAATCTTTTTGCACGCTAAACAGTTTCACGCCGCAGAGAGATGAAAGGCGAGACTAAATGCTGTGCGTGTAGGACAATATGAACACATGTCTAGGAAAGTTTTTAATGACGAAAAAAAAAAGGTTATAATTTTTCCGGTAATGTGTAAGAAAAAGAACAAGTGAAATATGGAATAAGTGAATGAAGCGGAATGTACTTTGTCATGTTGCAGTGTGTGTGTTCTCGTTATCGTGCGGCGACGAGGCACAGACAGCCGCCTGGACGGTGAAAGCCTCCTGACTGTGTGTGTGTGTGTGTGTGTGTGTGTGTGTGTGTGTGTGTGTGTGTGATATTGACCTCTGTGTTTGCTGTGGCCGAGCTGCTGACGCACGTTTACTGTGTGACAGGGCAGCGTTCCTGCTCCGGGTGAGTGATGATGACATCAGGGCTGCAGCGTACGCACAAAAATAACACACTGACATTCTGTTAATATTCATTTACACCTCACGCTGCTGAGGTCTGGACTCTGATTGGACAGGAGGAGTTGATTAATTCTCTAGAAAGGCAGCTCTGCCAGTAGTGCGGCTGCAAATCACAGCTTTATGTTAATAATGCACTCGTTTGAATACATTATCGTTCCTATAGCAACAGCTCATTCGCAGCAGACGCGATGTAAACGAATGTGTGTAACCGTTGATACGGCGAGGATGTTTATGTAACGTTTCTGGAATAGTCTCCGGTGTCCGAGTGAGCGGTAAAGCTGCGACGGCTTCAGGACAGGAGTTTACGTTTTTTGCGTTTTCGCTGTAACGTGACAAATTGTGTCTCGTCAACTCGAAGAGAAAGAATGAAGGGAGGCTGGTGAGGGAAGTGCTGTTTATAGCTGCTATAACGTACACGAGAACAGGACGCATCGACATTCCACATCAATGAAGTCGCATTTGCATATTTAGTGATGTCACAATAGCAAAAGCTATGTTGCAGTAACAGGCATCGGCGTGTGTGTGTGCGTGTGTGTGTGTGTGTGTGTGTGTGTGTGCATGTGTAGCTGTGCTCTTGATCAGCTTTCTTTTAATTGCATGATATGAAGAGTCCATCCTCCACTCCTCTCCTGAGAATTCTCTCTCTCATTGCTTATTTCACTCTACCACACTGTCTTTCTATCTCTTTCTCTCTCTCAGTCTTCCTCACCCTCTCCTCCTCCCTCATCCCCCCCCTCTCGATCTCTCCTGTCTCTCCTTTCTCTGCATCTCTGTCTTTCTTCCTTTCCCTTTCTGTCTTTCTCCATCTTTCTCACTTTCTCTCTTTTCCCTGTGTAGCTCGTTTAACCACACAGTCATCTCTTCTCTCTTTAACCCTCCTTCTTTTTCGTTCTGTGCATCTCATTTTCTCTCTCTCTCTCTCTCTCTCTCTCTCTCTCTCTCTCTCTCTCTCTCTCTCTCTCTCTCACTCTCGCTCTCTCGCTGTCTATCTCAGTTTAGCTCACTCTCTCCTTCTCTCATGCTATCTCTTCCCCATGTCTCTCTCTCGCTCTCTCTCCCTCCCTTCTCTCTTCTCTCTTGCTTGCACTCTTTGACACACACTCTCTCTCTCTCTCTCTCTCTCTCTCTCTCTACTTGCTCTAACACACACACTCTCTCTCTCCTTTAACACTCTCTTGTTCTTTCTCTCCCCCCCTCGCTCCAGTCGAGCGTTCAGCTCCCGTCTCTATTTATATCGTAGTCCCTCCCCTCCCCTGTCGCTCGGCAGCTATTTCCAGCTCCGTGAAGCAGCCCAGTCTGTTTGTAAACGCCGCCGCTCCGCGCTCTCTCTCTCTCTCTCTCTCTCTCTCTCTCTCTCTCACACACACACACACATCTCTCTCTCTCTTGCTCGCTCGCCACACACAGCAAGGGGAAGGTGTGGGCAACAATCTGAATGACCAGAGGACAGGAAAACGGAGGCTGGTTTGGCTCGAGGGCGTGCGTTTGAACAACTCAACTGGTGTTTGATAGACTGGGTCAGGACGAGAGATCGACGCTTCCTCTCTCTCTCTCTCTCTCTCTCTCTCTCTCTCTCTCTGGAGGCATGCAGCTAACCTCTGGAGTTACGACAGACTGAACCAGAGACCTGCTCCGGACACTCGGCAGGATTGTACCAGCATGACAGTGTGTTGATTCTCTGTGTGAACTCGATGCGATGTGAACGCCTCACACTGAGCAGCTTTTATTCCGACCGTTCGAGCGATCATGGGACTAGCGAACGACTCGATACTTTCCCAGTGCGAATTAACGGACTAACGGAAGGCACTGGCGTTCGGGAATCCGTTCCTTCTTTCCCCCAAAGCACCGGCTCGAGATTTTTCCTTACTCAAATGCTGATTCGAGTCTCTGACTTTTTTGCGAGTCGTCCTTCGGCGTATCCGTTCGTTTGTGGGCGGTGCCGCTGCCCGGCATGCTTTTGAAGCCGACTGTGCCGGGGCTGTGCGCCATGTTGCAGACCATCTACGAGACTGAATCCTGTTTCTCTTCGGACAGCACGGCCGGCACCAACATGCCCAGCACGGGTGAGTGCGTCCGGGGCGAGACCGCAGACGGAAAGGGAAAGGGGCGAGAGTGATACAAAACAAACAGGGGGAGTGAGGGAGGGGATAAGAACAGAGATGCCGAACGCTTGTGTTTTGGCATCGCTCGGCTTTGCCTTTGAAGTTGCGCGTGTTTGTGTCTCGTTTGTCACGCTGTTGCTTGGATTTGTCACGGCTAAACCGAATGTTTGAAAGCTGCCAGATGGTAACGGGACGTCTAGAACTTTTAGATCCAAGCGGTATTCCCGACACAAAACTAACCCGTAAAATCTAACGACATTTACTCGGTTTATTTGCAAGCCTTTTTAATTATTAATTCTTTTCACTTAAAGAATCACTTAAAGTTACGTGCATCGTTGTTTCACGATTGCGGTACTCATGACGGTACGTCATGCTGTCTTTGGGACGTCTCAGCTAATTATTAATTAAAGACTAACCGGTGTTAGCGAAGGAATTTGTCGGAATAGGAACGGCGAACACGTCCCCTATCCGCCACCCAACGTAGTCGTAGTCCAAGGTGCGTCATTGGAAAAGGGGGATTCCCGTTGTTTAAACTGGGAATTCTTGCTCTAGAGACGACAGCGACCGTGCTGTAGGACGCGTCTGCACATGTTTACAACGGCGTATCGATGTTTACGTTTCTCATTTTGGCTCAGTTTGGTTTGGACTGAAAACGTGTTGTTTACGCTGGACAAACGTCCTTTAACACGGATTTATAATTCGGGACATTTAACACTCGGTTTGGACGAAACCTTCAGACGGCGCGATCCAAACCTAAACCCCGTTGCTGTTCAGACGTGCTCAGCTCACGTGTTCAGGTGTGCGTGTGGTTTCCAATGTCAATACAGGTGCCCTGATTTACTCGCTAAATGTATGTGTCGTTGTTTAGCGTGCAAATAACCCGCGGAGATCCATAAATAAACGCACCTGTTGCACCTTTTCCTTTCTTCTCGTCGTCGAGAAGCCGAGTCGTTCCATGGCTGTTCTTTGTGTCGGATCGTGTAACGTTATAAATCTACTCTCATACAGTTCCGCTTCTAGTTCCGGGTTTGGACGGATTTGACAGCTGTTCTGCGCCGGTCCTCGTTTCCAGATGTTGATGTTGTAAAAATGTTCCTGAAGACGCCACCTTTGGCGTTCGTCGGCCGTGTGTGTGGCGTAACGAATTGGAATTTGGTGTTTTGAGGGTGGTTTAAGGAGAACAATTGCGTAAACATCATCAGCAAGTTCTGGTCTTGCTGAGAGCTGGATGGGAAGTGGACAAACTGATTGATACTCTAATAGGTATAAAACTATGTAATACATGATAAACAGAACAGACTTCACTTATCACGTCCAGCGTGGTGATGTGCTCACGTCTCTCACACGTCCTCGAGTGAGCTGATCTCAGCACCCAAAGAGTTTAGATCCTCCCACGTCCTCCAGAACCGATCACGTGACCCCTGTTCAAATGGCGAGGGAAGCCGCCGCGCTCTGGCTCTGATCTCAGACCAGCTGTGGAAGCACCACTGGATTTGGATTGCATCTCGGGAACGCAGGCCAGGTGCAGGCGTTTGGTTTCATGTCCGCGTTCACATTGGCGCTCAGATTTTGGTTTAGTCAGTTTGAGTGATTCAGAGCAAATGTTTATTTATTTATTTTTATACTCGACCGAGTTTGCACCTGCGCCTCCAAGGTGAAGTCTTCTACGAATCCAGAGTGCTTTGTGGAGAGAACGTGCTGCGGAGATGAAACTTGGGCAGCATCAGAAGCCTCGAGGATGATGAAGTGCTCAGCTTTTCTTAAAATAGACGTCTCAGGGGGGTCCGAGTATGAAGAACGCCAAGGAGAAGAAAATGTTAATCCTTTTTATTTTTTTCTAAGGGTTAGGTTTTGTTTAAAAAAAAAAAAAAAAAAAGCAACGCGCCGTGTCGGTTGTAAGCAGTTGTAGCAGGTGACACAACAGGTTCTTTAAAAGTGCCTGACTCAGCAGTGCTCGTTGATGATTCTAGAAGGCCGAGACGTTAAACACCCGGGCCGAGCAACGCCGTGTCAACGTTTCCGGTTAGAGTTCAGACCTGTGGACCAACAAACCACAAGCTAAAGTTTCACTACATCGATGCACGGGTAAAGTCAAATTCTAGACTGTTGCTATGGTAACCGTGCAAAATATTAGCCAGTTTGTGCCATATTTATAGACTAGAAGTTTTTTACGGCTCAAAGCTAACTCGCGTGTTAAATCGATACGTTTTGGAAGGGTTGGGGCGCGCTTGTGCTTGGGTTTTTTTTTTTTTTTTTTTTTTTAACAGGAAGTTAACTCATTGACCTCACTCAGAATGGCGGAATGTGACCTTGCGTTCATTCGTTTAATCCATTATTATTATTATCCATGATACGGTTTCGTCCCAAAGCTGCTGCCATGTCGAGTTTGCCGTCGTGTAGTCGATCGGTGGGAAAACGACATTTACGCCAACTTTACAAAAACATGCCAGCGACCCGAAATCTCCCCAGTTGTCAGTGAGTGTGTAAATGTGTGTGTTGTCTTGTCCAGCGCGTATTCCCTCCTCGCTCCCGGTGTTCTCAGGATAGGCCTCGACTCCACCTGACCAGGACACCGAGCTTACAGAATGAAATGAACAAATAAATTGAAATGTAACCGTGGAGTCACCGTGCGAGCCAGACTTGTAGTAGACGTCCCTAAAGAGTCCGGTAACATTAGTGGCCGAGATCCACGCGGTTTTAAAGAAAGACCACAGAACCTTCTCGGAGATGCTGGAGAGGTGATCTAGACGCTTGAGCAAACTTCTGGAGTTACATGATGATGAAATGCAGTCAACTTTTTTTTATTTTTTTTTTTATTTTTTTTTCATTCCTGTGATTTTATCTTGTGATGGAAAAAGTGTTAAAAAGTTTCTTTTCCAGTCAGAATCCAGGAATAGCCAATCAGATTGCAGCTTGTGAGATCCTGAAGCTTGTGGCCAGATCAGTGTACAATAAGTAGGAACTGCTTCCTGAGCCGTGGGCGGAGTCTGAGGCGTCGCGTACGCAGGGATTAGCCGGTAGTAAAATTTACAGGTTTTAGGTTTTACATAAATCGTCAAATTCGTTCACGTACTGTATGAATCACTCCGCATCAGCGCTCCGTGTATTCCAGAGCATGTCGACAGCCCTGTTAGCGACTCTGCTAGCACGTCTCTCTATCACTTCATGACTCAACACGGCTATTATGTCACTTTCTAACAGCCACTGCTTCACTGACAAACACTTTCCAGCGACTCGAACCATGTAGGTAAAATCCCTGAAAGCTCCGGTGCTGGGAGTTCAGCTTTTATAGCACACGTGAAGCTGAAGTAAGTAGCTCTAATCGATATATAAATCAGTTCCGAAGCGCATTTCCGTAAGCGAGTGAGATGAAGCGCAACGTACGCCGGCTGAAACGCCGCTCGCTCGGATCGTCATCCGCATGATATTTAGTCGGAAGGAATTTCTTCCTTTATTTAACGAGTCGCGGAACAGACGGCCCTGTGTTGGTCCGGGAGCGCAGCGGAGTTACCGCAATCAAAAAAATGGAACCTGTGACGTAGAAATGTAGCGGTCTGATCCAGGATCAGTTGCTCAGCGTGTGGCTAATCTCATTGCAGGATGTATTGGAGTTGGTAAACAAGCCTCATTCAGCACAGGAAGCGCTTTAATGAAACAACCCTCGCTTATGTAACACGCGGATCCGCGCTAATCTTTATGGATTAGCCACGCTGCCCTGATGACCGACCGCTCCGTCCGCGCCTCGGTTCCCACTCGGACCTCCAGCTTCAGCGCAGAGAGAGCCATCAGGCGGGTTAGATTAGATCGCTCTCTATGCACGTGACCATTAAACGTCTTTATGAGGTTATTTAATTTTTTGTTTGTTTAAATTCATTATAGCTTCAGACTCGCATTTATGAGCCGCCTTATTTTTAATAACAGGTGCAAATGTTTATATATACATTGTGTATGATTTCAGTTTTTTCATCACTGCTGTTAACTGTTGCAGTTTAAGGGTGGACGATATAACACTATATCACAACTGAATCAAGTTGTGTACAACAAGTGAATCGTTGTTATATCAGAACATCCGCCAGCTCTAAACTTTCCTTCTCACGTCACATTCCAAGTTTGGCTCTCAGTTTTACTTTGCGAGGCCCCATTCGCTCTAAAAGTAACTAATAAAATGGGTTTGTCTTGTGAGTGCTGATGTCACAGTGATGTCACTGCGTGGTCTTTACATCTCCCTCGCTCGCCCACTCGCGCTTCAGGCACGCCGCCCCATCGATGGCCTCTTGTTTCTGTATGTATGGGTTTTTTTTTTCTTCGCTCCGAGTCCCCAGTTGACACAGCGGCGACGTCAGCAGCTTTCGTCAGAGCGGCGAGCGCTGAGACCGGGGCCTCGCGTAACACACATTCTGGTGTGTTTTATGAGCCTCTTGGAATAGAAACGGTTATTTTGGGACTTTCAGAAAGAGTAAGTGTTGAATCCTGTAGTGACGCTTGAACCTCTACACAGATTCTTTTCATTAATATTCAGCGTGGAGGAAAACGCCGTGTACTTCCTGGTACTGCTGTAGTTAAAACACAGAATTAAATCTCAACCCCAGCGCTCATGTCAAACCCACGTGAAACGTCAACAAAACACGTTAAAAAACCTGTTAAAAAAGACGTCGTCTTATTGGTTTCGTGCGTTCTTCCTGATCTTAGCGCTGACGTTTGCGGTGTAAAGCGTGTCGATGTTCTGAAAGGTAAAACGGGACGGTCGGTGATGTGCGTGCTGCCACGGCGACATCTTTAACAGCCGCGGGCTTTAGCTGTTTGTACGATGCTCTAAATTTAGCGCCGCTGTTCTCGCCCCGATGTTCCTGCTCTATAACGAGACGCCACTTTTTGTTGTTGTTTGTGGTCACACTTGTTTGCCTGAACCTCAGGTTACCCAAACTCTACACGCAACGCCACACCAGCCTCGAACCCGCCGCCGCCTCGGCGCTATTACAGCTTTTATTCAGTTCTTTTTTTTTTCTATTAGAGTTTGTTTATTTATTTTAATAAGCCAAGCAGTTTAAAGTTTTTTTTAAACCAGCTTTTGTTTTTATTTCCCCCCCCGAATATTTTTTCAACGTTTTCTTTCTTTTCTTTTTAAAAAAAAATTTTTTTTTCTTTTTTTTTTTTTAACCATTAAAACTAGTTTTAGTCATTTAAACATGCCTTTTTGTAGCTTTTAGTTTTTGTGGTTTTAGAGAAATGTTGTAGCTTATATTGTAGAAAATGTTCATATTTCAGTCCATTTTTTAAATATATATATATAAATACATTTTAAATATGTTTTATTTGTGTTTGTTCTTGTTAGCTATTTCTCATAGTTTTAGATTTTTTTTTATTTTTTATTTTATTTTATGTTGACATTTTAACATTTCCTTTAAGAGGCCGTTTTTATTTTTATACCTGAATTTCATGAATATTGCACTTTGTTTTTGTTTTTCTTTTTTTAATTCTTTTTTTTAATCGTAGCTACAATCTCAGAAACGCCGTGTATCAAAATCCACTGTTTCGAATATTTTCCTTTTAAGCTGATTTTTACTCTTGGATATTAATAAATTTGAGATGCTGTTTAGTCTCAGCTACTTTGTAGCATAGTTTTATAAGTTCTCTCTCTTTTTTTTTTTTACTTTTCCTTTCTTCTGGTTTTATTAGTTCTATTTTGCGCACATCTGGAGACCGGAGCCGTGTGAAAAACACGCGTTTAATTCACACCATTATTGCTTTTTGTAAGTCGGTTAGTATTTGTATACAGTAGTATGCTATGCTCAGATTTTGTTTAGTTGTATCATTTATATTTATGACGTTTTCTTACACGGCTCATTTGAATACTCGAATGTGATTGGTCAGTTACAGCATTCAGACGGTTGCTATGGAGCAGCAATACAATCACTTTCAAACCGATATTCTATGTTAAATGTTTCATTTTCTTTAGCACGTAGCCGTGTAATAAGCAGGAAGTAAACCCAGAAGTAATCCTCCGCTTCACATGCGGGTCCCGCGTCAACCTCTCGGCCTTTATTTTGCCGCGATGACCAGCTCGCTGAACGTTACGCCATACGCAGGATACAGAAAACGATCGCAGGATTTTCCGTGAAAGCTTTTTATCTTTTACGTGGCAAGATATCATCAGCTCTTGTGATGTCATCACACCTCAACCAATAGCGTCTTATTTTATTTTCACCTCAGCTTACTGTTGCCGTATGGATGAGTGTGTGGAGGAAGAAATCTCTCGTTAACGAAGCTGAATTCCGTATCGTACATTTTTCTGTGTGATCTCTGTGATGAGAAGAGGCTGAGTTACAGAGGGAACCTCTTCCGCTCTAGCCAACTCTGTGTGTGTGTGTGTGTGTGTGTGTGTGTGTGTGTGTGTTTGTGTGTGTGTGTGTGTGTGTGTGTGTGTGTGTGTGT
>JAQQZR010000023.1:27177786-27189896 GCA_030068235.1 Notoglanidium macrostoma | reverse complement strand
CTCTCTCCTCCCCTCTCCCTCTCTCTCTCTCCCCCTCTCTCCCCCCTCGTTCTCGCTCTCCTCCCCTCTCCCTCTCTCTCTCTCCCCCTCTCTCCCCCCTCTTTCTCGCTCTCCCCCTCTCTCCCTCTCTCCCTCTGTGTGTCACAGTGGTGGAGGTGAAGAGCTCGCTGCCCTCGGGCATGCAGAGTCCGGTGGCTGGAGGTGTTGGTGAACAGGGCGGAGGAGGTGGTGGAGGTGGAGGTGGAGGAGGAAGCGGAGGAGGTCCGGTGGACTTGCGTACGGACCCTCGTCTGAGCGCTCTGAGCATGATGGACCCGGCGCTGAGGGAGCAGCAGCTCCAGCACGAGCTTCTCCTCCTCAAGCAGCAGCAGGAACTTCAGAAGCAGCTTCTGTTCGCCGAGTTCCAGAAACAACACGAGGTGCTCACACGCCAGCACGAGGTCCAGCTGCAGGAGCACCTCAAGGTAGAGCAACAATCACCGCCATCAGCCTGTTACACCACAGAGCTCCGCTTCCCGGCAGTCACGAGAGATGCTGACGTTTGTTTTCTAGTGCAGTGGTTCTCTGAGTGCGGCCCAAGGGATTCGCTTTATTAGGAACACCTGTACACCTGTACGTTCACGCCTTTATCTAATCACCCAATCATGTGGCAGCAGCAGAACAGTGCATAAAATCCTGCAGACGCAACCAAACTGGACAGCTGAAGACTGGAAAAAGACCATGTGATTTGTTTTCTGTCCAGTCTGGGTGTGTCTGTGCCCATGATAGCCTCGGATTCCTGTACCTGTAACACATAGACAGATGTGGAACCTGATGTGGTCTTCTGCTGTTGTAACTAGATAACTGCATGAATGTGCATGTGCACGAGTGTTCCTAATAAAGTGGACGGCGAGTTTATGCATTATTACTTTATTTATTTAATTATTATTTGTTATTATGCAGTTTGACTGGTCATGTGACTTTAGTCCAAACCTCAAAACCAAAGTTTATATTGTCAAACAATCTCCAGATTAAAAAGGTATTATAATTATTATTGGTAGTAATGAGTAGTACTTAGCTTGTTTATTTCCTTATTTGTTTGTTTGTTTTTTCATATTATATAGTATATAGGCATAGCGTTCCTCAAAGAGTCATTTGCTTAGTTATGCAGCGATGTTATTTTAAATTTGATTAATATTTTGATTAAATCTTGCGTGTCTTAATAAAAATGACTTGCGGTCACGTGGACAAGAAGCTACAGGTTGCAGTGAGTTTACAGAAAAGTGTCTAAACATTGGTAGAAATGAATGACTATAAGGTTAACAGGGGAGGGGGATGTTTATGCTGTGTGTGTGTGTGTGTGTGTGTGTGTGTGTGTGTGTGTGTGTGTACACAGTTTTGCTTTGACGTCTGTGTGTGTGCGGGTGACGTACCTGGATCGACATGTTCTCTCTTTCACCTTGTAACCTTTGCGCGTGTGTGTGTGTGTGTGTGTGTGTGTGTGTGTGTGTGTGTGTGTGTGTGTGTGTGTGAACAGCAGCAGCAGGAGTTGTTGGCAGCGAAGCGTCAGCAGGAGTTGGAGCAGAAGAGGAAGCTGGAGCAGCAGAGGCATGAGGAGATGGAGAAACAGAGGCTGGAGCAGCAGCTCATCATGTTGCGGAACAAAGAGAAGGGCAAAGAGAGTACGCAACACACACACACACACACACACACACACACACACACACACACAGTCCCGCGTTGTTTGTATCCACCAAGCAGGTTACGTCATAAGCGGCAGTCACACAGCTGCAGAATTCATCTGCGTGTGTGAAAGTATTTGTCCCCGCCATGTCTCCTACTGTACAAGCGTAATTTAATTTACCGCTCTGACGCACTGCGCTCTATTTATGGCACGCTCTGATTCACACATTCTGTTATGCAACAAGCAGGTTATTATTATTATTATTATTTTACTAATTAGATTCTTAATGGCGCAGAACTAAAACTGTAACTAGAATACAGACCGAGAGAGAGACAGCAACGTGGAGAGAGACACGGAGAGGGAGGGAGAGAGAGACGGAGAAAAAGACAGAGACAGACACAGAGAGGGAGAGACAGAGAGAGAGAGAGACACAGAGAGAGAGACAGAGAGAGACACACAGAGACAGAGAGAGACACAGAGAGGGAGAGGGAGAGACACAGAGGACACAGAGGGAGAGACACAGACACAGAGAGAGAGACACACAGAGAGGGAGAGACAGAGAGAGAGAGAGAGACAGACAGAGAGAGAGACTGAGAGAGAGACACAGAGACAGAGAGAGACACAGAGAGGGAGAGGGAGAGACACAGAGAGGGAGAGACAGAGAGAGAGGGAGAGACAGAGAGAGAGAGACAGAGAGAGAGACACAGAGACAGAGAGAGACACAGAGAGGGAGAGGGAGAGACACAGAGACAGAAAGAGGGAGGCACAGAGAGAGGGAAAGACAGATGGAGAGAGAGACAAAGAGGGAAGCACAGACAGAGAGGGAGACAGAAAGGGAGGCACAGAGACATGGAGAGAGAGAGAGAGTGAGTGAAATACAGAGAGGGAGAGAGAGAAGACAGAGAGAGAGCTCCAGGTACAGGAGAGGAACCTTGAATTATTTTATGGAGAGAGAGAGTGAGAGAGAGAGAGTGAGAGAGAGAGAAAGAGGGAGACAGAGAGAAAGAGGGAGAGCGAGAGAAAGAGGGAGAGAGAGACTATCAGCATTAGGACACGTCACACGTTAATAAAGAAAAGAGAAAAGAAATTATTCAAGACCAGGGGTGATTAAAATCTATAAAAACGTAGGATTCCAAAAAAATGGAAACACTGTTCCTGTAAAAGAAAAAAAACAAGAAAGGGAAAAAAATATATATATATATATATATTTTTTTTTAATTTGTGAACCAACACTCCACTTTTGGAGAGCAGTAAGGACTTTGTTGTTTGTTTCGTTTGTTTATTTATTTATTTAAAGCCCTTTAGAGAGGGGAAGAAGGGAAGAATACGGTTATCAAAGTGGAGGGAAGCAGCGGACGAGAGAGAAAAATACATTAAAAGACCAAAATGAGAAAATAATTTAAAAAAAATAAAAATTGAAGAACAGTTTCCAACCAACATTGATTAAACTGGAGGAGAAAATGAAGAACTGAGGGAGAAAAGAAGAATAAACTGAGAGGATGTCTGACGTCCGGTCGGCTGCTCGTCGCTGCCGAGCTTTTAATTAAAGGTGCAAAGCCACTGGTTTTTCTGTTTGCCTTATATTTATTACGTGATTTATTAGTTTGTTCATCATCATTTCTGCTTCAGCATGTGCTGCTCTCTGATTCAGAGCCCATGCTGTTCTTATTAAACGTAATTGTACGAATGTGTTCGACATGTTTGTTTGCAGTCGCAGCAGCGCGAGCGTTCGGGGTCCAAGCACCAAAGCTGGTCATCCAATGTTTTTTGTTTGTTGTTGTTATTTATTTATTTATTTATTTATTTTGTGAAATGTGGCACACTGATTCAGCATGGCTTATAAAGCCTTCTCACTGATTTGGGTGTGCCCTTTAGCGCCACCAAGAGGCCAAATCTGAACACACATCTCAGTCCATAACTCCAGAACCACTTGTCACATTGTCACTGTTCCAGTTTCCAGTTATTATTCCGATTTTTCTTACTCCGGTTCTCAACTTGGTTCATTCATCAAATATTCAGCTGATCTTCAGACCGGGTCTTTAAAACATTATTGATATTTAACCTTTTCCAGCATAGTGCACTTTGGCAGGAAGTGAAGCCTGTATCTCGGTAGTGGTTTGGCGTATTAACCGTGTCACTCCACCACTAGATGGCGCTTTAATGTATTGTGTTTAAATCCGAACTTTAAAAAAATAAAAAATAAATAAATAAACGCATTCGGCGCATTTGCTTCACGTTCCGTTTCCTTTGGTTCTGTGATGAAACTGTGATGTTTTTTCAGGTGCCATCGCCAGCACTGAGGTCAAACTGAAACTTCAGGAATTCCTGCTGAGCAAAAAGGAACCCCCCTCTGGCGGGCTCAACCATTCCTTCCCTCTGAAGTGCTGGTGAGTGGGGCAGTCCAGGTAGTGTTGGAGTGCTGCTGCGGGATTTCAGTGTGTTATATGTGTAGTAATGTGTGTGTGTGTGTGTGTGTGTGTGTGTGTGTGTGTAGGGGTGCTCACCACTCGTCCATAGACCAGAGCTCCCCTCCGCAGAGCAACACCCCCGGCACGCCCCCCTCTTACAAACTGCCCCCTCTACTGGGATCCTACGAGGGCAAAGACGACTTCCCACTTCGCAAGACAGGTCAGTGTGTGTGTGTGTTTGTGTGTGTGTGTGTGTGTGTGTGTGTTTACTTTCAGTCAAGCAGGTATTATGGGTCTAAGCACCAAAGGTGTTTATTTTGAGTGTTACTAATGTGTAGTTTGTCTCTTTATGTTATTCAAGATAATTTTATTCATATAATTAGTATTTCTTTGTTTCCACTTGAAGCAGCTTGAATTTTAGGGGTCCTAGCATTCTTCTTCTTATTATTATTTTATTATTATTATTATTATTCCATTCCATTGGAGTCTATAGCAACCTTTAAAACTATCCACACGATTGTTTTGAAATAAAAACCTCCAGTCCCTAAACAGTTTTGTTCGGTGTGCCCTGTAACCCCTCTAGCGCCACCTACAGTTCAAAAGGAATCCCAATACATCCCTTGACATTGTGAGGATATTCTGAAGTTCTGGCTGTTTCAAGCTGTTTTACACGGAGTTGTAACAGAAACGTTTATCGCAGAGGACTTTACCATTCTCACTTCGGCTTGCAACTCACACGTGTGTCAGATAGACTCGTGAACAGAGTGCAGCGTGACGTTCGGACAGACGTGAATGGCACATTTCCTGCATTAGGTCTAGATTGAAAAAGCTACAACAGAAGCTTATCCTTTGTGTAAGGCAGACGGATGGGTAACTAGTATCTAGCCTTCAGAAGTGTTTTCAGTGTGAAGGAGCTTCTGTAGTGCGTTTGGGTTTGATGTTTTATACACCCGGGCGCTCTCTGACTTCCTGACTACTTCTGCGTGGGAATCGGTGATGTGATCAGCATCAGGAAAAAAAAAAAACGTGACGTAAGCGGTCTTTATCACGTTTTATCATTTTCCGTGGTTAGTTTTTTGCTGAAGCGCTCTGTGTGTGTGTGGATGTGTTTTTATATCCTAGTGAGGTCCAAATGTCCTCAGAAGGACAGGAAATAACCCTTTGGGGACATGTAGCTGGTGTGTGTGTGTGTGTGTGTGTGTGTGTATAAGAGAGAGAGCGCTAGTTTGCTTTAGTCCTGTGGGGCGTCTACAGGTGTGAGTCAGTATGAGTCATCAGAGCAGCAGCAGACCCACACTCTTTCTCTCTAACTCTCACACACACACACACACACACACACACACACACACACACACACACACACACACGCTCTGGTTATGTTTTTCTCCCATGAATATCTTTCAGCTATATTCTATCACAACCCACACACTCCGAATGAATTTATTTGCTCACAGTCGCACAGTCTTTTCTCCATAAATGTTTTAAAGTAAGGAATAATACGCGCCGTGCCGCGCTGTTACAGGAAAATAATTCTAGGTGTGAAGAAGCGGCGTAACTTTTACCCCACCGCCGTTGCTGATTTTCCTGTAACAGCTCGTCCTGAAGTGTTTTACTCCTCTTACACCACAGCTATTTTTCTAACAGTTACATTTTTATAAAGAAACATTTTACCTGTTAATAGTGAGTCTTAAAGCAACGCCTGCAAAACAAGTCAGCTAGCTGCTACTGTGGCGCGATACCCGCTGTGTGTTTCACGGGGGCGGGGCACGTACGTCCTGCGGAGTGTCTGATTTGGATGAGTGCAGGATAAGTTTCTAAATGTTTGAACTTTAAAAGCCGGTCATACGTAAAGCTGTAGAACAGGCCGATAGATTTTCTGCTCTTTAATGAAGTGAAGGTTTTGAGGCTGAAACTGGAGTCACACTGATTATTACACATTCCTCATGCTCCATTAACACACACTGAGCCCTTACTGGATGTGACATCATCACACACACACACACACATACACTTAAAGTCTAACTGTGTGTGCGTGTGTGCGTGTGTGATTGTGTGTGATTGTGTGAGTGTGTGCGCGTTTACACTATTGGTAGCTGTCCGTGGTCCTGATTAGTCTGTTGCATCTTTTAATGGTCTCTTAATTCATGTCTCTTTCACTCTCTCTCTCTGTTTGTTTCTTTCTCTCTCATTGCTATCTCGCTCTTCTGTCCATTTACTTATCTTACGGTATCTGTCTCTGTATTCTCTCTCTCTCTCTCACAGCATCGGAGCCCAACCTGAAGGTCCGTTCGCGGTTAAAACAGAAGGTTGCCGAGAGGAGGAGCAGTCCTCTACTCCGCCGTAAAGACGGCACCGTCATCAGCACCTTCAAGAAGAGAGCCATCGAGATCTCGGGTAAAAACACACACACACAGCTGTAGCTTGGTTGCACACGGGAGCAAAGACTTTTTCCATTATTTAATTTCCTGTAGTGGGTAAACTAGTGTGTGTGTGTGTGTGTGTGTGTGTGCAGTCTCCTCCATGTGCAGCAGTGCCCCCGGCTCAGGCCCCAGCTCCCCCAACAGCTCCAACAGTGCCATCGCCGAGAACGGCTCCAGCGGCTCAGTCCCAAATATCCATGCCGAGGTGAGCTGCACTGACACACCTTACACACCTTACACACTCTCGTACAGTTTCTCATGAATATTATACCGTTCCTGCACACAGCAGTCATTTATGTCGCTGTAAATCTGCCCTCACCTGTCCTCACTTTTCTCCTTTCACTAACCACAGGAGCGAAACCCAGCGTTGAAGCCCAGCCGATATTTAACTTAACTTTTCTTTACTTATTTAGCGTAAAATAAAAGTTTTACGAAGCAAAATGTAAATCCAGTCCGCGTCCCGAGTTATGTGTAATTGTTAATTACAGTATAATAAAAAAAACATCAATTCATAAAAAAAGATCACGATACCCACGATACCTGAGAAAAGTGTCTTGTGACACGATTTATCACAGTATCGATATTATATCGTCATATAGTCCGGCTCTCGCTATATGACACTTGACCAGCAATAAACATTTACATTTTTTGGGAGTTTTTTGCTCTAAGCGACTTCCTCAAGCACGAGCAGCTTCAGAAGATGAAGCGATGGCTTTAATGTCTTTACATGTCTCGGAGGAAGCAGGTTTTAGCCCTCACCCCCATCGATCTGTAGACAGAGTGTCACTGATATCCTCTGATTGCATCACTGTTCCCATGGCGACGGCATCCACGCACTTGTGTTTTAGGTTCTGTTGCTTTTACTATTCTACTGTGTGCACCTGTTCTGTGTCATCGCATTGGTTAACCTTATTACCTACGTATACTCGATTGTTATGTTTTGTCGCGAAGTTATCGGGCGTTCCCTAACGTCATGTTTCCTAGTTACTCGTTTTCCGTGTATCTTAATGTTTTCTGGCTTCGACTCAGAAAAAGTCTTTTTTTTTTTTTTTTTAAATTTACAATGATTTGCCCAAATAAATCCTTTAAAAAAATGTAGGGAGAAAAAAAACGGTACAAACGTGTAAAAGTAAACGTGAGTGGAGTTGTGCGTTTGTTTAATAACGTACCGGCGTGTCATTGGTGAAACGTGCCGTGCCCGGACTCGACCCAGCGTTCTTCGGGGTTCTTCACTTCCTCTCAGCACGACTGCGTTTTAAGCGCAAACTCTTATCTTGCCACTCAAGAGATCGGATTTTGTGCGTGTGTTTGTGTGAAATGGCTCGCGGAACATTTTGCCCGAGGCTCACAGATATAGTAACTAATAACGGAGTTGTTAAGAGCGCTTGTTTTGTTGCTTCAGTTCTGCTTGTGTGCTTTTACGTCATTGTTGTCATGGGATTGAGTAATTGTTTGGTTTTGCCAATCTGTTTTATTTCCTGCCCTTGTATTTCCGCACCGAGCGCATTTATATTCCTGCGCCTAATCAATCCGCTTTATGGCTTTGGGAGGGGGGGAGGCGGGGGGAACAGTGCAGTCAATGAAAGCCCAGCGTAAGTGGGGCAATAAATACAGCACACATCAGACCTGTCAGCTGGCAATTTTCTGCCCCCGGTTCGCTCGATTGCTGCCGTTTTCGTCTTTCACTGAACGTCCCATGACATAACCAGAGGCTCATTATTGGCCTCGGTGCCTTTGTGTGTGTGTGTGTGTGTGTGTGTTCACTATTCTACCCAATAATAGCCAGCGGAGATGGAGACGGTTACTGCAGCACCGCCGCTGGTACGCTCGGGCCGTGTGGAGAGCAGAGCGCTGACGTCATCCACGCCGCAAACAGACCCTGAACTTTTCTTTCTATTTCTATTTCTAATTGGACGTTTTTCCGCAGTGGGATGTATGTTGAGTCAGAGCCGGAGTGACGTCAGAGCCGAGCGGATCGCGTTCCGCGTCTTCGGTGCTGATTCACACAGACAGAAAAAGAGATGTGTGCTTTTTAAAAAAAAAAAAAAAAAAAAAAAAAAGAGAACACGCAGTGAAAGAATGAATAAGAGCATGCTGCTGAATGGTGGGGTGCAAAAAAAAAACAACCCAAAAACTAGGAATGAATTAGCCTTTTCATTCGCAGTCTCCCGAACACACTCTTCTCCTATTCCCTCAGCCTCGTCACGGAGCTAAATCCAGAGCCAAGAGCTCGAAGCTGCGACCGGGTTCTCTGTCTGCAGAGGAGTTTAACTGGGTCCTCAACGCTTGGGTTTGCGTCACTGTAGTGGAAAATCTCACACGTACTTCCTACGTTTGTTCTCCTTCTTAGTGTTATTATTATAATACTATTAACTCAGTCCTGTGTGACTAGCCTTGGTGTACTTGGTTCCATGGTTCCTGGTCCCTCTACATTCAGGTTTTGTTCGGTTTAAACTGGACTCGAGCATAAACTCGAGTCCTCGTCACACCTCTGAGTAATAACAAGCGGTTATTACTGCTCCATAACAAGGCTTTGCTCATTTAAATAGACTTAGTGACACTCTTAACTTTCTAACTGCAACTCGTCAGCATTAGTGTGACTGCACGTAAAATGCTAGTGACTGAGGCTTAAGTTCCTGGACTCAGATTCCTGAGCTGAAGTTCCTGGGCTAAAGGGGTATATTTCTGGGATTTAAGTTCCTAGGCTTAAGTGTCTGGGCTTTAGTTCCTGGATTCAAGTTTTTGGGCTTTTTAACGTTTTTTATTCAAGTTCCTGGGCTATGGTTCCTCGGCTTTTGTTCCTGTGCTTAAATTTGTGCATTTGAAGTTTTAGTTCCTGGACTTTATGTCCTGGACACTAATTCTTGGTCTTAAGTTCTTGAATTTTAGGTCCTGGACCTTGGTTAAAGTTTCTTGGCTTTATGGAATTACGGTTCTTGGTATTAAATTCCTGAACATAAATTTCTAGATTTAAGTTCCTAGGCTATAGTTCCTTGGCATAAGTATCTGGGCTTAAGTTCCGACTTAGGTTCCTGGATGTAATTTCTTTATTTTAGTTCCTGGGCTTTTGTGAGAACATGTTGGTGTGTCCACCCATCCATCAGTCCAGTGAGCTCTGCTCCTTCCAGTCGTTCTACCCGAGACACCATAGTGAGCATTCGGCTGGATTTACAGTTGTGTACAGATGTTAATTGGTCCAGAACCTCAGAAGGTCTCACTTTATTGTGTGTGCGTGTGTGCGTGTGTGTGTGTGTGTGTGTCTGTGTGCGTATGTGTGTGTGTATAGCAGCTGCGTTCCCTGCACCAGTCTCTGAACGCAGACGGAGCGGTGAGCCCTCTGAGTCTGTACACGTCTCCGTCTCTGCCCAACATCTCTCTGGGTCTGCCGGCTAACGCGCACATCACCGTGAGTCCCGCACCACACCTTCTTCACCGTCTTACCTCAGACACGATCGTGTACTCTAATGTTCGTCTGTCTCATCAGGCTCCTCAGAAGCTCGGGGTTCAGCCGGAGGCGGAGCGGCAGGTGCAGGGGGTGCGTCAGGGGGGCGTGTTGGGGAAGTTCGGGAGCAGCTCGTCCGTGTCCGTGTGTCTGGACTCGGAGCCTTCGTCAGCTCCCAACAGCCACAGCAGCCACAACTCCCTGCTGCAGCACGTCCTCCTGCTGGAGCAGGCCCGGCAACAGAGCGCGCTGCTCGCAGGTAACACGCGAAAACATACGCTGTCACACACACACGCTGTTACACACATGTTTTCACTGGTTATGAAAACAGAATAAACATTAGCAGTAGTGTTAATAGTGCCTCACTCCTCTCAGTGCCCATGTACGGCCAGTCGCCGTTGGTTACTGGGGAACGGGTGTCTAACAGCATGCGGACGGTCAGTAAGCTGCCACGACACCGTCCTCTGGCCCGCACGCAGTCGGCTCCGTTACCGCAGACCCCGCAGGCGCTGCAGCACCTCGTCATCCAGCAGCAGCACCAACACTTCCTGGAGAAACAGAAACACTACCAGCTCAACAAGGTAACACTGAGCGAGCATCAGCAAGTATGAGTGAAAAGAAACGAGCGTGAACTAACGTCGGGTCAGTGAGTATAAATATATAAATATTGGCGCCCACATTTATGAATTTTGAAATAAACTTTGGATTAATGCTTTTGTTTACAATTTGGCTAATTTAGTTGATTATTTTATAATAACGCTAATAAATACAAGCGTTACCTACTATTGTTTTCACTAATTAATATTGAAGTTGATGAAGTGTAGTTACTATTACCACCCGGGAGTGTTACAACGCACCGCCACTGGAGACTGCTTCCGTAATCGTTACATAAACGTCTCCTTATAGAAAACTTCACCACATCAACAACATTTTTTAATCTATTGACATGGAGCGTCCACCGTGAATGAGCTGTTGCTATAGAAACGATAACATACGAGAACGAGCATATTAATAACTGTGATTTGCAGCTGCACTACTGTCAGAGCTGATGTTCTAGAGAATTAATCAACACCTTCTGACCAATCAGAGGCCAGTATTCGACAGTCGGTATAAAGTTTGTTCCAATGAACGAATGCTGTAAGTAAAGTTAGTTAAGGAAACCTGAATGTCTAAATTTCCCCATTAGATACTCTCCAAAGGGGCGGAGCTTCCACGTCAACCCCCCACCCACCCAGAGGAGACTGAGGAGGAGCTTACCGAGACGGCAGAAATGGTAGAGGAGTGGGGGGAGGTGCCTGAGCGTGTGAGGGAGGGGCTGAGTAAAGAAAGTTCTGGCGAGACCACGCCCCCTTCCGAGCGCGTGGTCCCGCTGAAAGGCGAGAGCACAGAGAGCGACCTTGAGGAAGAGGACGATGAAGATGAAGCGATCGAGCTGAAGGAGTGCGATGAAGAGGGCGACCCCTACAGGCAGGTGAGGAGGGGGAACTTTCTTTTCTTATTTCTTCCACATTTTTTTGTAATCTGTACATCGTTATTAAGGTGTGATGAGACAGTATATTGGTATGGTAGCGTTATATTATAAGAACGTATTAGTGATTAGTGAGTGATAGTAAGTCCTTGGTTTTTCCTATTTTTTCTTTACCGAAACACTGTGTTTTTATAATGAATATGAAGTTGTAATATTCCTGTGACCCTGTGATGGGTCTAAAAAATTAGCAAAAAATGGCCAATATTAATAGTACAGAAATGTCGCAGCCTGCCGGAGCTCGAGTGTCTGGTGCTGCGTAAGAGTTTCTCAGAAACCCTTAAAGCGTTTTTTTTTCCAGCACTTCCTCAATCTTTGAGTGCTTTTTCCATAAGCGTAGCGGCTCTTTGTTATTTCATCACTCAGTCCTGCTGTCTGCTATATTTGGCTCTGCTTTTCCTCGCGCGCTCTTGTTCAGTTCCTTTGTGTAACGTCCTTCACCCTTTGCACTTTAACACGTTGCGAAACTGGCGCTGATGAAATCGGGGCCGCATTGACGCACGTCGCCTAGCTGTGATGATGTCTGTCCTCTGTCCCACACAATGCTGCAGCCCGAGTATGAGATGTGTACACGTCAGTCGTGTGTGTGTGTGTGTGTGTGTGTGTGTGTGTGTGTGTGTGTGTGTGTGTGTGTGTGTGTGTGTGTGTGTGT
>JAQQZR010000023.1:27133045-27143900 GCA_030068235.1 Notoglanidium macrostoma | reverse complement strand
AACCCCCCCCCCCCCCCCCCCCCAAAAAAAAAAAAAAAAAGATTACGCGGAAATGAGACCGTGGAAACCACTTCGGTATAAAGAGATCAGCGTTTTACAGACACAGCTGGTGAGGAAGTGACTCGCTTTGCATCGGTGTGTCCAATCAGAGCCCAGTTTCTGACCCTCAGCGTCACCTTAAAGGAAACCTCCACCCTGGAACCTGCTGATATTGAAACACCTGTGATGTGTCTAGTGATTTCTGGCGCTAATTCGTTGGTTGGTGCTGTGTTATCGCTAATCGTGTGAGAAGTTCGCCTTTCGCGAGCTGCTCTGATGCCGCGAGGGACGCTGTTCTAGCTAGCGCAGTTACAACGATGTTTAACAGGAGAAAAGCTCTCAAGCAGGAAGTCAGATCTCCAGAACTCCAGTGTAGATGTTGGTGCGAATGCTGTTCCAGAATGCGAAGCAGCTATACGACGTGTTTGAGACTCGGTCCGGCTAGTTGGCGATCTAGTCGATGGTGGTGTTAGTGTGAACGGTGTAGCTTTGGAAGCTGATCCGTTTGAGCGGAGCGTACAGGTGAAAGAGCTGGGCAGACTAAAGGACTAAAGCGCCGCCGCATCACTGTCTTCAGGTAGAGACGAGACCATCATATCCACGAAAGAAGTTTGAACTAAAAGCCCAACTAAAATCACATTCCAATTATAAAGGTTAACTTGAAAGTCGTTCAGGGTGGATTTTTCCTTTCATATCGAATACATTTGTGTTGTTTAGGAAACTCCGCCCTGATCCACAGCGAGAGCAGTCAGGAACACCGAGTACCTAGCACAGGTGTGGAAGGAGTTTGTGGGTGTGTCCACACCATGTTGGTGGTGTTTGTTTTGTTATTTTTTATTATATCAGGTGCTGGGCACAAGGCATTTCATCATCTCAGAAGAACATCTGGTTTCTTAGAAGGCTTGTAAGTTGGCTTGTTGTGTTTTGCTGCTCGTACCTCTAAATGAAGTAGTGAACCTGTTCAATAAGTTTACATTGTACGTGAAAACTCCAGGCTGGCAGTGGACACGGCTAGTGGAGTAACGCTCCTCCATCTTGATGAGAACTCCTGTCACTATTATTATTATTATTATTATTATTATTGCTACTATTATCACTATTAATTATTATTTCGAACACCTCATTGTGAAGCGAAGACCGTGTCTCTTCACTCCTGTACAGCGGAAAGCCTCAGTGATGAATTTTAACAGCAGTGTTCATACAAGTCCGGTGCATTTTGCCTCTTTACATGTTCACACATGGAAAGGGTTGGGTTTTTTAATTTTTTTATTTTATTTTTTTTATTTTTGCAGTTTTCTCTAACCTCTCAAGACTGTGAACTGGAAATTGTTTGTAACCTCTTTTGGAAAGACAAATGTGACCTTGTGAATACCTCTAGCATCGTAACAGGACCTCATTTCTCCTCCCCCCCATTCTGTGACTGTTTTTGCACATCTGGAGAGACGTCTGTGTTCCCCTTCCCAGCAAACGGGAGCGGTGTCGACCTCCTACCTGAACGAGATTCCAAAAAAAAACCCCCCACAGTATGTATGAGCAGCGATGCCATGTTTCCGACTGAGACGGAGGAAGAACGGCGGTACTCGCGATCCTCCGGCTCACAGCGTCGTGAGAAAGCCGCAGCCTGATCCGGAGGCTCCAGCGGCGGTGCCAGACCGCGACGGTCGTCAGCGTTAGCGCTTCACGTCCAGCTCCAACAGGCGCTAACAAACCCGCCGTCGCTTAGGACTTTTTTTTCCCAGTAAAAAAATTTTTTTTTTTTTTTTTTCTTTCTTTTTTGAATTTTAAATACATAACATGGAAAGAATGGTAATAAAAAAAGATAAAACAGAGCAGACTTGTCTTAGATCTTTGTCCTGTCGTCTGTATTTTGAGCAGGGTGTCAAATTGGAAACCTTATAAATGGTCTTTTTGACCATTTCCAGTTTCCCTGAGGTATAAATACGAGGTTGTACACGTGTAAAACCTTCATACCATTTAACGCTATTAGATTCTGATTCATCAGGTGGTGTTCATTAGTTTTTTATACCAGCACCTGCAAATCACAGGTTTATATTAATGCTCTCGTTCTAATATGTTATCATTTCTATAGCAGCAACTCATTCACAGGGACTTTTACGGCTTTTTTGAAAAAGGAAATCTGTGTAACTGTTGCCATGGAGACGTTTTCTATAAAGAGATGCTTATGTAATAGTTATGGAAGGAGTCTCCAGTGTCAGTGCTTGGTAAAGGCCAGAGGTAAATCTGTAACTTTTGCAATTCAGGAGAGTGATCAGTTTATGGGTGAGAACAGAAACTGAACTTGTTTTGTTGACATTTCACAACATTAAATGTAACTATAAATGGATAAAGAGTGCATCATTCTTTAATAAATAAAGTAAAATTATAATTGTTAGCAAATTGCTGTGGCATAAGGGGAATCGACCCTGTTTATGTCTTGTTATGGGAAATTTTTTTAACTTTGCGTCATCACAGCACCTCATTGTTTATTGTTTTCCTACAACAGCGTGGCCCGGAGAGTTTTATTCCCTGCTGAACAGCCAACACCACATCTGCTTATTACGTAAAGGGTGCCGATAATTATGGAGATGACATTATATATGTGAGAGAAGTGTTGAAATATATCATTCTGGTTAAGAGAGTTTTCAGTCTGCCAAAAAAAGAGCTATTGTTCTCCATTATAGACCTGAAAGTGATCTGTACTGTATATTCATTTTATTAACTGGCCAACAACGAGCAAAGTGCACATATAGACTGTGGACTATCATTTATTTTTATCGATGTTCCTTACTGGCCTGCAGCCTAGCTTTAATTCCGGATACTTTTATGTCCCGAGCATATTACTTATTGCAATATTTAATCATTATAAGATGAAAAGGACACTTCTGATGTGTATCAGTGTTTTCACCTCGGGTAAGGCAGTCGTAAAGTTCCTTACCTCTGAATATCTCTTCCATATTTGCAGTCACACTCAGAAATAAAGTTAGCAGTACTTTTCCTTGTATTTGGTTTGTTACCTTCATGAGAACGTGTTTTGTGTGTTTCCTGCCCATATTTTACCTCAGGTGGTGCATGTACTGTTCCTCTCACCTGCCCGGCACAGGGTCCACGTTTATAGACCGTCAGCTTAAGCGTCGTCTATCATTTTTTAGTTTTTTAATCTTAATATGAAGAATTAGGTCAGGAGGAAGGACCTCTTTGAGCATGGGGTTTATTTGTTGTTGTTTTTACAGTTAATGGCCATTTTGTCATTTGACAGACGGAGCCCCAGTGAAGTTTGTACTTTTATTACTTTAACATTGAATAATTGAAGAAATTCGTGAAGAAATGTCCCTTTTTAATGGAAAAGTTGTATTTGTAAAGCTTTTAATTCATTGGTTCATTTTATTATTTCAATTTTAGTTCATTTTTCTAAAATGGCTGCCGGATTGCGTGGTGTTGACGGCATCAGCGCCATCTACCGGTCATCTCCGTTGTTAATTAGAACACACATACAGTTTATTTCTCTGGGTCACTTAACATTCGATCATTCATAGTATAGGTTCATAAACCTAACATTATTCTTCATTTCTTTTGAAGTTTAATAGTACTTATATTAACGCATTGAACGTTGTTTATGTTCTTGCTCATCCTTATAACTCGGTGTTTCCGGTGCCCGTGGTTTCCAGGGAGACGGCGCACGCGCATACACACACACACACGCACACACACACAGGCCTGCAGCCTAGCTTACTTCCGGATACTTTTACGTCCCAAACTTATTACTTATTACAGAATTAAATCATATAAGGCGAAAACACACTAATCCTATAGATCAATATTTTCACCTCAGGTAAGTCTGTCGTAAAGTTCCTTTCCTTTCAACACGCTACTAAATTACAATAATAAAATAGTTTATGTCCGGTAACTATGGTAACGCATGGCGTTTTATTTTACTATATAGCTTATCTTTTTAATAATTCGGGTATTACAGGACTTTTATTAATGTTGGCATCCCTGATATTATACAGTTGAGAAATGAAACAATATAGCCGTTTTATTTTTTCAACATGGTTTATTATTATTATTATTATTATTATTATTATTATTATTATTATTATTATTATTATTATTGTTGTTGTTGTTGTTGTAATATGCACAACAATTTATACAGCTTCGACAACATTAAAGCACACGTTTACTCCCGTTACTTTCACCTTTCCTGCACAGGGTCCACATTTATGGACATCTTTTTAACATTTGGTTTATTTTTTTTGGGGGGGGTGGTATCTTGAGACTTTTATTGTAATTTAAAATAAAACATTATCTTTATTCCTGTTGCTGTTAATTATTTATTTATTTATGATTATCCTTACAAACCTACAAAAATTCCCAAAATAAATAAAAAAAAAAATTTTTGTGCTTCCAATGAAGGTCTAAAAGTTATTTTAAAGTCTTTTTTTTTTTTTTTTTAAATAGAAGGTAGATTTTTTTTTCTTTTTTTTTAACCTATGAAATTTTGTGCCTCTTCTAATATTTTTATAATAATATCTTTTAGACATGAATGTGAACAATTTTTTTTTTCCATTTTTTCTTTTTATTTTTTGCATGCATGATGTTTTATCCTTTTTCACTTCTGGACCTCCTACACGTGGTCAATCCATTTATTTTCTAATATACCTGATATTTAGAGAGAGAAAAAAAGTTCAGATGATATTAAAGGTGCAATAGCCAATATCGTTCAACTTTTGCTAATGCAACTAATGTGGATACTTGTGTAGAATGGATTTGTTTTTTTTAAAGTGTTAGCCATTGTTGCAGAATGAATGTGTTTTGTAGCTGGGACTAAAAAACAGTTTACAGACCTGCTTCCAGTCCAGAATATATGTCTGTAATTGGATCTGGCTTCTTGTCAGTCCGTTTATTGACACGTCCCCAATACCCCTTCACATCCTCATAAATCATGATGAGGAGACGTTGAGTGCTTTCAAGCAGTTGGACATCTGAGTACGCATGGGTGATGTCATGACACTCTTTACTAATGGTAATGCTAATTCGCATGCTAGCTCTAGTTGAAACACTGTAGGTTTTGGAGGTGGACCCTTGTGTTCATGGGAACTCGCATTACACGACATAGGAATAGGGAATCATTCAGATCTTACCCATGGAGACAAATCTTACCTAATGCAATTTTAAGTACAGATTTGTTTAAGAAATTATTTATGCAATAAACTTTAAGAGTACAGCTTTAAAGTCCTGAAGGTCCAATTATGTGCTTATAATTATTTAAATAAGGCACACTACACTATATTCATGTTTTCATTGTGAACGATGTGCACTAAAGCAACAAAACATGTCTCCTTGATAGTATCGCCATGGCGACCAGGCAAAAAGTACTCTACACATTATAATACTCATGAACAATGTTGCGTTTCATCTTTTCACATGATTTCTATATATAAAGGTGCAGAATATTTTAGAGGGTATTATGGGGTCGGGTACCATTGAAACTGAAGGGAGATTGAATTACATTTCATTACTTTTTGTCACTAAGTTATTGCATTGTCTTGTCTTACCCCGTACAGCCCCATGGAGGAGAACGGGGCGCTTTTCAGGTAGCTGGAATCGCTGTATTGGTGCTAAACTGGTAGCTACACACTTCCACTGTTTATAAGCAACATACAGCGTATGTTATACGTATATGGAGCACGCATCGCACACTAAACCTGTCATTTTAAAGCACTGGATGTTATTAAAAACCAGCAGATCAATAAGATTCTCTGTGTAGGTCCTCCAAAAATACCCACAATGCCTCCCAGACTGAAGGACTCGCACACAGCAAACACACTCAAACCTGGACCTTAAAGGTGACATCTACTGTCCTAAACCTCATTCGTTTTTTTTTTGTTTTGTTTTGTTTTAAATCTACAGTATATCATTTCCAGCTTTCAGAGCCATCCTCTGAGTCCTGGGATAGTTTTGCTTGTCTGATAATCCAGCTTCTCCTACACAGGTGTTCCTGCAGGAGCAGAGAGACGATGCAGACGAGTGGGAATCCTCAGAGGAGTGGCTCGAGTGCAGGAGCTTGGAGAGTTGTGGCCTCACTCCGTCCCACCTCCTGTCTCACTGCTCCACTGCTGCTGTGTGAGTCCGTTTACAAGCGCTAACGTTAGCTAGACTGCTAACATTAACTGACAAGCTAACTTAGCTATTAGTAGCTAGCTGGATAGAATGTCACGTTTCCTGTAAGAGCTATAGTATATCGTCTATATATTTTTCCGACCACACCCCTGCCCATACATCTGCTTAGCTTGGACAAGACTTGGGGACTTTTCTTGTCCAACCTCCCATTTCTTCTGCCCAATAAGAGAGTCATCTTCTGCCCAACGCTGGCCTTTTTCTGCCAAACACAGGGTTCTTCTGTCCAAACTATGGCTTTATCTACCCAGCCTGGATATTCTTATGCCCAAGCAGAGGCGTTGGCCATCCTGGAGCTTCTTTTGCTCACACCGAAGCTTCTTCTACCCGTCCCGGGGCTTTATTTTGTACCCCACTTAGGCATTCCTCTGCCACTTTGCTGCTTCTCCAGTCCAGACTGGGGCTTTATATTTTACTCTACCTAGGCCGCCTTCTGCTCATGCTGGTTCTTCTTATATGCAGTCTGGGACCTTTGCTTCATAACCTAAGGCTTCCTTTGTCCATCCTTGGGCTCTGCCTTCCCAACCTGGGGCTTTTCTCCAATAACACTTCCTCTGTCCAAGCTGGTTATTCTTCTGCCCAGTCTGTGGCATTTTCTCGACATGGGAATTTGTTTTTTCCCAGACTGGGGTTTGGTCTGCAGTGATGTGCCACTTGAAGTGCGATTTGTCTGATTATGTTTGTTCTGATTACAGATCTCACAGAGAGGACGGGGTGGACACACAGCTGGAGATCGACTCCAAGTCTCTCGCTGACTTCGAGATGCAGCTTTACCAGTGAGCGGCAGCTTGGATCATCTTACAAACACAGAGATGTGCCATGTTGCTTGTACTTCTGTTTATTTCTTATATTACTTTATATCCATAATAATAGGAATAATTTGCGTCTCATTCAGGATCCTTTCCTGCCTTCTACCCAGTGTTCCTGGAATAAACTTTGCATCCACGACATGCCCACTAACAAGGAATAAAATGAGCCTAATGTCGACATTTATCATCATAATGTTTAAAAAAGAATAAAGTGCCCAGTTTGTCGTTTGTGCAGAGCGATTGAGATGTACCACAGCAGAGTACGGTGGCTGACTGGAGGCAGCAGAAAGGTCAAGCTTATTTTCACAGACTGATGGCTGAAATTAGCGGGTTTTATTTTTACTGATTTCTCAGCACCGTTCTGTTGTGGCTCCTCGTGTTTAGATCTTTGGGGTGGTGACGGGATCCAGCCTTGGAGTTCTCATCGACACTTCAGACACGAGTTGCTCTGATGAGAGGCTCTCAGATCTCCAGCGCCATCTCCTGGTGAGTACATGTTATTCTTTCAGATAGAAATAGGAGCATTTTTATTTTCTCATATCCGAACTTATGATGATTCCTTTCTAAGCTTCTCGTACAAGAGCAACTATGCATGAAGAAGCGGTTGCACTTCCTGTCCATAGGCACAGAAGTCAGCAGCCTCTGGGAGAAACCGAGAGACGTTAATCCGAAGCGGTACGTGTGTGTGTGTGTGTGTGCTGCTTTGTTCATCCATTATTCATGTGCTATATTGATGGGATGAGAAAATATAAATGAGCTTCTTCAGAGCAGGTTCTCACAGGTTTCGATGGTCCTGCATATCCTAATAGATCTGTCGCCTCTCCAGGCTGCGGGAGGTTCAGGAGTGGATCCTGCACCTGAGGCCGAGCGGAGAATGCGACCTGCTGCAGGCTTTAGAGACGGCTCAGAGTCACGCCCATCTCGACAGTCTGCTCATCATCCTGAGCTCCTGGTGAGAACACACACACACACACACACACACACACACACACACTAACATAGTCACAACATGGTAACATCAGTACGACATAACATAATATGAAAACATATGAATTCAAATTCCTACATGTTTTTTTTATTTATATTTAAATATTTTTCTATATTTTGCCGTATATTTTATTTACATGTTAATTCCTATTCCTGATTAGAACTGAGGACGGAAAGTTGATAATTCTTGGATTTATGGCTGTATTTCATAATGACAAACACAACAAGGCATTGGTTTAAATAATAATGCACTGCATTTTTATGAAACAAACAAATATCGTATGCCAAATCATCCAAAAAAAAAAATCTGTCTACGCACTTCCCAGTGAACTAAATGAAAATATTCAACTAACGAATATTTCAATAAAAATGTTTTAGTCTTTTTAACCATCCAAATATTCGATGTTTTGTGTGGGTTTTTAAAGGGTTCAAAGCTTCAACACAGCATCTTTTGCGTAAGGAAATGTGAAGGTTAGAAAAGCTTCAAATATTAAAAAAACTAAAGTTTGAAGAGTTTCAGCAATCATCCGTGATCTTATAGAAAATGACCTTCGTGTCGTGTCTAAAAATAGGCTCAAGCAAATTGTCAGTCGTACTACTACAATTATATATTTTTGTCAGTTGTAATTGATTTAAAAACAAACAAAACTGTATATATGAAATGAGTGACATTTTTAGCTCTGTTTTCTTTTTCCCAGAATAGTTTTGACACCTCACTGTATATTTTCTCCGGTTAATAACACACAGTTCCTTTAACACCTGTTTTTTTTTTCATGACTGCCATGTTATATTAATGCGTTAGTACGCTAGTCTGTTCTGTGTGTCGTTTGCAGCAATAAACCCAGACTGGTTGTGTATATTAGTGAGGAATGATTGAAGGTGTTTAGGATTAGAATTGACTTGTTGGTGTATTAGCGTGATGAACTCCGGCTCCGTGCTCCTGTGTGTGTGTGTTGATGTTCAGTCCTGATCAGGACGTGGATGTTTTACTCTCCTACGTGTCTGAGGCGGTGCAGGAGATGGCGTTCTCTGTTCACGTGGTGTCCTACAACTCCTGCTGTCCAGCAGCTGTTGTGAGTATACAGCTGTTCTAGTACAGCCCAGTGTTCACATTTCTGATTGCCATCACTGTAATTAGCTGAGTACTATGTAGTTTATGTGTAATATTTATTTGATTTTTTTCAATTAAACTGCTAAAACAGTCATTAGAACGCTGAAAGTTAGATTGGTATAGATGTTATTACTGTCAACCTTATAATATTAATGATATTAATATTTTTGGTCTAATTTACACACTTCTTGTGATTATTTGGCTTCATCATTCATTTGAAAGTTTAATGTTAGAAATGTTTATTTTATTGCAACACTCTTTATTATGCTAATTGGACACACATTTATGTTTTAGATTTAATACTAGCGCTGAGAGAGAGCACTTTGTCCCCTTTTTTAATCGCTGTCCCCCGTCATTTAGTTTGGTCTGAGGTTAAACAGGAATAAAACTTTTTCCGTAACTCTTACATGTGTAATATTGTTATAATAATAAAGTAATCCTTTATTAACCATACTAAACATTTGTGCTACGTTGCTCTTTCGCAGGCAGCTGTAAAGAACATCAGTAAAGTGACAGGAGGGAGATTTCACCTGTTTTCTGCTGCACTGGTAACAAGAGTTAAATATCATCACCAACTAAAGAGTTTCTATTGTTTTTTGACAGTGGATATTAATGTGTGTGTGCGTGTGTAACTGTGTGTAGGGTGTGCTGGACAGCAGTAGTGACCTGGAGCCTCTGTGGGCTGAAATTAAAGCCGCAAGAGACGTTCTTCACTACGCTCGGGACGTGCGGCGGCGTGGACGACTTAACGACTCGGCAGTGACGATCGTTTCAGAGGTGATGCAGAAATGACAAGAGTGCGGAAGTTTTCTGGAGGAAATATGAAGAAATCAGTCATCGCACTCATCACGTGACACGAAGACAGATGTTACCATGTTAACATGACACATAAGAGCAGCTAAACACAATGCTAATGTACGCTACTCAGTCTATTCCTCCAGCCAGTCTCGCACATCTCTAAACTCACGTCGTTGTCGTTGCAGATCTCGACAGGTGTGGACGCTCTGTCTCTGTCTGATCTGAGCTCTGAAGCCCACACCGCTGTCCACACCGCTGCCCACACCGCTGCCCACACCGCTGCTCTGAGTGTCCAGCCTGCAGGCCCTCTCCAGTCCACCTCTGCCGAGTGGCTGAAAACACACGGCCTGGAAGGTGTCACAATAACAGACTGCTAGATGATCAATTATGTTTGGTTCACTAATTCAGCTTATTTGATATGGACGTGTATACCATCAAATTCCACTTTAAAGAGAACAAAAGCGATCAAATTCCCCGTCTCTGTGCTTATAAATTGGTCCTTGAGCTTTAATGTAACTGGCTCTTAGCTGGACATGTAAACATGAACTGTCCCAATGATATGTATGTTTTTATGTTTTTGTTTTTGTAGCCAAGAAACTGAACCTGTACCATGTGCTGGCTCCTAACGTCTACTCTCCACTGGAGGGCTTCGTCCCCATACTGGGGAAGAACGTCCAGTCAAAAGTCCATGAGGTCTGTACATGCAACAGCATTCTCACTGCACTGTCAGTGCACTTTAGGAGGAGTTTATGGTCTCAGGATGCAGGAGGAGGAGTTTGTGGTCTGGGGATAGAGGAGGCGGAGTTTGTGGGCATCAGGATGCTGGAGGAGGAGTTTGTGGGCATCAGGATGCTGGAGGAGGAGTTTGTGGGCATCAGGATGCTGGAGGAGGAGTTTGTGGGCATCAGGATGCTGGAGGAGGAGTTTGTGGGCATCA
>JAQQZR010000023.1:27086723-27107500 GCA_030068235.1 Notoglanidium macrostoma | reverse complement strand
TTCTATCTCTATTTGAATATTTGGCTCCTCTCTCTCTCTCTCTCTCTCTCTCTCTCTCTCTCTCTCTCTCTCTCTCTCTCTCTCCTGTAGGTGAATGTGGAGCGCAGGTTGTTCAGTTTCACTTTCGGTGACCCCAAGGCCAGGATGAACTGGGTGCATGTGGATAATCTGGTCACGGCTCATGTGCTGGCCGCTGAAGGCCTCGGGCCTGAGAGAGGCTGTGTGGCAGTAAGCACCGCGCTCTGTACATCCACTCTGGGTCACAAACCCTGCTTCTTACTAAACAGACCTGAATGGATCAGGCTCGTTATCAGGGCTGGAAGGAGAGAAAACACTCCCTGTCTGACTATTATAGAAAAATCATCAACGGCAGACTGGTGTGATGAAGCGGGGTCACACTTACAACCCAGAGGCTGATTATTTTCCTATAACAGCACATCACATTGTGGTTTATACCTCTTATGATAGAGCAATTATTCAACAGATGCCATCTTTATTTATTAAAGAATGATAAATTTTTAATATTTAATGTTTATGAAACGTCTCTGTCCAGAAGTTAATGAGACAAACAAACAAACAAAAAAAACCCCACACAGCTTATCATATTACAGGAAAGCGTAAACTCATCTCCCTGCCCTGAGATTTCCCTGTGGATTTCTGACTCTTTCAGTTTCATTTAAAATATATTAAGAAAAGATAACATGGACTTTACGGATCCCGATGGAGAATTTTGGCTAACAAAACAGTGATGACTATAATGAATTTACAAAAAAAAAAAAAATTTTTAAATGGGGTTAGAAATAACAAAGTGTGTGTAAAATATACCATCTTAATGATGTTCGTATGTAGCTGTATGGCTGTAAAACATTTTACACTGATGTACTGTTACTAATACAGAGGGTATGAAAAGTCAGGAACCACCGAGAGTACCAAGAGACACAACCTCTACCCTTTATAAGTGTAAATAAATATGTAAATAAATAATAAGCACTTTATCATGGATATGTAGTTTAACTCCCAGCAGTTCCTGACTTCTTGGACCTAATATAATATAATCCTTTTAAAGTGCAGCTAAACATAATGTGCCATAACTGAAAGCGTTTATTATGATTACAGCTACCTGCTTTCCCTCACATGATCTAATCCCAGCATCTGAACAGTAACTCGGATGATACAGTGTACCAAAAGCTCGAGAAAATAATCTTTTGTAGCCACTTTCACACCCACCTGCTCAAAACAGCGCTTTATGATAGTAAATTAATTATTAAAAACACACGTGCGCGTGCTTAACAGACTGGACGCTAAATAGTCCACAGCTGCGCGCTGATAATCGCGAGCCTAGCTATAATTAGTGATTTAAATAAGAGCTGATACAGCGGTCCGGACGAGGCACTTGGTCTCAGGGTCACTGCGGTGATGTCACGTGTCACGTCTTGCTTTCAGAACGGCCAGGCCTACTTCATCAACGACGGGGAATCTGTGAACGTGTTCGACTGGATGACGCCGCTGGTGAGTCACAGTGCTGTTCGTATGCGATGTTTAAGTGCACGAGCACCAGCTCGGTTCCACTGAATATTCAGCTCTGCTCAGGACTCTGTGCGTGTGATCTTGTTTTTATACAACCAAGCTCTAAAGAAGGGATTAATATCGAGTTAAAATGACAGCACAGACACAATATGGCTGAATGATCTGTCGGTGAACATGTAAGGAGCCACAGCTGGATAGAGCGATGCGTGTCGCCATGGTAACGGGCAGACCGACTGTAGTAAGCATCGGCTGAGCACAGAGTGAAATATATCAGTGCTGTTACTGTTAATATAAAAGCAGTGAACTGGAACCGTTTTATGATTACGGAATTAAACACTCCTCGTTTTGATAAAGTCAGTGAAGGGGTGGTGTGATGAAGTCAGTCACCCTAAAGGTGATTATTTTCCTATAACATCACGTCCTGGAGAGTTTCGTTCCTCTTACACGGCAGCCGTATGCTAATAACTACAGGTTTTATTTATTGATTTATTTATTTATTTATCAAAGAATGGTATTGTTTTTGTTTTACAAATTACATTTCACATCTGTAGTTTGTGCTCCAATTTATATCATAGCAGCTATGAATAGTTATGTCCTCACCAGCATCTCTTTTTGTTCCATCTGAAGTTAATAAGACAAAAAAAACGCAGCGTGTCGTGTTACTGAGAAGCCACGGAGCCCGTCTGTCCCGAGGATGTTGGAAAAAACTTGCAGTGCTAATGTCCTTACACTAGCGTTTTAGTTTTTAACCCACTTAGGTGTAGTTACGATGAATGTCGCGGGCCGTTTTCCTGTTCGCACTCGCGTTAGAGCAGCTATAAACAGTCGTTCCCTTTTTCTCTCTGTTGAAGTTCAGTAAGACAAAAAAAACCCCGACGCTTGTTGGGTTTCCAAGAAACCGCAAACTCCTCTGTCCCGAAGATGTCCGAAACCTTAAAGTTATAGCGATGATTACACATTTTATTTTTATGTGGTTCATGTTGAGCGTCTGCTGTGAATGAGCCGTTACCGTAGAAACGATGACGCATCGATCCGAACCTGTGATTTGCATCTGCACTGATGTCCGTGCTGCAGTTCTAGGAAATGAATCAACAGTTTTAACCCTGATGTGTGTGTAAAACTCTGTCTCTCTCCTCTTTGGAACAGTTTGAGAGACTGGGCTACACCCGTCCGCTGATCCGTCTCCCGGTCGCACTCGTCTACTCGGCAGGTAGGACGCGGACGTGGATTCATTTCCTCGGCATCGTCATGATAAGCAACGTTTCGAGTGGGTTTACTGTAAGCTCATGGTGTGATCATGGTGTGTGTGCAGCGTTTCTGATGGAGCAGTTACACGTGGCTTTGAGGCCTGTGATGGAGATTCCTCTGCTCCTGACCAGAAACGAGGTCAGAAACGCTCCTTTATTTCTCTGCTCTCGTTTTCTTCATCTATCTGTCAGTTGTTTATTGTAAAGCCTGCAAAAGGATGCCGGAGATGGCAGATAATTAATTTCAGGACGGCTCATCCAACAGCTATATAATATCATTTCTCTAAAGCTGCTTTCTGTTGTTTAATGTACCGTACAAAAAAAAAATATATAAAATGAGAGAGATGACAGACGTGTATGCATATTTATGGTGAGTTAAACGTTTACATGGAGGTTCTGTTTTATATAAACAACAACAAATGACTGACTAATTGTAACTTTAAGAGAGTAACTTTCAGACCATTAAACGGTTGAGAGAGACGATTCCGCCGCAGCAGCTCTGATGGATGTGGACGGACGTCTCGGTGAACACCCAGCTTATTATTGCGTGCGGATTAAGACGGCAGCACGGCTCCTTGTTTACAGGGTGTTTACTGCTGCTTAATTCAGTAAGTCGTTGTCAGTAATTATGATGAATTATTCAGTAACCAGGTGTGAACGTAATCCTGGACGTTCCAGCAGCTACTGAGAGAGTATGGCGCTTCGAAAATGTGAATTTTAACTTGCCTTTAAATAAAATGTATCTAAATTGTAGGTTATGAATATTCCCAACGTGGTCAGGTCTGTAAAATATGCATAAAAACCACGAACAGCAAATACACTTATCGGTTAAGACGTTTGTTTACGAACAAATTTGCGCAAGCTTTATTTTTGTATTTTGTTTTCTTTTAAAAAGAAAGTCACTTTGCCGTTCTGAATAGGACGGAAGAACGTTTATATTTGTTCAAGTCAGCACTGGAAATACGCTAAAGCACGAGTATAAAGATTTGAACACCGCGTTAGTTTGCTCAGCTGTGCTCTTTGTGTTCTGTAAAGTATTAACACTCCTCGCCGCGCTGTTAGAGGAAGACGATCCATGACGACGTGACGCGATGAAGCCGAGTTACAGTCTCCAACCCGACGCTGATTATTTTCCTCTGACAGCACATCCTGAACTGTTCTATGCTTTTCATTCCACTGCAATTTTCCAAAGACTGTTTATTTATTTTAGGAGCGATGTATTACTTTTTATCCATTTAATGTCAATGAACCAAGTGGGTTCCTGTTCTCATTTCCGTTATAGCAGCTATAAACAGTCGTTCCTTCGCTTTACTCTCTCTTCATGTTAATAAGACAAAAAAGGTGGGTTTTTAAAAATAAATGATGAATAAAACACTCAGCACATGCGGTCGTAGGAAGATAATAAACATCGGTGTTACGTCATTGCATCGCCCTGTGGCGGATTATTTTCCTATAACAGCACAACGCGGAGTGTTTTAATGCTTACACAGAGGCTTTAACAGCCAGAAAGCTCCTTTTTCGTATTGATGAGTTAGTTTATTTCCTAAAATATGATCGAATAAATAATGGAAACCAGGAAGGAGTGAAGTCCAGATGTGGTCCTGCGTGCTCACGGACCCGAGCGCCTCGCAGGCTGAAATGTGAGACGGAGGCGCTGGAGCTCGGAGCTCGGTGATTCTGCTCGGCTGCGTGAATTAACCATGAGCTCGGGCTCCTTGGCGGCTCGCTGGGTTTCAACAGGAATAAAAGGCGACGGATGCATTTTAGCTCAAACGGCAGTGATAAATAGCCGAGTGAGTGTTACTGTAATGCAAATGTTTTTAGTTGAAACTTCTTTCATGGTCTATTATTACCTTTATGTTACCCACAATGCCACCCAGCCACCTGATGAAAGCAGTGCTAGTAGGATTTAGCCCTTGTTTCATTTCTACCTAAGAAGGGTGATGCAGCGGCGCTTTAATCCAGCTCTATCACAAATCTCTTCACTCAGATCAGCCTCCCGACTTCTTCTGTAGTGCATTTGAATATTATTGTGATGTACTCTGATATACGCTGAGACATATAACGTTTCGACATGGCATTTTTAAGAGCTAGTGAGACATAAAAGGACTCGGGACTTACAGGCCGTTCTGTATGAAGGCTCGGGGTTTTCAGACTGGCACCGGGCCCGATCGATGGAGAGTTTCCATGCAGATATCCAATCCTCCGCAGTAAGAGGAGAGAGGCGCAGGGGGCGTCGTCCTGAGCCAGGCGAGAACACGGCCGCTTAATGGAAAAGTAATGCCAGCACGTAAACAGAGTTCGGCTGAGCCGTTAATGAATGCGGCTTGCCTAGAATCCGATCCGGACTCAGACAGATCCACGTCCAGCTCTCAGCACCCGGCGCAGCCGGGACGTGACCTGATCGAGACCTCAGAGAGCTCCCGCTGAACATGAAAAGAGCTTCGTGCACAGAACGACGACTCGAGTCCAGAATTTGTATCAAAGACATGCAGAGACATTTGTTTTTAAACAAAGAAAACGTTGTTTTAGCACAATGCTGCGGCGCGAGAAATGTGGATAAAACTCTATAAGAGCAGCTTTGCTGAAGCTTTTGCCTTCTGTGTCATCCAGGTGAGAAACATCGCTGTGAGCCACACCTTCAGGATCGAGAAGGCGCGTCAGGAGCTGGGCTTCTCCCCGAAGAAGTACACTCTCGCCGAGTCGGTGGACCAGTACCTCCAGAGCCGGCCCGTCCCAGCCGCTTCCTCGCTCCAGGACTCGCGGTCCTTCCTCTTTGCTCTGATGATGCTGGTGCTGGTGGGACTGGTGGTGCTGATGCTCTGCCCACACTGGTATCAGCATTAGCATTAAGTAGTTGGGCTGAGCTCCTACCCTGCTTTCTGATTAGTCCACCTCAGCTGCAGGGCAGCAGGACCACGCTAAAGATCATACTAGGCTGTAAATATATTAGTCACGTGTGGGTTTGTGCTTTAATGAGGTGATTTCGAGTATCATTTGTTTAAGTGCTGTGTCTGTCCAAACCTCTCCGAGTGAGAGGTCACTGATCCTGGACCTGTGTATCAGCCAATAGCATGCCGCTCTAGAAAAATAATCAGTGACTGGACGGTGTGATGAAAGAATGCTCGTTACCAAAAAGCTGATTAGTTTCCTGTAACCGCACGTCCCGATGTGTTTTATTCCTCTTGTCCGTCTGTTTAACGTTGTGGACCGTCTGCGAAACAACTCACACGTTATAGCAGCTATAAACTGCTGTTCCTTCACCAACCTCTCTTTTTCTTTCTCTTTTGTACTTGTCAAGACAAAAACAAACAAAAGACACAATTTGTCATGTTAACTAGAAACCGCAAAGTGTAAACTCCTCCGTCCTGGAGAGGTCCTTTACCTCTGACCGACTGTTACGAGTGACGACACATTTTTTATTTTGTTTATGTGGAGTGCCTGTAACGGTTACTATAGAAACAAAATCATATTACAACCTAATGTAATCTGCTTGGTAAGAAACTAAACAGCTACTTTAGGCAATAATCACTTAGTCAGACAAATGGAGAAAGAGGACGATTCTCACCGAGAAACGATGATTCTTCTCCGTCAAGCAGGGAAGGAGTGTGTGAGTGTGTGTGTAATTTAAATTACATTTAAATGTTTTACTTTTACAGATCTTTGCCCATCGATGAGACCATTTTAAGCAGTTATGTCGTCGTTTGTTGTAATTGTACTTAGCCGTGTCACTTCCTATCCGCCTTTCCCAAAATATAAACAAATTATTCAATAAAACCGCAGTGACTCAGACCATGATAAAGCAGATATTGAAGCCATTAAAGGAATGAATGTCCTGTATTGAGATGAGCTAATCTGTTTTTTTGGGATGTTTGCATAACGTGTAACTCTCGTTCTTGTTTTTTCAAAGTGTGAACACAACCTGATCCTGTTTACACTGTTATGAACTAACGCTCACTACTATGTTGTTGCAATTTACACCCCCGAAGAGATTTATAGGAACATCACTGCTTGCCATTTTGCGCTTTATAAATAAATGTAAACTTCTTGAGGAAGACCTACGCATATAAATATTACCTGTAAAACTGGGAGTAAGGTGTATAAAACTCTGCACTTTTACCTCAGACATTTTTCATATTGGCATTCCAACATGCAAACATTCCAAGCGCATCAAACCCGTTATATCTCGGAGTTATAGTTCTCCTAATTGCCGTATTTAAACATTTGTTGTTGTTGCCTTGTGTTTTAGTCATAATTTAACTAATGTAAATGAAAATAATAAAAGTGTAAAATTCCTTGTGTAATTTTTCAGACTTGCAAGTTTATTCTACGGTCCTCGACAGCGGAAATGATTTCAGGGGTTCCTTTTCAGAGTTTCAAGTAGAACCCTTTGAAAAAGCTGGAACCTTCATTTTTCCTAACACAAATATATAAACATTTTTTTTGCTGACTCCGTATGCATGTATGCAGTGTGTGTGTGTGTGTGTGTGCACACGCGCATGTGTGCGTGTGAGAGATGCTGTGGCAAGCAAAAAAAGTTTACAAAATGAACAAAAATGGGAAAAATTCCATAAAGGTCATGTGTCAGTGGGTTTTCTATCATTTTCACAATTCATTCTGAATGAAGAAACTTTTCAGAAGAGGACTGAAAATGCCCATCTGGCTAAAGTATACCTGTGTGTTCTATTTAGTGTGTGTTCTACAAGTGTCAACAGTAGCTACACACCCCTAAGAGACTAAATTGTCTACAATTGTCCATACACCGGACACTGTAGGCGAACGTAACAACTCTGATGCTGCAAAAAAACAGATCTAAAATGGAAAAGAGCTTTTGTGCAATTGAGTTTACAAAGAGATTCAAGAAGAAATCGGCGCGATCTGTTTACCGTCTGCCGAAAGCAAAAGAAAAGAGAGGCACATGGAGGGAGTTGCTTTATATTGAAGCTGACACAAACGTTTATAATTATTAAGAAAAAGGTTGATATTAACTTTTCATTTTTAACACACGTTAGTTAATAGGCTATGTATATTTTACTCCAACCTTCGCAAATGTGTGTAGATAATTATTGTCGGTTTTTAAGAAAATGAAACAAAAGTATGTATTTATATTTTAACAGGAAGAATACTGAAGTTGATAAAGAATAGAAAAATAAAATGTTACATTTTTTTTGTTAATAACATTTTCTTTTTTCCCCCCCAAAAAATATATTGTGGAAAAATTGAATCGTGAACCCAGTACTGTGAATCGAATCATGAACTGTTACATGCCTAAAATGAGAATCTCACTTCCCGGTGAGAACCCCGATTGAGACGCTGCACATTCCCAGAGTTCATCTTAACACCAATAATCACATTTCTCTCCATCAAATGAACAAACCTCAGACTTGTTGAATTGCAAATCTTTCTTTAATTGGCAATTATAAGCCCTGATTGAGCGTTAGCTGCTGTTCATGCCATGGTTACGATTCCCCACATGCCCTAACTCTTTAAAAAGGCATTGCTATGGCGTTCAGCTACAAAGCCTACGAAGTTCAGCACCATTTTACAGGTTATGCATATTAGACTTTACATAAGCATTTTACCACTTTACCCAAACATTTAGAGTACAGTACAGACATGAGTAAGAATAAAAATTGGATGGAAATGATCAGCAATGGACTTTTAGAAGCGTGTGCTTGTTTACATTCAATTCAGGCAAAACATTTTGTATTTAAGCTATTTTATCCACGCTTAAAGTCGGCCAGCTTCCTGTGTAAGAAGCACAGTGCTGTTATTTTTTCATCGCTTAATTTCCCCCCAAAAGCATGAGCACAGAAATGATCACCATTTTAACTTCTTAGCACCTTTAAATCGGGCCAACTGGAACGGAGACGCCGATCGCCACACACACACACACACACACACACACACACACATGCCTAATGCAGGAATAATGCTCATCGATTAGTGAATAAATTAATGAATCTATATTACAATATCTTCCTCGCTAATGCAAATCCGACCAATCAGGACGTTTCTGTGGCAGGAATAATCGCACTGTTCACACACTCCGACTAATCAATAATGTCTAAACACTACAGCTTGACCCCTGTCTAGGACTTATTTATATACGGATCGCTAAAGTTATTATAAAACTATTCACATTCATCACATCAGGAGAAATTCATGCTGCGCTTGTGACCTAAGGAAGCATACTTATTTTAATATATATATATTTTAATTTACTCCATTTTCCTGCTATAAGGTTATTTATTTTTCCTGCTTGTTTTCTGAGATGACAAAATTATTTTCTCAAACTGATAAAAAGCTGTTGTATAATAATGTATCCATTACAATCCAGGGACCATAAAACGTTTTCCTGAGAAACGTGCAGAGAGGAATACCCGGACTCAAACTCACATCTGGATCAAAGCAGAGGTGCCGAGATTTATGGTGCAAGCATTTGTTTGAATTTTTTACTTTATCTCTGGAGGAAAAAAAACGATCCTGCCATCTCGTGAACATTCAAACAGTCAAACGATCCAAGTTTCAAGAAATCAAATAAAACCGTGTCCTCGTCATCATCTTGCAATGGAGGAAATACCAAGACTCGAGATATTTGTTTCCTAACAAAGAACAACGCGTCAAAGATCACCGTTGTACGTTTTCCACCTGTATTCCTTCAGAAGCACATAAAACCACCCACTTTCCTTCCCAACAAGACACTCTTTCTCGCGCTACAATACAAACCTCCTCCGTCACGTCGCAGCCACGTGTTTAAACGTTTCCCCAGTTTCCTTTCACATCCAAACTGCATCCATCGAACCTCACCTAATCGTTAGTAATAACGCCAAATCCTCAAACGGTCCTCTCACGTCGTCTCTCCTTCACCAGGAGCACCTGCGATGGTGTGAAAATATTTGGACACGAAAATAATAAAGACGTTGTTCCTGAAGCCGGGCGTTACACTGCGCAGCACACTGTATTAGAACAACTTACAGCTTAGTGAAGCGCAGGTTAAAGTTTACTACGTTTTTGTTTTGTTTTTTAAGCTGATCTTTGTCGGGTTTTTATTTATTTTTTTTTGCACTGGAGTCGAACGCTGCTAAAGAAGGTCCGCGTCAACCAAAACATGTTTTCCTTTTATAGAGATAGTCATTAATTCTTCAGAAATGTTTAATACGGAGAGCGACGGGACGTCGCCGGGATGCTGAAACATCGTTTACTTGTTGGCTACGTTAATCTCCGAAGCTCCCGTGCAAAACTACACAACCAGACAAAAACTTCTCGACTAAATTTGGAGCAAATTTAAAAAACAAACAAACGTACGTCTTGGCTTGACCGTTCCTTTAACCTGGTATTCAGCACCGATTTGTAAAGCGGTAGAAGCAGCAGTCGTCAGGTTGCTACGCGTCCTTATAAATCTACGGAGAAAACGTCGACTCGGTGTTCCAAATGCAAAACAAAACAAAACATAAATACAGTGACTGACAAAACAAAAATGATGAAAAATAAATAAAAAATAAAGCTCTTGTATCTACATACAACTTGTGAAAAACAAAACAACAACCAATAAATACATTTTTTTCTTTAAAAAAAAAAAAAAAAAAACCCTGAAATGCATTAAATAGAATAAAGTGCAGAGCAGTAGAGCGTCACGGACATCACGCGCACGTTTGCGTCGCTGTTCCGCCGAGCCGCGAGAAACGATTCCACTCGCACTCGTTGGTACAAAGTTAGTTTGTTCATTAGCACGCAGAACTCATGAGGTAAGCGTCAAAAGCACCAAACAAAACCGCGATTTACATGCGACCGAACTGGTCGTGAAGTTCCTCTGCTACTCCTGATGACTCGACGAATCATTTTCTCTCCTTCGTCTAACGTACATTTTACAGTATTCATTTATAAAGCTAGTTAATTATTCATTATAGCACGTCACAATATTTAAGACTACTGACGCGGAAATGGCGCAGGTTACATTTAACAGGAACGCCAGTGTAGCAAAATCAGGCTGGTAACGTCTTTAGACTGACTCCAGATGACGTGTGCGTGACGTGCTTGGGCTGAGGCCCGGGCGGCGCGTTTGCAGGGTGAACGCTGCACTCCATAGAAGTCAGAGTGCAGGCATCACACCCCAAACACTCAACACTCGTATCCGGGCCCGACCGACACATCACTGAGCTGCTCACGTCTCCTGATTCAGGGGATTCAAGGGAGCATGGACATGTTCACGTGTCGATTAGTTTTACGTTCATGAACACGGTTTTCATACAGAACAGACAAATGCTCTGAAGTGCCACTAGGGGGCCCCATACACAAAAGTCATGTGATTGTGAGCAGTGGGGTGGGGTTTTGTGGGGGGGGGGGGGCATGCGAGGATACACTTCACCGTGTTTTGCCCTGAAATTGTACACGTGTATTGACACGTGATGTACAGCGAATAATACATTAAAAATAAATCCAAACCAAAATAAATTACTAGATGGAGTGAACTGGACCCTGTTTACTATTCGTATAAATAAATAAATAAATAAATAAATAAATAAATAGTGAAAAAACGTGAGAACTTTACACGACTCTTCTGTAAGGGACGCATTTTTCCACTGGCGGTTTCTCACACGGTGAACGTCTCAATAATCATTTACTTTGAAGTTAATTGCCAATCATATTACATACGTCAGAAAATGTTTAATTCCTCGCACATCGCCGATGTTAAAGGACGGTGGAATTTTAATAAAACGCGGTATCGGTCGGGTCACGGACACGGACACGGCTGACACCAGTGCGAGCAATAGAGCGCTTTGTTCAGGGAATCATTTCTCAGAGCGCAGAGCAGAATAGGCAACACGCTCCTGATTTCCCACGATGCACTGGGATAGGTTAGCACCTCGACACCCTGAACGATGCATGCTGGGCCGGTCATTTTCCGGGAATGAAAACAAAGTGCAAAGTTTTAAAAATGGACGGAGGCGGATGAGAATACTGCTATTCAACTGGGTAAAAGACAGACAACCCAGAGTCACTGTTTGTGCCTGGACGTGGCCCTGTTCTCACTCAGGTCCTCTTTGGTCTTCTGGATACATGTGAAGATCTCCCTGAAGAGCGCCCTGTACTCCGGCTGGTACGTGTCGTCCGTGAGGGAGGCTGGTTGGGGTTCGAGGGACGCGGCGGGCGTCTGGACGGCTTTGTGGCTCAGAGCGTCGTCGCCGCGTTGGTAGCGCAGCAGCAGCTCCTCGTATTTGGTCTTCAGCACGCCGTACTGCGCGTCCACCTCGTTCAGCAGAGAGATGCCGCGCTGCCTCACCGCCTCCGAGCGCCGTATGCACGTCAGCTCGTGCCCGCGTCTCGGCTCCTGTTCTGACCCTTCCTCTTCTTCTACCACCTCCGCCCCAGACTCCGCCCCCTTCTCCTCGGTGAGGAAGAACACCGCGTCGGCTACGAGCGAGTCTGTAGGTCTAACGCTCGAGGTTTCCGTGCGCCACAGCTGTCGCAGCTCCTCCACCTCGGCCTCCAGCTCGGCTTGGTGCCGTCGCGTTCCCTCCAGCTGTGCCAGCTGCTCCTCCAGCAGTCGGTTCTCTTGCTCAGTCAGCTCCGTAACCTTCTCGGCCGCTTCCCGATGCTCGCGCTCGCTGCCCAGCTGGGTGTGTAGGCTACGCAGCGCTCTCTGCAGGCCGGATTTCTCCTCCTCCACCAGGCCGGCATCCAGCGCCCACCACGAGCGATCATCACCGTGGCTCTCGGAGCTCAGACGCCTACACACACACACACACACACACACACACACACACACACACACACACACACACGCGCACACACACACACACACGCACACACGCACACACGCACACACGCACGCACACACACACACACGCACACACATCCAATTCAGGTTTTATTTTATTTCTGTAATGCATTTTTTTTTGTTTTATATTTTTATTGCATTTCTATATTTAGAAAGCTAAACACATCAGGAACTAAAATGGTTCCTGGAGCAAGGTCAAAGTCAGACATGGTTCATTTAATCCTAACATCCTGAAATATTCCTGAGGCTTTTAAAAACAAACAAACAAACAAAAACCCAAGAGACTGGCTGGGACACAACAACTAAAGAACAGTCAAATCCAGCCAGAACTATTTGAGTTTTTCTGACTCGGATTAAATTACTAGGCATGTGCCTTAGTGTAGCTTTAATTCTTTTTATCCATTTTTATTTTATTCCTTTTTCTTGACTTGTTCCTTTTCTAGTGCCAGCAATCAGCCCTGGTCAGAAGAGCGCGTCACGCCTCAGCGCTGGGGTTATAAAGAGCGACAGGGAGGAACATGAGCACCAAAAATAGCTTTTAAAAACCGTTCACGTTCAGTCAAAACTGGAAACTAGTGTGCAGAGGTGTTACGTTCACACTGCAAACACATTCGCGCTGGACCAATCAGTGAAGCTCAGGTCCCGGTTTGCAGAAAACGTCCTTCCTTCCTTCCTTCCTACTCAGTAACTCTTTGTTGATGCGCTATAGAAATAAACTTGTCTCGTGTAAGGTCTAAATTGCTCTGAAGGAGACACGGCGGCTCACACGGAACCTTTTCTTCTAGAATAATAAGCCTGGTGTGTATGAACAGACAGAGCCAAAAAAAATGTACATTCTCCCATCTCTAGCGCTGTGTCTGTTTTGTGAGGGAGGCGAGAACTGGGTCAGACGATGCGAGAGCGGAGGCTGGGAGACGTATCCTCCCGTGCCCTACATGCATGGACACGACGGCTCGGCTGATATAAACGTGTGTGCAGACTCACGTATCCTGGTGCAGGTCGTAGAGACAGGAGAGGCTCTGAGCCGCCAGGCCTCGGCGAGCTTCGGCACGTTCTCTCCTCGAGCGCCCCGACTGCGACGCCTTCAGCTCCTCCACCTGCTTCTGCAGACCCTCCATATGAGCCTGCAGACTGTCGATGGTCTCGGTCAGGCTGGAACAGAGAGCGGCGAGCGCAGGGGTAAGACCACGCCGAGATGTGGCGCTAACGTAGCTGACAAGTGACGCAGATTTATAGCATACAATCATCACATGCGTTACACTTTAGGCCACACCCCCTTTAGTAGATTTTTTTTTATTTTTTTTTTTATACACAACATTGTCATAGAGAGTCAGAAACATAAATCAGCTAAATCCTGCCTTAAATTCAACTCAAAAACTAACACACCAGCTTCAGTCTTTTTGTTTCTTATCGTCTCCTTCCAGTCCCGTCTCCTTGTTTCCTATTGGCTCACAAGACCGTGCGAATTTAAAGGTCAGCGTTCCCATCCCTAGTCTTTCCCCTTCGGCGAGTCTGATCTCCTACCAGCTGAGTTTTACTCGTGTCTGGTCTGAATGTGGACATGCGCAGTAGTCAGTAGTCATGAAAATTAGTTATTTTTAACAATGTTATTCTACTCTTTATTTATTTTTCACTATTATGACGCAGCAGATCAGAGTTCTTAATGGGAATGGTTTTGATGAGAGTGATTCCCGCTCTGATTCCCTCACCCCTGGATCTTTCCCTGGGCCGCGCGGTTGTCCAGCACCAGCTTCCGGTTAGTGGTCTCCAGGTCTCGCGCCGCCACGTCCAGCTGCTCGTACATTTTAGTGTGGTGATCGTTCATCTGCCTCAGCAGCTCCACCTGCTTGTTCAGGTACTGAGACACACACACACACACACACACACACACACACACACTCTGTATATTCCTGACACAACATGATGTTATAAATGCTGATCCTAATTATATATAGATCAAATTTATTAAAATGGAGCTAAATTCCATGAATTTCCCTCGACTCTCCAGAGTTCAGCCGATTCCAGCGGTGTTAGTGATGTCACCGCGTGAGCTCGGCTGCTTCACCGATCACCTGATCACCACATCAGATTATTAGAGGACGGCGTGTTTGTGCTAACCTTAAAACCACCGACGCTACATGCCAAATTATTTCCTCAGCTAGCTACACTTTCGCGAATGTCAGTGAACATAATCATGGTTGTTATGGCAACATTAGATTTTGACACTCTATTTTTGGCTGTAGTGAAATAAATTAGTCAGAAAACAGCAATACAAATCGAGACTCACACTCGGGTCTGTATATGGGGCGTGTACAATCTGCATATTCATGAATATTCATCATTCCTGCCATTTTCAGGAGATGTAGAGAAGTTCTTGGCTAGTTTAAGTATATTAAAACTATTATTATTTAAAAAGACGATGTAATAATAAGTCATTTGATGCTGAAAGCCTCTTTCCTGTGATGCGTAACCCGGACAGCTTTTACGTCACATATTAGAAAAATAAAGCGCGTGCGAGACGAGATTGCTGCAGGGCAAAAACCACCGGACTGGATTTCGCAGGAAAACCGGACAGGACACTTTCCTGACAATTCCAGAACAAGACATTCCTGAACTCTGCAACAAGGGAAAGAAAATTCCAGAGCAAGAAATCCCTGGACTCTGCAACAAAGGAGTTCTGGAATTTTGTCTCCATCATTAAAAAAATTCCTGGACTTTGAAATGCAGGAAACAAAACATTTCCTGGAATTCTGCAGCAAAGGAACCAAAACTCCTGGAATTCTGCAGCAAGAGAGTTTGGAACCTTGTGTTCTGTGTTGCAGTTCTGGATCTCAGGTTGTCCGAATCACAGAGTGTTTATTGAGAAACAGGACGCAGGCTCGGCATTATGAAACGTCCTGTTTCTAAATAAACGTCGCAGAAGCGTATGAAAAGCAGGAAGGAAGTGTCACCTCGATCTCCTGCAGCTGCTCCTGATTGGTGGAGTACATCTGCTGAAGGCCCTGCTCCAGCTCATGGTTCCTCTCCAGCAGAGTCTTTCCCAACTCTGCGGCTAAGTGTAGATCTGTACACACACACACACACACACACACACACACACACACACACACACACGACAGAGCAGTAAATAGTAAGCACACAGTAAATGAACAGCTCTGCACATCCCGGCAGCTCAGAGACAGGAAATCAGCGAGCCACACGCCGGACCGCATCGAGACGTGTGAGCCACAGGAATCCTGACGCAAGAGCAACTCGGGGCTCCTCACACACTTCTAAATCACACTCATGCACTCAGACAGACATGACACACGCTTCTGATTCACACACACACACACACATGATTTAAAATCACATTTAGTACAGCTACGATGGTCTGACTATAGAAAGATCTTTAAACAGAAATCTATAACAACCAGTTTTACTATATTTACTCATATTAATATTTATATTGATATTAACACACTGGACATTGACAAGGAACTTAAACAACAAACATAACATTTCATGTTTTATCCATTTATAGTTACATTTACTCTTGCGGATGGTTCACGAAACAAGTCAGCTCCTGTTCTCACTTCTGAAATAAAACCACAAAAGTGTAAAACTGCTCTGTTCTTTACAGCTGACTGGAACAAAGCGCTGACACTGGAGACTCCTTCCATTACGAAATTAAATAAACGCCTCCTCACCGAAAACTTCACCAGATCAACGATTGTACTCATCGTGTAAAAAAAAAAAAAAAACACCTTGTTCTTTCATCTGTTTATTATTAAGGTTGGTTTCTACGCAGCATCCGCTGTACAAGCTCCTGCGAATGAGCTGTTGCTATAGAAACGATAACGTATCAGAACGAGCGCGTTAATATCATCGATTTTTTTTTTTTTTTTTTTTATTTTATTTTTATTTACAAACACCTTCTGAACCAATTAATATGTTCAGCGTCGTTGTGTAAAAGCTAGTAGCAATAAATATTACTTAAATAAAATAAACAACAACAACACACCACCCGATTAATGCGGAAGTTACGTGTGGGATTTTAAACGGTTGCTACGCGCGTGACCGTGCACTGACGCCGTTGCTTAGGAACCGTCATGGCTGCGCTTCAATCCGCATACTACTGCACTGACGAGTACGTGAGAAAAGTATTCAGCTCTGCAGTGGCGTTCTGCTCTCACGCACTGTTTAGTATGGAAGTATGCGGTTTCTCAAAAACGTTTTTTTTTTTTTTTTTTTTTTGGAATGAAGTAAAGTTTTGATGAGAAGAATTCAACAAAACGCATTGAAAACACAATTTTTACACATATTAACCCAAGGATACTTGGATATGATGCAAATATGAAGTCTCTACAGTAAGAATGCGTACTAGCGATATATTTAAGTCGATAAGGTATAGGCCTGATGTGTATTATTATTATTATTATTATTATTATTATTATTATTATTATTATTCAAATAAACCGGAAACAGCCTCACCATATATATATATAAAAAAAGTGCAAACTAAATATTTTAATGTCAAGATACTTGCTTCAAATATAAGAATAACACACAATATAGTTTATTTTGCCCGTTATGTTTCATATAAATCAATAAAATACATAAAAAAAAAAGGATAAATAAAGGAAAGGGGTATAATATGACCAGTGATGAACATTTGTACGAATATGTACATATGTGAAATATTTTAGATTAAATTTTAAGATAATACAATGATGTAGTATTTAGGATATAATGGTGCATTAAAGGTGTCGGAAGAATATCTAAGGAATATTAATGTCTGTGAAACAGTAGTATTCAGTATGCAGGTGTGCGTTAAAATGCAGACATGTGAAATGAGTTTAAAGGCGTCTCACCGCGCTCGAGCTCCCTCCTGCTGTACCACAGCTCCTGCTCCTTATCAAAGTCCTCCTCCGCTATCACATCCGTGAGCATCTTCCCACCTTAATTAATCAAACTACAAGCTCTCGTAAGTGTTCCTTTACTCCTGTAACACCTTCAACATCGGGTCACTTTGTAAGCTGGTGTAAAGAAGCAAAAATTTTCCAACACACCCGGTGGCGTTGTTCTGCATCTGCGGCAACGTGGCAAACTCCACAGCAGGACGAAAGCTCGAGCCGAATCCCAAAGCAACTCCTCATCCACTAAGTAGTGCACTCGACACACGTTAGCTTACACACTAAGGAGTGCGGTCAAGGAGGGAAATTACTGCGGATTGAAATTCAGCCAATAGGAGAGCGGGCTATGTCAACTGACGTCGCGCTGGCCAATGATCACGAAGAAGGGAGGATCGTTGTCCAATCAGAGCGGGCGTTTGTGTTCACGTGACTTCTCTATAGCCCAACGCCTACTTCTATAAGCAATGAATGACAGAAGTTTTGTCCATCACTCATTTACTCAACGTTATTAACAAAGTGAGAGTTAATAATGTGTACAAGGAAGTAATTTATGATTTCAGCATAAATATTATATATAAAAAAAAAAAAACGGGTAAAAAAAAAAGTTCTTTCCGCCTTTCTTTAATTTAGCAGGGTTTTAATAATTATATATTAAAAATAGAATAAAATCATCATGAAGGTATTAAGATTTACCATAGATCCACCCTCTGTGGCTTACTCCATGACTACACTCGGATCCAGTATGATGAACAGAATTTTCGGTTTTTATTATGTGAAACTGTTCCTGAACAAGTACAATATATCAGAAGGAGCCTTCCACAAGTCCCAGGTGAGTCAACCTGTTTTTACCTGTTTGCTAATTACAGTAGTATAGTAGTAGTAGTAGTAGTAGTAATAATAATAATAATAATAATAATAATAACAACAACAATCATATTTAAAATGATTTATTTATATAGTTCTATTTAATACTCCATCACTGCCTACAATTAATAAAAACATGACACACACCTATAAAATCATGAATAAGTTTGGAAGGCTGACAGGTAAGGGTGCACTTTTTTTGGTACAATGCTTATATCAAAAATCAAAAACAACCCTGAATGTCCTCCGATTATGGCACTGACATCCTCACAGTAACCCAGCGGCTCTCTGTGAGCATCTGTAACCTAGTGATGTAAAGCATTCCAGATACGATGTCGGACTAGTTTAAGGCAAGACCTGTGTCAGGTAAGTCAATGTCAACCATGCCAGTGAAGTGCATTGAAAAATAGGTCAGTTCAAATCAGATCTGATATCGATCCAGCATTTCAGAGCCGGTATCAGCTCACACACCGCTACTCAGTATCACTCCTCTCCTCACAGGTTCCTTGGATAGTCAGGGCCTCTCAGCTTCCTAAAGGTCCTAAAGCTAAAAGCTGTCACTGATAAAGAGAAACTCTAAAGGTTTCCCAAGAGGCAGAAACAAAAGTTCAAACCAAGGACCAACCAAACACTCAGTTATTGAAGATTTAATTCTATTTTCCCTGATAGTCTCATGTTATTGTGCCAGAGAGCAGTTTGGAAGGGTGACAGACAGGTTTGGCAGACTGCACACATTCCTGTGAACCCAGCTGACAACTCCGGTTTGAAATGTACGCCTGATGCAAACCTTTGCAGAGTTCTTGCACAGGTCTGGGAAACCATATAAATTGGGAATTCTACACTTTTCCAGCCTTCCTAGACCTGCACAGGAAGGTTTACATTTGAAACCAGACTTTTAAAACAGAAAACTCTGGTGTCCAAATTGTTTTCTTTTCATTTCCATACTCTGGACATTTCCAGACTTAATAACTTTTATATGCGAGACATTTCCAAACTATGAAAAATGGAAATTCCAGACTTTTCCAGACTTCATAGACTTATTGAGAACCTCCTAGAACTTTATGACTGTTCACCAAGAGGTGTACATTTGAAATCACACCTTTAAATGTGAAACTCTGGTTTCCTAATGTTTGCTTAATTTCCGAACAAGAAATGTAAATGAGAACTTGATATTTCTCCAGACTTCCTAGACTTGTGTAAGAACTCTTTCCATAGTTTCAAATATTTTCTAAATTAAGTCAATTAAATTTTATGTGTATAGCACGTTTAACAGTGGATATTTTCACAAAGCAGCTTTACATAGAGTATAAAGTCCGATTTTAAATCCATAAACTTATCCCTAATGAGCAAGACAGCGGTGATGGTGGCATGGAAAAACTCAACCTAGACTTAAACACTGAGGGTGTACTCGAACTAGGTGATCCATACCATGCTCGAGCACAATTGACCTCCGTAGTCTGGTTCATTTGACTAGTGTGATCACTGTGTGCTGTCAATCATACCCGGGCATGGTACAAGGCAACCAAGCCTTGTGAGAGTCTAACAGCATGGGGCCAAAGGGTTAAGTGGGTCTTACTACATTCTGATTAACCCTTAGTGAATCTAGAATGGACACAACCGCTGTTCTCAGAGCGTCTTCTGGGTTATCAAAATGAATATTGATGTTTCCAACAATTAATGTTTTGTCTAAACAATCAACCTTGTTTGAGATGAAATACACAAATTCACAAAGACTTCAGAGTATGGCCAGGGTCTGTAAATAATAATTAGTGGAATCGACTGGGTAGGTGTCTGTGTGTTGTATTAGTATAAAGAACTTCAAACATATTGAATTTATGTTTAGGTTTTTGTGTGACGCCTAGATTACACCTGCTCTTCCAGTCAGACGATGGTCAGTTTAGCCTGCTTGTCTGCTCCCTGGCCTTGGCTCAGATTAATTAGGCCTTATCTGAGACTATGAGCTATGCTGCACGAAATGAGAGCAGCACCTTCCAGAGTGGGATGGAAACGCGTCTCCACATCCTGCCCTAACAGGCCTGCCTTGCCTTAATACATCACTGCCTTGCCTTAATACATCATCTATAAAGCCTACATTGTTTTCGGGGTACCACTCGGGCAGCCAGCAGTTCAGCGACCATGATCTGCTCTAAGCTACATTGCCACGCTGCATTGGGATGGAGCCAGAGAATATTATTTCATTGGACATTGCCTTCACTAATTTATATACCTCTGCACTGTAAACTCTGTTGAAGGCGTATATCTTTAGCTCCTACATGAAAAACTACTTTTGAAAACCTTAAGCATTAAGACTTAATATTATGGAAATTTGGAAGTATGGAAAAGGTAGAAATAGTCTTGAAAATGTTTAGATTTTATTTTTCAAAAGACCCAGAATCCTGTTGAGTATTCCCAATATTTTTTCCTGGATCATGGTTATAATCCACTTTTTGTCTTGCTCAGGTG
>JAQQZR010000023.1:27027829-27040862 GCA_030068235.1 Notoglanidium macrostoma | reverse complement strand
GAGAGAGAGAGAGAGAGAGAGACAGAGAGAGAGAGAGAGAGACAGAGAGAGAGAGAGACAGAGAGAGAGAGAGAGAGAGAGAGAGAGAGAGTGTGAGACAGAGTGAGAGAGAGACAGAGAGAGAAAAAGAGAGAGTTCCAGGTAATCCCATGGTTCCAGGTAACAGAGACAGACATGGAGATCGTACGGAGCCCTGCTCATGACACAAATAAAGAATTAATAAAGTGTGCACACAATGTAACTGAACAAGGGAATGAATAATACGATAGAACTGAAAGGAGAGAACGAGTAGGTATGGTGGTAATGAGGTAGTAAAACGTGGCCACGATATGTACATATTTGTCTTTGCGTATCATAAATGAGGCTCCGTAGGTTCACGTGTGCGATCAAAGAATAAGAACCCGACTGGATTCCTGCGCAGAGGTTCTCTTTAGCTGGCTCGTCCTCCACGCGGATGGCGGTCGGAAAATAGCGTCAGCTTCACTTTGGTGTTTTTTTAAGAAGAAACACTCGGCTTCAAAGGAAACTCCAGAGGTTTAGATTAATCACGAAGAGCAGTCCGAGTCGAAAGCCCAAGCTAACGCCAGAGGATTGTCTCTGCGGCTCAAAGAATGCATTTAATAACTTAATAACTTCATATCCTCTAGCACGTGGTGTTACGGCCGTCCACATAGCGCTACTGCGTGACCGATCACGTGTGGCTACTGCTGAACTCGGAAACTAAGCTTAGTGGCGGGACGATACATCACTGATAAAACCTAACTGTTATACTGTAATGGTGAAAAAAGGCACTCAAAGGTGCCATTGTACTTTTAAAGAGGTGGAAGATAGGAAAAAAAGTAGAAAGACATTTCCACATTGTTCATGAAAAGTTTTTTTAAAGGAGCACTATGTGTTGTTTAGAGCCCTCTGCTGCAAAGAAATCATCGACAATGTAACACTAGAATATTACATACTGCACCTTTAAGTAATATTCACCCAAGCTATGATGCGAGTCTGAACGTTGTCATGGAGTTCTGATGTCATGCTTTGAAAATGCTCTGTAACATCCTGTAAGTCTATGTAACATAACTCGACTGTTACGTTCAGTTACTCGATTTCTGGGCCAGAAAAATGTCAACACAAGCCTGAAATAAGAACACTAACAAACAGCAACACTGCAAACCAGAGCCTTTTGGAGGAAGGTACTAATAAAATGTTATGACACTTACAGGTCCGTTTTTCCCGCACATTTAAAAATGACAAACAGTCCCTTTAAACAATTTCCTAGAAATTTCCCCTACATTTTGAAATGATCTCACACCCAGAACCATGACGAGAACAAACGTCTTCTAAAAGCGACGTTACATGATGGGTTTATTTCTGGGCCAGAAAAGTGTCAACACAAGCCGGAAACAGAGAAATTAGTCAAATTTAATAAACGGTAAAACTGAACATCTGATTATTCTGATTAACACAGGCGTACAAGAGCTTTTAAAAATTACACACGGCACCTTTAAACAACATTCTAGCAGGTCCTTTAAACGTCATTTAACACATTTTCTGCTGAATTTTTAAACAGTTTGACACCATAAATTTTTTATATAGTTTTTTTTTATTGTTGTTCCCGTTTTCCCAGCGAGTCTCTGGCAAGCTCGGCGACTGGCGCACGGCCGCGGCTCAGATTTTTGAAACTCGACTCAATGAATCCCGGGGACGCACAAGCCACCGGCGCACGGGGCGAGCGCTGAAACAGTAGCCGCGTCTCCAGAGCATGCAAGTGCAAATGCAGGTCACGCACCGCTCCTCCCCTCGCTTTCAGCCTCCTCAAAGAGCCTGGAAGCCCCCCGGGCTGCCAAAAAAAAAAAAAAAGCCCAAAAAGAGGAGCCTCTTAACCGCTTCAGCAATGCAACCCTCCCTCCCTCTCCCTCCCTCCCTCCCCCTCCCTCCCTCTCCCTCCCTCCCTCTCTCTCTCCCTCTCCCTCCCTCTCTCTCTCCCTCTCCCTCTCCCTCTCCCTCCCTCCCTCTCTCTCTCTCTCTCTTTTTCTTCGAACCCATGGCTCACTTTCAGCTCGGAACCATCTGCCTCACGCTGAGCCGGGTCCGGGTCCGATTCAGCCGCAGAGACTGAAACAGTAACATGGCACATGTGCAACACAGGATCCCAGCGCGGCAACTCTTTAATCAAGACAGTCACGTCAAGAGACCGAGCTCGGTAATGAGAGGCTGGCGCAGGGCCCGGCTGATCGACACCACATTACTGACCCGGAGACGAATGTTACTCACGGGTGGGGTTTTATTCTTCTTCTTCTTCCTCTCATGCAGTTTCTTTTAATGGTGCCAATTATCAGAATACGGATTCGTTAAAGTCAACAACGAGACAAAATGGACAATAAAAGAAGTTGCATCTTAATGCTTTAATCCTGCATAACTGTTCAAATCTCAGTCACGTACGTTTATCAGTTATAACGTATGTCACATCTCATCAAACATCTACAGCTCAATAAAAACAAAGCAACTAAATCCAGTTATTCAGCACTGTGACGTTTCACGTGGAACAAGTTTTTATCATTACAAAGTTATAACAGAACCTCGGTTACAGGTTACACTTAACGTTACACATAGCAGGTGATTACGCTCCGAGCAGTTCCACTGTAGTTACTGATTCATCACTAATCGTACTTATAACTCCTGAGTAATACAGCCGCGGGGTTAAAGGGGCTTTTAACCGGAAAAAGGGCAAATAATCCAATCCAGAAAAACTCAATCAAATCCATCAGTGATGAAAAACAAACACAATAAATAGGACACTTATTAATCTGTAGTAGCTACTGAACACTGTGTTCTGAGGAAGGAACCAGGTGTTTAAAGGGTTACATCGCTGGGACAGAAGGAAAATAAGGCTTTGCCAAATTGTAAATAAAGCAAATTAAGGAGAAGGAGAAGAGAAGACCAGAACAGAAATCCTAAAATTACAGACTCCACTTCATACATCATTACATTACCTACATTTATTACTATTATTATTATTATTATTATTATTATTATTAGTGAAATATGGCACTATAATAAATATGCCATGTGTGTGCATTTAAATAATTAATATTTGTATTACAAATAAATAAACTGAATAAATTATAAATACCACTACTACTAATAATAATAATAGGGTGTCGTTGCTGTTGTTATTATTATTATTATTGCTATATAAATAATTCTCTAAATACTTATTTGTATGTAATAATTGTACATTATTTGTAAATAATCCCCACCTTCCCCTCCAGCTGCACTCGTCGCTGGAGTACTGCGCAACAGCGGGGCGCCACAGCGCGACAGCCGACAGGAAGTGCGCCACCAGCGGCCACAGCATGATGGACGCACCGCTGATCCCTGCGCCGACTGGCCGACTCGCCTTCTGCTGCTTTCTCACACACAGTGAAGGAATCCAGGCGTCATTAATCCCGCTACATCGCGCTCAGTATCCGGTAACGAGTCGCTGTCGGATGCACCGAGAAGAGCCGTGCTGCTGCTGCGGCGGCGCTGTGTCTCCCCCCAGGGCCCGGCGTTTGTCCCTCTCCCTCCCCGGATCTCCGTTACTCCATGTCGGTGTGAGCGGGGACGCTGAGCCGCTGACTGTCCGCGCGCGAGCCGGAGAACTTTAGCTCGGATTCCACACCGCGCGAGCACTCAATTTACTCAAAGCCCCGCCCCCTTCTGCACCCGCGCGCGCCGGCACATGCGCACTCACATAATACAGTTTTTTTTAAAGCAAACATTATTATTATTATTATTATTATTATCATTATTATTATTATTATTATTATTATTATTATTATTATTATTATTATTATTATTATTACTATTGTTGTTCTTGTTGTTGTTGTTGTTGTTGTTGTTGATATATCCCCGGGTGCTTTACAGTTTTAAATTTTACGTTTAAATATTTTGTGACGCAATTCCAGCTTTCAAAGTTGCAATTTGTCATTTAGAATGATTTGAAGTCAAATTATTAATTCTGAAACTCCTTTTTTAAAACATGCCTGCTGTATGTAAATATGTGAAGCATTACTTTACTTTTCCTTTTCACTTGTTACTATTTTTAATGATAAAATAGATTATTGTACTGTTTTATTTTTTGGTTCTGTTTTCTATTCCCCTGTTCTTTCTTTCTTTCTTTCTTTCTTTCTTTCTTTCTTTCTTTCTTTCCCCTGATCTAATCTAAATCCCATAATCTAACCTGTGTGTAGGTGAAAAGGTTCTCTCCTCCTCGTTTTTAATAACCGCAGTGAATTATGGGTACCAAACGTTTTGCAGTGCATAGTGGGACACCACGTATTCTCTACGTCACTGCAGGGCAAAAGTCCTACAGTAGCACACTGCATGTATGTACTTCTTAATGTAAATAATTAGCTTACATACAGGCAAACACCTCCAACCTGATCTGACATGGGTGTGTGTGTGTGTGTGTGTGTGTGTGTGTCTGTTGCAGCAGTGAGGTTAGCAGCTGAATCACATCATGCCGGATCCGGATTTGGATTCAAGTGCCAGATTAAGGAATGCTTTGTGCTCCATAAGCCTCCAGACTTGTAGCTCAGGCTAAACGTTGTTGGGGGCGGAGCCTGTGAGGCTGAGGATACTCCGCACCTCACTCAGCAGTCAGGCTAACACGACTTGTGAGGTCTTAGCAAAACTTTTGCGCCGTGATAATGTCGGAGCAAACAGTGTGTGGAATAAGTGTGTAAATGTTTGTCCTAGTATAAAGAGTAAACAGTGAATCTGAAACAAAAGGCAGGAGGCAACGACTCCTGAAGACGACAGAAAACCTCCGAGCATTACAAAGCACTGATGCTGGAGACTCCTTCCAAAATACTAAAGAAACATCTTGTTAAAATCTGTCTTTTTATGATTAGCGTTAGATTATGTAAGTCCCCGTTAACGAGCAGTTTCTATGGAAACGATAGCATGTTAGAACTACAGCTGCTGTGATGTCGTCGCTGCTGTTATAGCAACTTCTGACCAATCAGAATCCAGAATCGGACAGCGCTAACGATCGGCAGAAGACAGGACGGGGCCGAGGACTGAGAAAAAAAGTCCACCTGGGTTCCATCATGCCAGGGATCTGTTTATTATCCTCCATCTTTCTTAATGTCTGTATTTTAGTTTCTTGGCAAGGTCGTATAAACGAGAGCCAATAAAGAAACAGCTTACAGGTGTTGGTCTCCTTATTTTTTTCCCTCTAAATGTGACCAGAAGAAACCCGTTAGACAGGAGAAACTTGAGTTACGTAAAAACGTTAGCACTGCGTATGTACATAAGACATGGAAGTGTGAGTCAGCGCGTGACTGTGTGTGTGTGTGAGTGTGTGTGCACACGTTGGCCTCATTTGTTTTGATTTTGGCACACGTTGGCCTGCAGCCGTCTCTCGGAGTGATACAACACGTCCTTAAGCAAGAGCGAGAGCGCTGCGTGCACGTGTCACAACAAGCTGAGAAAATCAGTGACACCTGCAACCTTACACCTGCATTACCACCTGTGTGTGTGTGTGTGTGTGTGTGTGTGTGTGTGTGCATGCTTATACCTGTCAGACAAAGGTTTCTGTTAGACACTTTCATCTCCGCAGGAAAAAAATGATGCTGTTGTAAAACGCAGATGGAAACTCTGTCCATCCTTTTGTCTGTTCATCAGGGAGCGAAAGCAGATGTTGCCTTCACAAACACGGCTTCTGAAGAAAGAAAAAACAAAAGAAAGAAAGAACAAAATAAGAAAAGGAAAGGAAAGGAAAGAAAGAAGAACTTTTCCTTTTTTTCACTCAGTGTGGTTTGGTTTTGGGTTTCAAAACGTTTCACGTCACGTCAATCTGTGGTTCGTTACTGCTTCAGCTGTTGGTGGTTTCGAAATTTCTTTCAATTGTTTAAAAAGCTTGATTAAAGTTGCTGGTTGAATTCTGCTCAGCCGCTATTTATTTATTTATTTATTTATTTATTTATTTATTTCTTTCCTTCTGTTTTTTTTTTCATTTTCACAAACTTTATTTTATGCACTTTATCGTTCTATATCTTTTTTCATTTTATTTCTTTTTCACTTCTAAACTTTCGTTCTTTCTTTGGATCGCCAATCAGCCATTACATCGAATGAATTTTCTTTATCTTACTCCTTTTCTTGCAACATTTTGCCCTGTGTTGCCAGGAGTTTGGACATGTGAACCTCTGCATCATCACCTCATCCATCACTGTCCTTATCTTTTCTTCAATATTTAATATTATACTAATTTGACAGAGAGGGCAAATAATACATTGGCTCGTGTAAATCTTAATTAAATTAAAATATAATTAGGCTAGATGTTATTTTCTTCTTTTCATCACAAATGAAAATAAAACGATCGAGTGTTAAAATGGTACGACCCGGTGCAGGGGTGTCAGTGTGGGTGATGAACCTTTCTAAAGTGGCAATACACGTTTTCTCCACGCTAACGTGGGTTCCCTCAGGGTTTCCTCCTACGTCTCAAAAGCATTGCAGTTGGTGTACAGACAATACTAAATTGCCCCTAGGTGTGAATGAGTGTGTGCATGTGTGTGTGTGATGTGTCTGCCATCCCAGACAGGGTGTATTCTCGCCTCACACCCGGCGTTCCCGGGATAGACTCTGGATTCACTGCGACCCTGGGCAGGAAAAAGAAATCTCTCAATGAGGATGAATGAATGAGGGATAAACTGAAATCCCGATCCTAGTGGCACAAAATCTAATTTGTCACGAAATTATTTATGTCTTTATAATGGCATGCTTTTGTAATCTGTTAATGCAAATAGACACTTTTTGTCTTCAGGGTGGTTTTGTTTTTCTCAGCAGGTTTCGGGTAACATGTAGCGTAGCGTAGCCGACTCAGAGTAACATCACTGCTGTTAGTCTCAATCTCCATTTCAGAGGGAGTGATGAGTCACATCCAGGGGTTGAATCAAAACAACTGGGAAATGAAGTCAGATGGAAACGTTTGTGTGTGTTTGTATCTTGGTGTGAAACAAATGTCCTCACAAGGGTAGAATTATCTGACAGTTTTGTCCCTGGGGGGACATTGTCCTGGTCCCCGTGAGAAGAAATGTTTTTTGTTTATTGCAAAAATGTGTGTGTGTGTGTGTGTTGCGCCATTCCCCGATAGAGGAGGGCGTGCCGTATCTACAGTATCACCAGCTCTGTCATCAGTAGCCTATGAATCACTCCACAAACCCCTGACAAGTCTTTCTGATTTTGCAAACTGTGAAAAGTAAACATGTACACACTCACACACACACACTCATACACACACACTCACACACAGGAAGCAATCGGTTACCATAAGGCCAAAACAGGTTTGCTGTAGTTAGTTCCAGACCGTCCTGCAGACGGAGAGCCGTTGTGTGCATTGTTTACATTCTCTTAATAATGTTAATTTCAGTGAGCGTCAGTCACATGACAGGTTCTGGTGTGTAATAACACGGAACCAAAATGCCACGCCGTCTTTCTCGTGTCCTCGGCACAGGGCCAGGGTTTGTAGTCAGAAAAGTCTTCGACATGTTTAAACAATAAATGTCATTAAACCGGAACGTACTGTGTATACTGTAGTGGAGATATTGGCTGCATGTGTGTCCTTAATCCTAGAGTTCATATATACTTACATGGCCCTCCAAAAGTATTGGAACAGCAAGCCAAATTCTGTTGTTTTTGCAGTACGCTGAAGATTTTGGGTTTGAGATCAAAAGATGAATATGAGACTTGAGAGCTGAAACCAATCAGAATGTCAGCTTATATTTTCTGATATATACATCTCAATGCATTAAACAAGTTGGGAAATGGCACATTTTTTTTAACCCACTCATTTTCAAGTGTTCAGACAAATTGGAACATCTGACTGACGGGTGTTTCTTGTTAGACTGATGTCTGAATGTCTCTGACTCTTCGTTTGAATTTCACCTGTAAAGACAGCATTTGTGGTTAATACCAACATGATAAACAAGATAAACCAACATGAAGACCAGAGAGTGGTCTGAGGGAGAAAAGCAAGCTATTCTGAAGCTGAGAAAACAGGGAAGGTTTGATCAGAGCCATTGCACAAGCATAGGGTGTAGTCAATACAACAATTTGGAATGTCCTAAAAAAAAAAAAAAGAAACCACTGCTGTACTAACAACCAGGCATCGAACAGATCGACCAAGGAAAACAACAGCAGTTGATGACAGAAACATTGTGAAAGCTGTGAAGAAAAACCCCAAAACAACAGTCAGTGACATCACCAACGACCTCCACAGTGTAGTGTTGAAAGTATCACAATCCACCATTTGAAGAGGATTCATCAGCTCATCAGCAGTAAGAATCAGACGGTCACATTGGAATTCGGAAAGTTCTGAAACTGAGATTAGCCTCTACCAAAGTGATGGAAAGACCAAAGTGTTGAGAAAGAAAGGATCTGCTCATGAACAAGCTCATGGGTGAAGCACGGTGGAGGTGTTGTCAAGGGTTGGGCTTGCATGGCTGCATCTGGAACGTTCTCACTGATCTCTATTGATGATGGAACTCATGATGGCAGTTGGTGATCATGAGTTTGGTGATGTCAGTTGGGCACCGGCTTGATGCAACCAAATATTAAGTGTTATTTACTTTAAGACTATCTGTTCCAATACTTCTGCTCACCCAAAGATTGGGTGGTCTGCCACCAAAGATGCCATGTTCGATGTTGTTTAACACATCTAGATGTAAATAAAAGGAAAGGAAAGCTGATCTATTGTCTCAAAACAAAAGAATTGGCCCTGCTGTTCCAATACCTTCAGAGAGGACTAGAATGTGTCAAACACTTAAAAAAAGGTTCACATTAGAACAGGTAAGATGTCTTTCCTTGTCCCTCTTTCAGCAGAACCCCACAGATAGTGAAGAACTCTTTTATCTAAGAATATAGTTGTTATTTTTGAGGGTGTTTACAGTGAACAGTGGGTTGCCAAATCTACAATATCATGAGCATTGTGCAACTAGGTGCGGAGCCTCACAGCTTCAGGGTCCCCGGTTCGATCCTGAGCTCTGGTTATTGTTGAGTTTTTCTGTGCATGTTCTCCCCTCCAGGTTCTCCGGTTTCCTCCCACCTCTCAAAAATTCCCATTAGGTTGCTTGGCTGTGCAATATAAATTGCCCGTAGGTGTGAATGAGTGTGTGAGCATGTGTGTGAGCATGTATGTGTGCATGGTGTTCTATGATGGACTGGCAACACGTCCAGAGTGTATTCTTTTCATACTCCCAGTGTTCCTGGGATAGGCTTCGGGACCACCACCACCCTCAGCAGGATAAAGAGCTTACTGAAAGTGAGTGAGAGAGAGTGATGGGAAACTATTTAAAAAAAATCATTTAATAAAGCAAGAATCTCTTAAAATTACATAAATAGTTTTTTCACTGAGGTCCAAAAATGCTCTTATATTGTCATAGAGCTGTGTATAAATGGGTGTAAATGGTCTCTTTTTCTTTTTCTTTACAATTTTTAATGAATTTATTTCAAAAAGGGGGTTTTATCACAACTGAAAGAGGATGTGAAAGAGGGTGGAAGCAGTTAGAAAGGGAAAATTTGTATGCCCAAGCTTGAGACTGATTAGAGAACTGATATTATCTTGATTCATTTACAGTATATCTTAACACATACTTTCTGATCATACTCATTATCAACGTCAGTTTGCCTGTTCAATTCCAGCGCAATTCCAACATTTAAAATCCGTCCCATTCAGACACTCTGCAGGAATCAGGAATATCATTTCCAATTGTACTGTAATATTAAAACAATCAAGTTAAGTCAAGTGGGTTTTACTGACATTAGTGCACACTTGCGTTTGGGATACACCCCTCATCTGACTTTATCTAGAAGAGCGTGACATAGGAAAAAAAAGGATAAATTGCTGAGGCAATATTATTCATGCTAGCTGTCAGACTTTGAGTCCACCTGCCTCCCACATCTCAATCAGCACGATGCTAGTTAACAGAGGGAGAACGTTAGCATGGAGCTCATGAGCGTGGATAATTGAGGAATGCAGCCGTTGCTTAGTCTGTTTTAGAGTTCTCAGGCGTGCATTAGTCTGAAAGTCTGAGATTAAACTCTGTCTTGGGAGTGAACAGTGATTGTGAGATAGACAGGAAGACTACACTGCGTCTTTATAAAGAGTGACTGGGTTTCCAGCGAGGTTCAGGTTCCTGTTCTGCAGTTCCACTTCACTGCAAAGAAACCTTGTAAAACTGTAATTTAACACAAGTGACATACACTGCGTGACAGAAATGACACTTCAGGGCATGATGCACAAACAATGAGGAGGTTGGGACTGAAATTGGAGTTCTTTTCTTCTGTTTTCTTTCCCCACAAGTCGACGTTAACATTAATGCAACTGTTCCACAAAGCAAAATATTGAACTTTAAATGTTAATTTTCTGATAAAAGAGTCACAGAAAAATGAAAGGTTCCTGAGGAAAAAAAAACTTGTAGTGGAAAAGCACATCAACTTCCTGAGTTCTTGAAAGGGTTCCTGCAGTTTAAACATTCCTCACGGTCCTGAGAAAGTTCCAGTATGGAAAAAGACACTTCAAATTCCAAATTTCTTCAAAGGGTTCTTGCAGTGGAAAAGCAAAGTTCTACAAAAGAGTCCTGAAGAGAAAGTTCCAGCATTGGAGACAAGCCTTATGTCCCTGAAAGGGTTCCTGCAGTGGAAACACTGCTGAAGTTTCTCAGAAAGTGCCTGAGCTGGAACTATGGCTCAAGTTCCAATCCATAAAAGGGTTCCTGCAATGGAAACACACCATGTTCCTAGGTTTTTAACAAAGTTCCTGTATTAGAGACATGCCTAGAATATGAGAAAGCTTCTGCAGTGGAAATTTGGCCAAAGTTCCTGAGTTCCTGAAAGGCCTAGAAACAGGGTTTCTACAGTGGAAAGGAAGTGTACATAACATTCCCAAGACTCTGAATGGGTTCCTACAGCAGAAATGCCCCTAATATTGCTCACATTCTAGAGAATTGAAATTTCCTGGGTTCCTAAAAAGGTTCTTTGGTGTAAACACACCTGAGTTCCTGGAAAAATGTCTGGCAGTGGAAATGTGTTTAATGATCTAGATACTTTGATGTGTTTTGCAGTCAAATGATTCCTCAGGATCATAAGAAGGTTCCTGCTGTCAAAAAGGTTCCTGTGATGGAAATATGCCTAAGTTCCTGATATCCTGATGGGTTCCTTCTCTGAAAATGCGGCCACTGTGCCTCCAAGAAAAGGTCCCTGCAGTAGAAATCCATCTACTGAAAAGATTCCTGACTTCCTGAGAAATTTCCTGCATTGCTTTAAGTTCCAGAAAGGGTTCTTGAAGTGAAAACATGTTTACTATTTTCCTGAAAAAATCTCCTGTAGTGGAAACATGCTGAAGGTTCCAGAGAAATGTCGTACAACGGAAACCCACCTAAAATTCCAGAGTTCCTGAAAGATTCCTCTGATTCACCCTCACCATGAGGAGGTTCCAGCTGCAGTCTGACTCTCCACCATTAATATCAATAGCAGCATTAAACTGAACTTTAGCGTGTTCAGCATCTGGTAATCATTTTTTTTTTTTACATTTACTCAGCATCTGGGCAGTGTTGTATGAAACACTGTCCTGGATGTGATTTTCTAAGTGGAAAGTTTATGTGTCAGTTTTTTGAAAGACAATTTGAAAACTCATATTTTACTGAACACTATATGATACACACTTTTCCCATTAACCACACTCCTCTGCTTTACTATATTAGTATCAGTGGGGTGAGGGGGAAAAACGTTAATCACAGTTTGAGTCATTAACAGGAAGAGAGCCTCCTCCTCTTTCTTCTACCAGTGACGGAAAAAAGTACTGAAGCTCTTCATATATTGAAAGTCACTTACGCTAACAGAAAGTAAAAATAACCTCCAATATATCATGTTAAAGATTCTACCAGATCAAAAGTGAAGGGTGCAAAAGTTCAACGGGTTGTTTCTTATTAGTACCTGGAAACATATATCAACAACATGACAAAAACAAAGAATGGTTTAAGCCATGGCCTTAGCATGTTTGGAAAATTGTGTTACAGTCCGGAATGCTTGTTTTGCTTGGATGGGCCTTCTGTCAGTTATTTTATAGACCCACCCAAATGCCCCTTTACTCCGCCACAAATCTCAGTCTGAAATCAGCAAGTGCCCAGTGCAGCCAGATAATTCTCATGCGAGAGAAAAAATCACTCTGTGCTTTGAAAAAAACTAATGACCTGAAAAGCAGTAAAACACAAGATGGATGAAGCTGGATGGAGAATTAGTTAATTTGTTATGTAAATGCAATCCGTACATAGTTTCGAATTGTTTGAATGCCTGAATTTTACTTAAAGAATCAAATTCATATTTTCTTTTCATTCGAAAGAAAAAAATACACTTGCGAACGGCCTCATTAATCAGTATGAGTTGAGTTTAGCATGTTTAAATTATTAGAAATTTAAATTATTAATCACTTAACCTTCAAGCAGTTAAATGGGCAAGTGTGCTGGACAGTGATGTCAAGACAGTCCTGATAACTCTAGCTGAACCTCCATAGGTTCTGAGTGGTGGGGCTTTGTGTAAATGGGTGGGAATGGGGGCAGGCTAAAAGAGTTAAAAAAAAAAAAAAAAGAAAAGATTCAGCTCCACCTACTTTCCAGGCAGAGACTTAATCCCGCCTAATGCTCCTTTAAGGTGTTCTTTGTAAAGCAATATGTCATGCCATAAACATTTGGCAATGAGGAAACTGAGGAAAATTATAACCTTTACAACAAAAATGCAATTTTTTAATAAGAATCGAGTGAGCTTGTCAGATTGGAGAATGACCCTGTAGTGGCAGTGAGAATTTGGGAAGCAGGTGTGAAGGAAACAGTTACGGATGCAATATCTCGTACTTTCACTATTGATCAGTGATTAGTCTGATTGGTCATTAGGAACTATGGTGATCAGTGATTGGTCAATGGGAGCTATGGTGATCAGTGATTGGTCAATGGGAACTATGGTGATCAGTGATTGGTCAATGGGAACTATGGTGATCAGTGAT
>JAQQZR010000023.1:27000080-27014990 GCA_030068235.1 Notoglanidium macrostoma | reverse complement strand
CAGACACACACACACACACACACACACACAGACACACACACACACACACACACACACACACCCACACGCACGCACACACACACACACACACACAGACACACACACGCACACACACACACACACACAGACACACAGACACACACACACAGACACACACACACACACACACACGCACACACACACACACACACATTGTTTTTATGTCTTTGTGGGGACCTCACATTAAGTTCTGTTATTAATTGAACTTAAATGTCTGTTATTAAAAACGCTGTACAAATAAATTGAGTCAGAAGTTAAAATGAGATATTTTTATGGACCTAACCCTAACCTTTACCCAGCCTGAACCTTAACCAGCAGTAACCAAACAAAATACAGGACTTTTTAAAAAAATAGTTTTTACAGATTTTTTTAATTGAATGTGGGGACCAGTAAAAATGTCCCCACAAGGTAAAAATAACAGGTTTTTTATCACATTGCAGGGACATTTTGTCCCCTACAATGTTATATAAACATGTTTTACACACACACACACACACACACACACACACACACACACACACACACACACACACGCTGTGAGCCCCACATTCACACTATCAGTTGACAAGTCCCTCGTGTTGTTTGTAGTTGTGGGTGTGTAGCGACTGCTACTGTTATCTCTTGTGGGTGTGGCTTGTCTAGTTTTATTTAAAACTATTTATTTGTTATATTAATTCTTATCAGAAACGCTTGTAGCCAAAACCCACTACACGATTTATACATACCACTTTTGTTTAAAATGTGTTTGATTTACTTTACGTGCCCAGCTTTCGTTTTCAGATTAGACTAGCTAACTGTGCTAGCTGTGCTACACTCCCCAGAGGCACCAGCGACCTTCCAAGCTTCATTTTTTCCTCAAAACATCTCTATACACACTTCATGAGAGGTCGTATATGACAGGATAAGACGAAACTACGGAAACTACTTTCCTTCCATGTTTTTCAAACAGTAAATAAGTACTAACTTCGGGAAGGAACTAAACTTGTGAGCGGGGGAACTGAAGAATTGTCGGCTCACACCGCAAGGAATCGTTTGGGTTTTTATCCTTGTCATACCTAATTTGAACAGAATTGAAATATGGACGTAACAGGATAATACGTCATTAATGCTGGGCGCGGAGGTTGTTTTGGTAACAGCGCGACACGCTGGAAAGAAATGGAGAGGAGCGGCGATGAACGTGGTTGGAGTGCAAGAAAATAATGAAGGTATGTTGCAGATTTAACGTTTTAATATAATTATGTGCCGGGACCTTTGACCTTGTAGCGGAAGTGATGTAGGCAGTAAAGAAATTTGAACAATTTGGACATCTTGGAGACGCACGATAAACACAGGTGTATACGGCGACGTGTCTCGGCAGTCCATTTGTGACCTGCAAGCTCAAGACACATTTTAAAACCAAGTGTAAACAGGGCCTTTGTTTCTTGCCCCTGTTGCTGAAATCGCAGCTCCGTGTCGCACAGCTACGTAGAAAACGATCGCTCGGCTGTGGCTTTGTCGCTCGCTAGTGTGAACGCTGGCTCAGGTGTCAGTAATTAATGAACAGAAACAGTGCACCGTCTCCATCCAGGAACCAACCGGATTAAAAGCAGCCCACAAAGTCTGTAGGTAGACTAAGGAGGGTTACACTTTTTTCTTCTGCCAGCTTTGTTCGACGCTTCCACCTGTTTGAGAGCGTTAATCACTACAGATGTCTTTACAAGACCAGGCACGAGCACGCACAGGTGAACTGCCATGAGTCACGGAGAAGAAGGGAGACGGTAGGACGGTTCTGACAGGGAGATGAGAGACGAGGCACCGTGCTGACTCGCTCCAATTGGCTTCGCACAGCTTATTTGCTAAATCAGTGCACAGAAATGTGTGTGTGTGTGTGTGCATAATTCTATAGTCGTACTCATCTCAGGCTTATGATCAGAATTCCCGGACGTACAAAGACGCCTCTCTTACTCTGCTATTAGCTCAGCTAAAAGCCAGCGGCGCAGCTCTATAATGCTCCCTTTGTTACGCTACAACTGTACCTCTGTCAGGTTTAAAAAGAAAAAAAAAAACAGCACAAGCTTTTTTTGTAAAACTTTACATTTCTAAGCTAATATGACAACAGAAACGTCCCACCTGAGGGTTTCGCTAATGATACGCAGATCCAAAGCACTCATTATTAACACACACACACACACACACACACTGATTGCAGATTGACACCATGATTCACAGAATGTCTCCAGAAATATTGGCACCCTTGAAATTAGACCATAAATCCCTTTCCTCCAACAATGATTGATTCTCGTAAAAAGTTATTTAACATTATGGTTTTTTAATTAATTTATTTTATTAAACAAAAGATTTTTCTCTAAATGGCAAAATCATAAATACTTGGATTTTGTATTTGACTATGATCTTTTTTTTTTTTTTTTCCTTTTTCTTTTAATCTTGACTAAAAGGGTTTTATTTTACCAGCAGTACTTGCTTTGGCCATTGTGTCAAATTTTCCGTATTTTACATTCCTAATTGTGGAATTTTGTAGGAGTGAAATCTACACGCGCTGCTCTACAGCTGCAGGTACAGCGTGTTTTTGTTTTGACTGTGTCAGAATCACTCATTGTCCGCGACGGTCAAGAACAACACACTGAGAGCTGCTGTTTTCTCGTCACCATCTGCTGCTAGTGATTAACTCAGGGATGTTCAGGATGTTTTTACACGTACTCTAAGCTTACGTGACACATTATCGCCTGGTATCTGAAAAATGTTTACCAGTAAACAAGCACGGTATCTGACTGACACCTGAGGTTTCGGTATTGATACACTGAACACAGCAAGATGTTTGGAATGATTGCACCAAAGAAGCCGCGTGTCCAAGATGCAGCTCCTGAACATGACTTTTTTTGTTACTTTGGTGAAAAGTGGAATGAAAACCGATTCACTGTAAAATATAAGCGTGGATCTGTGACGGTTTTATGGATGATGGTCTTAAGAAGCATTATGAATTATGCTCAGTAGCAGCATATATAAGCCACAGGAACTGCCAGAAGGTTACAAACTGACCACTCTTTCAACATCATGACTCCAAACATACTTCCAGTCTTCAGATTTGAATCTCCATGAATGTAAAGTTGCTTCTTGAGATCCAAAGATCTTCTACAAGTGCACAGGAACGTCACAGGAAGTGGCTCAGTGCTGATATTATCTCCAAGACAGGCTTCATCTGATATTAATTGTGGGGTGCCAATACTTACAAATCCAGTCCTTTGAGGAGAGAAATTATATTTATTTTGTTATAATCTTATCTGAAAGTGTTACTCCTTTTTGCTCTATAATTGAAGTTGGCAGCAATTTATCGAAACGGGTTTCCATTAAACGGGAGAAGGTGCCGCTTCCAGCTCCAGTCTGTTTACACTTTTCCACGCTGGTGCTTATCAGCGAGCGGCGCGGCGGGTGAGAGGCTCGTCAGGCCGCACTTCCTCCCTCACGGCGCTCCTGCCACATCCGGAGAAAGTAAATCAGAGCTATTTGTCCTGCAGTGCAGGGTGGAGAGGCCTGCTCGCTTACTCCACACAGGAAACATCTGGACACCACTGGCTCGCTGCGGCGTGAAAGTGAATGAGGGATGTGAACGAGTGTGTGTAAATCCAGGCTCGTTAATGTGTACACAGCTTGTTAGCTGACAAGTGCTCAGAATATGTTTAAATAATTACTTGATTGATTGAATTTATTTAGAAACAAGGAAATAAATTATACAGCAGAATCTCACTGTAAAAATACCTGTACATTTTCAAATTATATTATTAATATAAAATTCTGTCTTCCAGAATGATGTTGATGTGTAAATCTATCTATCTATCTATCTATCTATCTATCTATCTATCTATCTATCTATCTATCTATCTATCTATCTACTTTGAAAATGGATGTACAATTGTTGTTTCAATATAAAACTATTTATTTATTTGTTTGTTTGTTTGTTCTTATAAGATTGATGCATTACCAATTGGTGTGTTTAAAAATAAAACTATTTATTCATTTATTTACTCGTTTGTTTGTTTGTTCATTTGTTTTATTCTTATAAAATTGAGGAATTTCCAATTGGCACGTTTCAAAATAAAATTATATATATAAAAAAAAAGATTTATAATAAATTATAAATTATAATTTATTTACTTATTCATGCTTTTAAGAATGGCATATTTCCAAATGGTATGTTTGAAACGAAAATCATTTATTTATTTGCTTGTTTGTTTGTTTGTTTGTTTTTTGATCGGACAGTTGTTTAGACTTTTAAGATTGATGTATTTCCAAGTGCTGTGTTTCAAAAACGAGACGATTTATTTATTTGTTGGTTTCTTTCTTTATACTTTAAAGATTGACATATTTCCTAATAGTGAGTTTCACAACAAGAAGTATGTATTTTTTATTTATGCATTTGTTTGCATGTTGAGCACCACTACAAAACGTTAAAATGTATTAAGTTTGTGTTAAACAATGGTTCCTTTAAAGATAAAGCTCAGCCTCCTGTAATCGTGTATCACTGTAGTATTATCGTTGTTCTCCAAACAAACAAATAACACACATGAAGACATGCTAATTGCGGTGCAGCAGTTGGCTGTTAGCTGGAGTTTCTCGTTAGCTGAAGGTGTGAACGAGTGTGTGCTTGTTGTGGAATTCCTGGTCATGTCAGTGGAGACGGATGGATCGGGGCAGGTGGGCTGGCTGAGACACTGAGCTCTGGGTTCATCCTGCAGGAAGGATTGTTGTTCTGCACGCAGGTGACACCAGGCAGCGTACTGAAGAATCACTCTGACTGCTGCTGACAGAGCGGAGAGGGGAAAGGTCAGAGGTCACACCTGCTGATAGTTCTGCTGCTGTGTCTAAACAGGAGCACTGCACACACACGCACACACACACGTGTACACACATATAAATGTTGATAAAGCACCAACACAAAGCAAAGCAAGCTGAAGCTAGCTAAAAGAAGACCTCCGTTAAGTCACCGCTGTAGAATGCGTCCATATTTAAAGCGATAACGCTACGTTTTATCCTCGTCTCTATTTACATTGTCTGTGATGTGTGATCTCCACCGCTTCCCTGCAAAAACCCCAACCCAACAAGAAAACCTGTTTACGCTAAAGTCACTTACAGGACAAGCCCGAGGGATTGATTTTGTCGATAAAAATGAAACATATTGGCCCGCATCACATTTCGCTTCACGTGAAATGTGTAACTCAATCCTAGAGCTTTATCCTTTTGCCAAATATCGTGTAACGTTTGCAAAAAAAAAGCGCCCTGTTCTCATTTCCGTGATATAATCAGTTAGCTGTTACGCTCGTTGGATATAAACCCACGTTCCGTCACCAGACTCTCTTTTCTTTTTCGAGAAACAGCAAAGTGTAAACTCCTCTGTCCTGGAGATGCCCGAAAACCGAAAGCTCCAGCTTTACCTCTGACCGTTACAAAACGCTCACACTGGAGACTCCTTCCTTACACCATCCTGCTATTTTTTTTTGTAGGGCATCCGTCATGCAGTTACCGTAGAAACGCTAATGTATTAGAACGAAACCTTCTTCTCACCAATCAGAATCCAGCGCTGAAGTGTAATAAAAACAAAACAAAGAGAGACTATTATTATAACATGAAAGCTTGAACTACTTTATACACATTTATAATAAATACATTCCTTATTTGTTTTGCGATTTATAAAAAAGCACGACACCTTCGGTCCCGTTCGGACACCTTCGCTGTTATAGTGTCGGCCGGCAGTCTGGAAACTGGGCTATATTTTAAACAGCATAGGTGACAACATCTGCCCTTAGACTTCCATTATGAGTGATCCAGACTCAGACAGAACAGGTTTTCTATTTCTGTTTTTTTATTTTTCTCAGTTCAGGGAATTTCCTGTCACTTCAGTACTCACACATGCATTACAGATACAGTGGATAGAGGTGAGGTGGAAAATGGTGGAGTATTCCTTTAAAGGTTAAAGTGTTTTTTTTGTTATCTAAAATCTGGATTTGCACCAAATATAATTTGCATTATTTCCTCCTGCTGATTTTTGGGTGGTGTCGGGAGCCTGTTCGGTTTCCTGTGTGGGTCGAGGTCAGGACCGGCTTCATTCTCTCCACCTGACATCCGTCCACATCCCACTGAGATCTTCCAGACGTCGACTTCCTCTGAGTTCTCAGATCTCTCGTCTGGCACTTTCTATTTATTTGTTTGTTTATTCCTTCTCCATCAGGACATCAATCTACCCACGATAAGCCAATGGTTTTAGATTGATTACAAATTGAAATCTCTCATTTAGATAAGTATTCAGACCCATTATTCAGTACTTCAGAAGTTACAGCTTGAGGTACCGAGGCCACTCCTGCATTGATTTGGCTGTATGCCTTCGCCCCAGCGTACGTCTTCAAGGACCTCTCTGTACTTGTTTTCCATCATCCTTCCCACAATTCTGACCAGTCCTCCCTGTCTCTGCTGCTGAGAAGCACCTCCATGGCATGATGCTGCCACCACAGGGTTGCCAGATAACCAGGTGACCAGACGATAAGCGTCAGATGTAACCTTTGTAGTTCAGTTACATTTTTGTTTTAGTATTCGTTGTAGTATTTTTCTTTTAAGTAGAAAGATTGAACTTCATTATTACTAGTCATCTTTACTTTATAGCATTTACTTACAGGATAGCATATATACTTATACTGTATACATCCTGCTCTTTCTTCATACCTTCATCCTCTTGTAAATTTCTGCTTTCTCTCTGTTGCTTGCTGAGCTCACGCTTTGCTGGTCCGAGGCTTTCTCCACCCCATCTCCTCCAACACACCCAAAAACAGGATGCCTTCGATGTCCCAAGGTGTTACACACCACCAACGACGACCTCATCCGCCATGAACGCACCCCTGGTCCTGTTTACACTGCGAGATGAGCCGCGGGTTCCTCCAGGCCAGTCGGAGAGCTGAACGAGCAGGATTCGGTCCTGCTGAGAACCTTGAGGAGACGCCTTGGCAGGAGCGCGTGTGGAGCGGCGAGGGTTGGAATGAAAGCCCATATTCACAGAGCATATGTAAAAATAATACTTGGAGATGATGCAGTGTGGTTAAAGAGCCCTCGCCCTTTTCCTCTTCTTCATCCTTACTTTACACAAAGGACTTCTGTGTGGAGCTGTGGGCTGCTGGGAAATCCTTTATTTCTAAAAAGGGTGTGTGCGCGCGTGTGTATACGCGTGTGTGTTTATAATAATAATGATCATCATTTTATTTAATTAAGCACTGTCACTTATTTAAGCACTGTATAAGCATCGTGTACAAAGTGCTTCATGTACAAAATGAATGAAGATGAAAGATAAAGGTAAAAATAAACAAATAAACCAATACATTTACGACCTTTGTTACACAAATATAAAAAACTCAAGATAACTACCAGTGTAGTTAGCCTAATGCTAGTTGCCTGGTTTTATACGATAATAATAGTTAGCCTAGCATCGTGTCTGCTGGAGAGGGACGTAGGTTAACGTTTATTGAAACAATCAGGCGAAAAATCCAATGTCCAAATCAACATCTGTAAACACGCAAAGCTGCAGGAACCCAAACAGCAAGGTCTGAACGTAAACCAGAACAGAACAGAAGGCTTGGTAACGGCGCGACGCAGGCTAGAACGAGACTTTGCAAAATAAGAGTGTGTGTCATTCATGGCGTGTGTGTGATTATTGACAGGTGAGTTCAGTCAGACGTCTGTGGTGAGGATTGCAGCGCGGGTGAACGAGTCATGTGATTAGTTTGTAGCGGTGCATTATGGGAAATGCAGTTCACGACAAGCGAATGTTAGCAAAGAGTGTTATTGTAGTCCTACTGTGTTTCGGCAGCTAATTTAGCTAAATAAAAAATTTATCATTTTTAACTAGAACTTTGTGACAAGCCGTCAATCAAGGTTAGCAAAAAATGTTAGCAATGCTATTGTAATTAATTTCATACAATCAGTTTCATTGCCTGCCATCCAAAACATGCCAGCTTTACAGTTAGAAACGCTGTAGTAATATAAGCCTATACAATTGGCTATTCAAAGTGAATAAAAATAGCTAAAAGGACTTAAAATAGCATGACATGATAAAATCATCGACATCACCAATATGGACGAGAGTGTATTTAAATAGAAATGCATCAGCTAGCAGGACAGACATGTTTCTTTTTTTTGCTGTTGATGTAACTGTACAAATTTAAAGCAGTAAATAAAGAAAACAGCTCACGGATGAACTGAGCTTTGGTTGCCTGAAACGTCTAGTTTCGCTGTGAACAACCTGCGAACAATCTGCGTCTAAAAACACTGAGAAGCAGCGATGTGGATCTGATGAGGATGACTCACCGGGTGAAAATGAGGTTACGGAGAACTCTGCGCTCCAGGAATAGCTAGCCAATAAAAATATGCTCTCAATCAAATCAGAGACAGACGAGCCAGTGTAAAACCTGCAGGTAGACGGCTCCAAACTCTGCAGAGCCAACAATGGAAACAAATTCCTCTTTTGTGTTTTGGCTTTGAAACAGCCAAGTCTCCATATCTGATATGAACCAAGTGGCCTAACGGTGTCATAAATGCTACGTACACACACGAGAGTTTTCTGTTAAGCCTCTTATCAGGCCCCAATCGAGCTAAACCACGGCTTACAGCTACACCTCCGGCTGATTTATGGAAAACTCGTATAAAATATTCAAATTTGCGCTAACGTTCACCCTGAGGTTGTGTTCAGTGCTTGTAAGTGTTTTAGCACGTTGCCTGTAGGCCTTCAGAAAAAGCCTTGCTAGTTACGTTCATGTTGCAAAGAAATGTGGTGAGAGCTGTGTTGGTGTATTTCCTTTTGAAACAGGAAGTGGTGTGTTGAACTTCTCTGATTGGTCAGGTGATTAGTGTATTAGCCGTTCTCCGATTGGTCAACTGATTGGTGTATTAGCCGTTCTCCGATTGGTCAACTGATTGGTGTATTAGCCGTTCTCCGATTGGTCAGGTGATTGGTGTATTAGCCGTTCTCCCATTGGTCAGGTGATTGGTGTATTAGCCGTTCTCCGATTGGTCAGGTGATTGAAAAGAGAACTTTTCTGAAAAATTTAAACTTTTCAACTTTTCCTATATAAAAATGCAACACATTATAAATATATGCTTATATTCACAATCATAACATAATACATAGTGTATTTCTTTATGATTGTGAATATATTTCTTTGACATACTGTATGTGAAATGCACAAAAACAAAATAGGCTAATTCAAGTATTCACACACACACACACACACACACACACACACACACACACACACACACACACATATATATATATATATATATATATGGATAGATAGCTTTATTAAATAACGGTAAAGTGATATATTTCCACTTTGGCCAATGAGTAAATAAATAAATACATGAACAAATAAATAAAATGCCAGTGGCAGAACTTTTACAATACAATTACATGCTTAATTTTATTCATAGCATATGGTGGCAGCAAAACAAACAAACAAAAAATCAGTTGGGATTATCAGGCTAAGGTGTGTTAGATCACTTTGCTCCACCCTTCCTAACCAGTTCCTGCTCTAGTCCCTGCTACACCATTACAACATTTCTGGATAGAGCATTTCTTTTATGCAAGGTGGAAGAAGTTCACGTTGTTCCAGGCAGGGAAGGAAGGCAGTAGTTAGGGGACGAGTCTGTTGCATTCAGTGCTAGAAACAGCATCATTCATCAAACCTTTACACTCAGTCCTTCACCCATCACTCACACTGACACTTTGTTAAAAAAAATAAAACCCTGGCAGTGTGGTGCTGAAACAAACCCAAGATTGTTGGTACAAAGACCCGACAGCCAGACGCTTTCAGACGGACAAGTTGATTGTCTTTGTGTCCATCTGTCTTCACACAGAGGCATCGCTTGGGAAACATTTCAACATCCAAAACAACCATCCATCCATCCATCCATCCATCCATCCGTCTATCTGTGTGTGGTTTCCTTGTGAAGATAGCAGGGATGGGGGTGACACAAGGTTTCCTCGTTGTGTGAGGGGAAAAAAGCGAGCTGGCGCGTGTTTATGTGCGCGAGGAAATGAGACAAGTTCCAACACGTTCTGTTTGTGTTCATGGTGCTGAATGAAGCGACATGGAGTCTGCGTAATGTTTGCTTTTCATTCTCTTGAACATTGGGGGTTTCTCAGGTTTTGTGTTCCTCCCTTCTTCCAGGAACAAGAGCGAGCTCGAGTGATTGACTCCAGTGTGATTAGTGTGACTTCAGGAGAGGATGGTGCGAATGCACTTAGCGGGGCTAAAACCCAGCTTTCAATGAAAAAAATACATCAATATTAGAAATCATTTTGACAATCAGTCAAATCCAACAACCGGATGGTATAAAGAAGCGAGGTGTGATGCTGGGGCAGTTCTTTCCAGCACAGACTGTAGAGTCATGCAGCCTGGGCAAAAAATATGAGGCAAACCCAATTTTGCAAAACATGAAGCTTTTAATGGTCTCACCAAAAATCTCTTGGCGGAAAATGAACAAGAAGTAAAAAAGCAATCCTGAAAAAAATGAAAACGTGTGTGTGAGAGATTGGTGTTGGGAAAACTTTCTTATTGCACCGCCGATGCAGCCTCGTGATATAACGCATCGCTCAACCTGAACAGTTTCACTGTCAAGCTATTAATGAACATCAGATTTTATGATTCAATCCATTGTTCTCGAAACTCAGAACCTTCCAAGTGGATTTTCCCAAATTCCAATCTAAACAAGTTCCAGTGCTTCAGCTCATGGAACATGCATGCTCAGAGCAAGGACTCAGAATTTTATAAACATATAAATAAGATCTTTGTGAATTGTTTCTGCGTGATTAGTGAGTACCAATCTGCAAAAACACCTGTTCACAGCACAAAAGTAGAAAACAAATGTAAAGGGAAATCAGTCTCCGTGTTGCCGTGACATCAGGTCAGAGAACTTGGCCAAGATGCATGTTGCATGGGTTTCCAAATTCTGGGAATTCTGTGTCGAATGACAATTCCATTTAGTTGCCCGAGTTCAGCGTATAACGGCTCGCAGTGCTAGGAGTGAAAAATCGTAGGTGATAAGCATGAAGATCTCGCCTGTTAGCACAGAGCTTTAAAACACATTGTGGTTGAAACGCAGCCTGACTCATACGCAATCCAGGGCCAGGAACCATATCAAGACATCAAGATATCTGCCAAAACCATTATGTTAGCATGCGTTCTGTTCAGAATTATTACCCAATGACCTTCTCCTGGGGGCTGTGGGTTGTATAAACACGTATATTTTTAAATCTGATTAAGCGAAGGTTGCCAAATCCCCCCGTAACGAGCTCGCCTTGTATTTACTGCTGTTGAATTATTCAGCAGGATGCAGGTCAACAGCCCTGGTGTTATAGTCTCATTTCCCCTGAACAAAAACACCCCACCAGGCCAAGCTCACTGAGCTGCAGGAACGTGCGATTAAGCCGAGAGTGTTTATACGAGCGACCTTACGCAACCTTACACACGAATCCGTTAATGCAGCTCTGCTCCCGAGGAACAAAAAATGTGGATAAGTATGGGGTGCCAGTTGTGAGATTGATTACTAAAGCACATGTATTGGCTATTACTCCTTCACATTTGGGGTGTGTGTGTGTGTGTGTGTGTGTGTGTGTGTGGATATACTGCCCCGCAACCGGCCAAGAGAATTACCTCAGCAATCAGAAACGCTCCTTGTTCCATTCACCCCATCTGGTTCACTTTAGTCCCAGCTTCAAGATGAGCGCTTTCACCTTCAGACACACACACACACACACACACACACACACACCATGCTATGCATTTTATTCTTTATTTTTCAGTTCTAAAAGCTAAAGCCAGCTCATATAAACCCATCAGTTAGATCCCGAATCTGTTTTGCTAAACCTTCACATCGTGGTTCCTCCCTCACCAAGCCGTACCTCCTCACGGTGCTGCACTATGTGATCCTGAACGGCAATAAACCAGGAATTTATGGCGATTTCCCTGCACCCCACCAACCCCCCCTCCACTCCAACCGTTTTTCTTCACAACGTGATTCAGTGGAGTTGGAACACGCCGTGTTCCTGAAGACATTTTTAGCTTCTTGATCGAAAGAGCAGAGCGAGGAACAAACGGCCATGACGGCAATTAGCAAAAGGAAAAAGCAAAAAAAAAGTGTGAAAAGAGTTCAGTGAAATCAGGTTATAAGTAGAGGTGGCAAACGTATTGAAATTCTTAACTCGAGTGCAATTACTCTTCTAAATAAATATTCTGAGAAAAAGCTTCAAATCCCTCTTGGGTTAATGTAAACCCTTGAACCTGGATTATATTTGCTTTGATCTACACTTAACGTGTACGCAAGGTAGCTGTCACATGTATCCTACAGTCACTGATGTCTTCAGAAATGAACGTTACCCGTCCGCATGGTGCAATACCGCCATAATTGGTGGGGGCGCTGTAGTACGATGTGACGTCACATCAGCACAAGACTGACGCACAACAGCAGTTTCGAAGAGAAGCTAGTACAGCTAATAGCGTTATCGACATCTGTACGATTCCTGTATGCCACAAGATGGCCTTCACTGGCGCAACCTTTATTGTTGACATGCGAAGTCAGGCGAAGCAGTCAAGGAAGAAATTCCAATGTGGATCGGGAATGTTTTGGCGCTAGCCTGATAGCCTGATGATTATTATTCTCGTTAATGTTAAGAGAAATGGAGTGATGTGTAAAAGGAAAGGAGAGATTTTTCTTTTGAAAAAGGAGAAAAATACTTAAAAAATAAAACCCCAGACTTAAAGTCACTGTACTCGGTTTCTTCCCCCCGCAGGTTATCAGTAGAAATATGAAGAAAGAAATAAGAAGTGTGAGAGAAGATGTATGTCATGACCATGACAGGGAGAAACAGACGATGTTTACACAGACATGTGACAGCGCTGACAGCGTAAATTCCAGGCAGGATTAAAATTAAGATTCGATCCTGCACAGGGCTCCTAAACACGTGTGCTGCACACGTCAAACATCCAGGAGTGTAAAATCCCGAGGCTCACCTCAAACCCCTTCCAAATCACCTCATCCTTCAATCTCCCTCCCCTTTTTCCTAATAAAGTGCCCCTCGTGCTCACTCCTGAACTCCACAAAGACGTCTTTGTTTGACTTGAGAACCAGAAAAAAGCGCTGTGTCTCGGTTGGCGCTGTAAATCACTCCATCCAGATGGGATGCAGCTTCTGATTGCGGTCTGTAGCCACTAAGCTAAAGGCGCCTTGGTCCTCTGGGCCACCGAAAGAGGTGTCAGAGATCGAGAGCTCGGCCTGCTTCCTGGACTAGACTGGATTCAAATCTGCCCTAGGTATGCAAGGAAAAGCTTCCTTTAACAAGCTGCATGTTAATCTCTATACAGTTTTCCTACATTACCCACAATGCTGTTCAGACCTCGCTTCATCTTTACATCAAGAGAGTGATGCAGCGGCGCTTTAGTCCTTTAGTCTGTCCAGCTCTCTCACCTCCTGTTGAATATATCTGTACACTCTGCTCAAACTTCACGCCGTCAACTCCACCACGCTCGCCATCTCATACATCGCTCACTAGCCGAGTCTCACCTGCGTCGTATAGCTGCACTGCATTCTGGGACTTTGAGTCCAGCGTCTGCACCAACGTCTCCATTTTCTTCTTTACTGGATTTCTCATTAGTGTGACATTGAACGTGGCTGGAAAACGTTGTGTGAGAAATGTATTATTTTTGAAACCTGACTGTTATCCATCATGCATGAATTTTTTTTTAAATGAGAGTAGATAAGCGGTTACAGTGCCCCGCCCACAGCTGCATCGCTTGCCAGACAGGCATCAAAGATATTAGAACATCAGCCAAAACGTTTACTGGAAGTCAAACGTCAAGACGAGCAGATATGATGAGCTGAGATTAAGACTGAATGAATATCTTTAAAAAGCAAAAGCCCAGCTGACTTCCTGTTGATTACGTAATGGACTTGGACGTCCTACATCGTGCATTCATTTGAGTTTTCTCCTCAAAATATTTCTCAATTCAAGTTTACTCAAGTAATTCTGATGAAGATACTTTTAAATAAAGTTCAGTTTATTTAAAAAGCTCCTGCTGCTCAACATGTTTTGTGCTAAACTTGGGCCTAACGACATGTTTCCACTTTTCCAGGTTCCTGCATAGACTGCAGATCCACTGCCAGCCTGAACAGGATACAAACAGAACTGCAACGTTTCTGACTCTCCTTCAGTGTCAATATATATATCTGTATCACCTCTGACACAGAACTTTAGCATTTATAGTAAGCAATAACCAAAAAGGAGCCAGGAACTAAAGTCAGTCCTGGTTCCTGAATCTCTGAAAAAAATAGTCCCTGCAGTGGAAGTGCAACTAAAACTTCTCCAGGCTTAAAACACAAGATGCTCAGAATGTGAAAGTACCTTCACAGAAGAAGAAGAAGAAGAAGAAGTAGGAGAAGAAGAAGAAGATTATGATGGTGACAATGATGATGATGATGAAAGGGAAGGAAGAAGAAGAAGAAGAAGAAGATGATGATGAAAAGTAAGGAAGAAGAATAATGAGAATGAGGAGAAAATGAAAGAAAAGTAGGAAAAGAAGAAGAAAAAAAATGATGATGATGATGATGAAGTAGGAGGAGGAGGATGGGAAAAAGAAAGAGAAAAGAAGGAAAAGGAGAACTCGAAAAATGATCAAGCAGAACATTTTTATTAGTAGTAGTGTTGATTTATCGATTGATTAAAACACAATAAGAAGCAGTTTACCAGCCCTGAGTGAGTTGTAAAGTATGCGTGTGTGTGTGTGTGTGTGTGTGTGTGTGTGTGTGTGTGTGTGTGTGTGTGTGTGTGTGTGTGTGTGTGTG
>JAQQZR010000023.1:26946955-26968126 GCA_030068235.1 Notoglanidium macrostoma | reverse complement strand
GTTTATATCAATAACGTGCTCGTTCTAATGCGCTACCGTTTCCATAGCAACAGCTCACGTGTAATCGTCGATATGGTTTTTTGTGAGGACACATTTATTTAACATTTATGGCAGGAGTCTACAGTGTCCGAGGTCCAGCTGGAACATCTTTCCCGGTTCATGGTCACATGACAAGCTGCGATTTATTTTTTTATTTTTTTATTTTTTGAGAGAAAAAAAAAATAAAATGCGAGGCTGGTGAGGGAACGACTGTTTATAGCTGCTATGATGTGAGTGACAACAGGAACTGACCTGTTTGTTATTAGAGTTACTTTAAACGTAACTACAAATGGATAAAAAGTACAAATGTTTCATAAATAAAAATGGTCAGCCTTGATGTCTGGGTGGGAGGGGCTTACTCTTTCCTGTCAATCACGGAGACACTAGTGTGGCAAATTGCTGGAGAATAAACACTTCAGGAGAATAACCCGCTTCGGACTTATTGCTTCAATCCCGTCACTGATTATATTCCTATTAGAGATATTGGGAAAGGAGAACCAGTTCCAAGTTGTCTGATCCGTTGGAATCGAACGCCTCCGATGCCTCCTTTTATCGATGCTGGCATGTTCTTCTGACAGTTGCACGTTACAAAAACTCATGCGTCATGACGGCAAACTCATCATCCACGCTGCTGTAATCATGGCGCAGACTAGACTGCGGTCGAACTAGCTGCACTTGGGCTCCGGAAAAAATAAATAAATAAATAATCGGGAGATCTTGAGCTCGAATCCTGGTAATGCCGTAGCCACCCATGGCCGGGAGCTCAAGAGAGCAAAACTACCCTGTGCTCTCAGGGAGGGAGGGGTGGCATACTCTCTCGCCACTGTCAATCACAGTGACACGAACCAATCATGGATGTCTTGGAGGAAGTATGTGATAGCCTCGCCCTCCCTGGCAGTTGTCATGTGACCGGTGTATGTAATAGGTGGGAACTGGACATGACTTAGGGAGAAAATTCATACTTTTGGATAATGGTGTCTCTGGAGCAATGAGAGAAGTTCAAGAGAACCCACGGAGCAACCCCTGTAAATGTTTCTCCTGGAAGTCCTGTACGTTCGGCCTTTTTCTATTTACTTCGAGTAAAAGCTTCGAGTCCTCGCGCAACTCGGTGTGAGATTAAACCGATTAAGTGCATTGTCTCCATCTTCCTAACAAAGGTGCCAATAAATCTGGATCTGGCATTCCAGGAAAGAGAAGTAAAGATTAGTTCTGTTAGCTTTAGATAAAGATCTAACTGTGTCTGATCAGCTAATGCGGGACACTTCTTCTGTCGTGTGCTATTAGAGAGACGAGGTGTGAAGAACGGAGCTCGGAACAGTGGAAACACTTTCGCTACATTCCTTAATCTCCTTTAAGGTTAGTTTTTTTATTCGGTGAGCCACCACTGAAACCGTGACATCATCTCAGGATTTGCTTAATGAGTTTCGGCACCTGGGAATGACGATGTTGTGCAATGTTTAAACATGGTTGCATGGCGGCTCACAAGAACTCGTCCCCCAGCAGCACATTCAGGTCTGATGGTGATGAAATTGCTCTTTTGTTTGTTTTTTCTTCCCCTTTTTCCTCTCCCATAGCGCCCCTATCACCCTGTCCTGGCTCTCTTTCTACTCTCCATGCTGACATGCTGTGTGAACGTGCCCGCGAGGGATTCCCACAACGCGCACACACACAGAAAGACACAGCGCCTTGAGGGAGATGTGCTGCTGGCGCTGTTGCACATGGAAACACATGCAAGGGGGAATAAAACCCCACACTACGCAAACCGACTTGTCCGTCAAGGTTTTGACGGATGGCCTGGAGCGCCACAAAACAGATGGCGTTTTTTAAATAAAAAAAATAAATAAAATAAAAATTTAAAAATAAAAACCTTGCACTCCTTCTCCTTGATGTTGTTTTGGGTTTGAAATGTAACATTTCGTTGCACTTTATTTGAACCAGTTTCAGGCTTCGGCACATTGGCACGCCTGATCCGATTTGTTGACAAATCTGCCCGACCTGACTGGTGTTTTTTTTCAGGCGATAAAAAGGCGTGACCTCTCACAGGCTGAGCAAGTGCAGAGCGAGCGAGAGCACGAGGCTGCCGGGAAGCGGCGACAGGACGCAACAAGCTCGAGCGAGAGAGAAGGTGACCGAAACCACAGCGACCAAGCCGAAACCTGGCAGCGTGCGAGGAAACGGATCGCGGGGGGGGGGAGCGACAAACTGAAGCGGAGTCGGTTGTGGATGCGTCTACACTTGCCTCTGGAGCGGGGAGGGGAGATGGGGAGGAGGGAAGGATCACACGGCGACGAATCACATGTCACACTGCTCCCTTTTTAACATTTCATCATCACCATCCTTTTACAAGGGAACGTAAATAAACAGACAGTGATTTAGTTTTCCTGCTCTGAGATCTCATCTGATTTTCACCTGTACACACTTAAAAGATAAAAGTGCAAAAGCTTGCATCCTTAACAAAGTGACAAAAAGGGGGAAAAAAAGAAAAGTTTTTTAAAATAATCACAATTCAAGAAGCTTCATCCTGGTCAGGGTTGTGCTGTGCCTGGAGATTATTCCGGGAAAACTGAGTGTGAGGCAGGAATACACCCTGGATGTGAGACCAGTCCTTCACACACAATCCAGCAACTAGCATGTGTTTCAGATAGTGGGAGGAAGTAGGAAAAATCCACGCAGGTAGGAAGCTGAACCCAGGGATCCTGGAGCTGTGAGGTGACACTGCAGCGGGAGCAGGAATAATCAATACGGACAGAGCTTGAGAAGAAACAAAAGTGTCCAAACAGGTCCTTCATTTTTAGTGTCAGGTAATAAAACAGGGATCGTCCTCTCATTGTTCTTTCAAAATCCAGGAAGGAGTTTTTACTGTCAGTAATCACAGAGAAAATTTTATGGCTTCTGGCACTGATAGATCATGAGGTCAAGGCCACAATGCACCTACAACTCCTGCAACCGTAATCCAAAACGATTCTAGACGAGCGAGAAGAGGATTGGCCTTCACACAAATATCAGGGATGCTGAAGTTTTAACTGACAATTAAAGCAAAAAAGATTCATTTATTTTTATTTCCCCTGCCTGCATTTAAAGCTCCACTATGTAGGATTCTGGCCCCTGACCCCCCTCTCTTACCCCTCACTCTCAAAATGTGTATTAGAGCGTACGGAAGCCATCAGGTTCTCGTAGCATACATCCAAGTACTTACATTCACCCTCTCTTGCTTTTTCTGTGCTAAATAATAAATATGATCCACCATTTTTCCAAATTTTGGATCTCAAACTTGTTCTCCAGCTCCTGCAAACACTGCTTCCTCTTCTTTCTTCTTCTTTGTCGTTCTTCCGGTGCTTCCTTCCGGATTCACGCTGCCGCTTGTAAAAACATGATACGCGGAAGGCGCTCTCTAGAGCTTTGTCCATTCTGGGCTCCTGTAGCAGCGCAACATGGCGGCTCCGTACAGGTGGACCCGCTCCCTGTGTAGGTATAAATGGCTCGTTCTAAACTTACGAGTCGTAGTTACTGGTAATTATACACTAATGAGGACATACTTAGGAATTCCATATATATATTATGGAACGTATACTCCGTTTCTGCTCTTAAAATCCTACATAGTGGACCTTTTATAGACAGTAATCATATAAACACTCATGCTTACTAAAAAGCAAGAACAACAAAAAGAACTGTATATAAAGTGTATACAGCAAACAGTAAAAATTCCCGTATTTTGTAATTTGTTTATATTAATGAATTTTCGCGAATATCTCGGGCATGGACGGGGACGGGAAGTTTTTTGTTGTCAAACACTCTGAAGTGCACTGAAATGTTTAAAAAATGTGAAGTTTTATCTAAAATTGGAAAAAAAAAAAAAATCTATAAATTTCATTTTGACATTGATTCCACATTGCGACATTGTTTTATGCCACAGTTTTGCTGGCACTTTGTGAGGAAGTGTGGTTTGGGGGGTGAAAACTTTTAAACTGATCTAATCTTGATCATTGCATTTGATCATTAATATCTCTCTGATCTTATTCTCTATCTTGTTGTTGCTATAAAATGATAATTGTCTGACTTCATAAGGGGATGCAAACTTTTGCACTTAACACTACATACATGTTTTATAATATGTAAAAGATCACTTGCTTAGATGTGAGAGGACAAAAAGTCTTTTAGGGAGGGAAAACACACACACACACACACACACACACACACACACACACACACACACACACACACACACACACACACACACACAATCTTTACGCAGATTTTAACATCTTGATTTAAAAACATAAGCAATTTATTAAAATGTTTTTTATTATTAAACATTTGCTGGTCCGATGAATTTGAACTTTTTCTCAAGATCACTTTTAATTAAAAAATAAATGGATTGTCCAGGTGCAGAAAATCTAATTATACTGGAGCTAAAAAAAATTTTTTGTTTTTAATGTGAAAAAAAAAAAAAAAAAAAAAAAGAAAGATGTAACCGATTTCAGAAATAAAAAAGTCAAAGCGTTCACTGGAGTTATAGCCAAAAATAAATAAATAAATAAATAAAAGAAAAAAGTCAGTATTTAATTCGGGATTTTCTGTTGAAAGTTTATAAAGATGATCAACAGAGAGTACTGAGAAAGTCAAATATTGGATTTTTCTTTTTTTACTACAGGAATGGCTTCAAGTGAACTGAAATTAATTTATATACAACATATATATTTAAAAAATGAAGAAAAAAAAAAAGTTTAAATGGACTCGGGGCATGAAAGGGTTAATTTACACACAATAAACACATTTATTAAACAGACTGCGTTTTCCCTCCATACAAGATGCTGTGTTTTATTATTATATTTTATTATTTTAATGTGTCTCACACACACACACACACACACACACACACACACACACACACGGAAACCAGTCAGAGAATAAATTAGGGTGTGATTTGGAGCCTAAGAACTGGGAAAGGCATTAAAAACTGGTTTTAGGCAACAAGCAGACATGCCTGCTGCAGAACTCTGAGCATTCCCCCAGGACAAAAAAGAGACAAAAGGTAATACCACAGAAGGCATTTATATACTTACAGGCCTGTAAATCAGCTTGAAGGGCACCTGAAGCATAAACCGACGCGTAATAGACAAGAAGAGGGAGGAAATGTGACCTATGGATGATTTCTGCTCAGTGTGTGCGTGTGCTGTTGTAGTTCTGCTCCCGAACGGGGTGAAAACACAGCCTGGAGGATACGAGCGCGAGAGTCAGAGGTGCATCGTTATTCAGTGAATAATCCGAGGGCTGACAAAGGGGCTTGTGTTTGGCTCGAATAAACAGGTTCTACTGGCGGTTCGAGACCTCGCTGACTAAAGAGCGCAATCCCACAAAGTCTGGCGTATGGTTTATGTATCGAACGCCGTCCGTCGCTCTGAAGTCCCAAAGCAACGCTGCAGAACGCGAAGGTCGTTTCACCAGACTTCGCCCGGGAGCATGAAATCTGCTTGAGTTGTTAACAACCCTGATGAGTGATGTAGATTTTCCGTCGCAAAGCAATCAGCTGTTTAAGATTCAACAAGCGAATATATCTGTACGCTGTCTGATTTATAGCTAATACTTGTACATAGAGTACAGTTTAAAGGGAAGACGTGCTGCTGCGCTTACCGTCGACGGAAGTAAACGCGGGGTTGAGTGCGTTCTGACTTCCCAAGTATTCCAAATTTGGTTTTTCCTAGTTGGAGGTCGGAAATCAGGACCGATTACGAGTTACGACCTTTTTTCAACTGCATTATTATTCCATCATTTTCCTACCGCAGCATGTTTCCTTCCTCTTGCGCCACAGCAATTTATTACAACTTTCTATTCGTTTATTTATAAATTTGTAGCTAAATTTAATGTTGGTGAACATCCATCCGCATTATCGCTTACGCTACAGCAGCAGTCGTTCTCTCATCAGCCTCGCTTTTTGTTTTGTTAATGACATTTTTTTTTTTTAAATAATAAAATAAATAAAAACAGCTTGTCAAACAAACAAACAAAAAATAAATAAATAAATAAATAAAAAATTAAATATCCAGTGTTGGAAAACTGGAGATTCCGTTCATAAATGTTGGCTCGATGCCTCTGTACAGATCAGTCACAATGTCAACATTTTTAAAAATGATTTTCGTTACTAGGCACGGATTATGTGACGTGTCCGACTAACGAGTTGCTCTGAACAAGTTGTTACTATAGAAACGATATCGCATCAGAACGAGCACATGACTATAGACCAGTCATTTGGAGCTGCACTACTGTCAGAGCGGCTGGTATAGAAAACTAATCAACACCTTCTGATCCAATCAGAATTCAGAATTCCACCACGCTGTCGTGTAGCTAAATTTTACTGCCTTAGCAGCGTTCTTAAAAAAAAAAAAAAAAGAAAAAAAAAAAAAGGCCGTCTCTAATATAAAGCATGTTTTAGTAATTTATTGTCTGCTAGACAGGATAAGAGGGCTGTTTTCTAAAGCTTGCATTCGACCAATCAGCAATGTCGAGTACAGCAAACTCCACCCACAAGCTCTTGGTCCATAGAGACAAGAAGAATCTACCCTAGAGCATGAAGAACAAAAGAATCCTGATGCGGCAGCACAAGAATTAAAATTGGTCCTGGTTCCTGAGGGGCAAACACACCTAAAATTCCTGAAAACATGCTTGAAGTGTGTTTTCTAGTTTTCCAACACGTCCTCTGTACTACACTTTAGAAGAGCGCTACATAAATAAATAAAGTGAGTATGCAAATAAACTGAGTGTAAAGACTGAACTGCAACAAGGATTTCTCCTTTTGCTTGTTCATGATTCACGCTGGGGTAAAAATGATCAAACCCAGGGATAATTAGGCGACGAGCACAGATTAAAGCTCGCCGTTAGTCTGTGGTGTTCTGCTGATACAGCTCACGGAGTGTGTTTTATAAAAACAGGAAGAGGACAGAGATGGTAAAGGAGGTGAAAACATCAGCAGTGCTTCATTTTAAAAAGGTCCAATAGTTCATTATTTCCGTTTTTTTTTTTTATTTCGTACTTGTATAACCAACCTGGAAAAATATTTTATCTGGAACATGAAAAAAAACTAATGCTTTAAGCCATGGCCTCGGTACAGGTGTATTACGTGGCTGAATGAACACAACGAGCGCGATCGTAACGTGACATTCGGTGCTTCAAATTTCTAAGAGAATTCAATAACGACGCGACTCGTACTTGCTTTTCGAGAATCGATTAGTCAGTAGAGGAGTCGGACATTTTGGAGATTGTAAATCGGCCAATTAAATCCATATCAGCGTTAAACGTACGAACAGTCACGCCTTCTCTGAAAGCATGCATTACCTTGTGAAACAACATTTCAATAAATTGACACTCGTAAAGTTTTATCACCTGCGGTGCCGCTTGTGAAACCAAATTTGAATACCAAACCAAATGAACGTGTGTATATAGAGCTGGGATGTGCTCAAGGCCAGTCTGATGCACAGGCTGACCTGGCTGTTACACAGCGCCTCGGGTGAAAGGGGGCTACCAAATTAATCATTAAATATTTAGGTTTTCAGGCCAGTGAGTGGAATAATTTTAAAGAAGTGCTGCCTCTGCCTCTAGTATTTGGCTTGTGTTTCCTGGTAATGGGAGAGAACGCAGGTGGAGTCGCGTGATGCGTTTGCTGTTGTGTCAGTACCTGGCAATCTGATTGACATAAGTCTCCAGCTCTTTGGGGTCGTAAGCACGGGCGAACGCCCAGCACACGTAACACGCCGCGTCACGCACATTCCATCCGAGACTGCAGGCTCCTCTTCTCTCATCATACACCAGGGCCTTCAGGATCAGCGGGACCACTACATGCACGCACGCACACGCGCACACACACACACACACACACACACACACACACGCTAGACATGAGTGAAACAGAAACTCGGAGTTTGTCAGCTAGAAGGCGAGATGAAGCTTGGGGGTGCCAATAATTTTCGCTTAATAAAAATAGCAAGTATATTGAGTGCTTATTAAATTAAAACACAACAAAAAGGTTCCATCATGCATCCACAAAGATATACAGTGTATCTGTAATGCAGTTCTACAGGGTGCACTAGATCAAGAATACGCTAAGGAGAGAGCATATATAGTGAATATGAAGCTATTCGAGTCAAACTCCCAAAATGCAATGCAGCTATACGAGTTACGGCAGAGACTCGGCTCAGCTAGTTAGTGATCTACGAGATGACGAGTGCGATGAAGTAGCTGGCGGCTTTAGCGTGGAAGCTTAAAGCAGAGTGTACAGATGAGCAGGTGAGACAGCTGGACAGACTAAAGCGCCGCCGCATCAGTCTCTAGGTAGAGATGAAGTAATGATCTGAATCCAACTGCATCACTAATAGCACCACTATCATTATTAATAGGTAATCAAACAGCATTGTGGGTAATGTAGGATAACAGTTAACCAAAGCATGGCTAACGTGTCCATTAACGCAAATTACAGTTAAATTTAAAAAAAAAAAAAAAAAAAAAAAGGCGACTCAGAATTTCATTACAAAATAAATCCTGGACACTCCAGGACCGGCTCCAGGACATAATCCAACTATTCAAATATTAGTCTAATTATTTAAATCTATACAGTAATAATTTGGTTAATTATTGTAACTCTGGAACTTTTCATTCAGGAAATTTCCACAAACAGAATTAAGTCCAAGACACTTAAAGATCAACGTCTTTTGAACGAGGTCTGGTTTAAACCAAAAGAGGAGATAGGCTTTTATTAATGTTTAAAAAGCACATGGACCTTTGAGTAATTTCTAAGAAAAGACTTAATGCATGTCAGTGTGTTTCAAACATTCAGTCTGGTTCAGGTGTGTTTGAAACAATAGAGTGAGCAGAAAGTTCGATCAAGACCTATGTAATGTTATGCTCTATTTAAGCAACATTGACTGGAAAGCTGCTGAGTCATGATGCAGGACACCTCCATTATGCAATGATGAACAAAATAGAAGACCAATTTTGTCTGAGAGATGAGTAACTGTAAATCTGTAAATAAACTCCCTTCCAGACATTCCCACCAAGTTGAACAAGTCAGGCAAAACAGAAATTCTGCCGCATGCAAATCCTGCTGTTGCATCCTCGCAGCCTCCCCCTCCTTCCCCCTGATTTTGAACCTGATCCTAACTCCAGTACAAAAACATTAATACATGCCAAAGAGCCATGGCAATCATCTCAGGCTTGTGAGAGCCATGCTGGTGAATCGTGGCTCGGGGCCTGACTAATATTAGCTAGAGAGGTGTTGCCTGAGGGCTCTAGCTTGGCATAGACTCCACCCCACTGACAACTACACAGAGCGAGACAGGCATACAGGACTGATCAGATACAGCACCTGTACTCCTCACACGCACTTCGACACCTTCAACGCCATCGTCCGAGACCTAGGACGACTTCACGCAGTCCGGAAGGTTCGGTCGATCACCCCCGTCAGACAGCAGGTAAGCATTGTCTGCATACTGAGGTTTAAAATGTATAGCCACATGGCAGACGGTTAGACATGATTGAAGCAAGTCAAAGGTCTTGTATCCACCAGTCACTTGTCAGAAATCAATGGTTCGATCTGTTCAGGGTTTTTTGTGTAATATTTTTTTTCGGTTGCAGCAGGAGTTTTTCATTAATTAAATCCACCTGTTACCTGTGGGCTGTACTACACACAACACATTGGGAAACACTTCATAATTTATAGACAGCTAACAAAAATCCTAAGAAATATCTAACATTTAATTGTGTAACTATTTGGGCTTGAAATTACTTTAAAAGCACTTAAAAAGCTTAGCTTCTTGTCATTCCCCAACCTCTACCATCACTATAGGGCATAAAGTGACATTTAGATTAAAATGAAAGAGTTACAGATTAACGCCGAAGGATTTACGTCAATCGGTTTGATTGGATTCGCGATAAAACCCTTTCGCTACGGTATACTTTTGCAGAATTTATTATTATCTGACTAATACAGATTTTAATCTATTGTATATTGTATATAATAATATTATTTGTCAATGCATTTCACATAATGCTAATGTCACATGATATTCAGACTGTAAAAGACATTCTAGACAAAGAAAAAAAAATATATATATATATGTATATATATATATAAAACAATAATAATTTCAAGAAACCAAAAAACAGGTATTTCACAACAGAAACTTCTTGAAGCAATCTTATTCTTTGGGAGGGAGCGGCAGAACTTGCAAAGGCTAATCCAAAACTGGATTGACAACCTGTTGTGACAATGCATGACAAGCAGGTTCCTTAGGGCAGTGTCTTAAACAACAGAGAATTTGCATGTAATACTTCTCAAGGAAAAAAAACAAGATCCTCACCCTTCCAATACCAACCCTGGGGCTTCTAAATCTTCAGTCTTCTTAGGGCTTTAATGAAGCATTCTGTTGCTGTGCAGCTAATTCAAAGTTTTGCATTTTCCTTGCTTTTGCACAAATTACTGAACTCATCATGAATCTCTATGTATATTTAGATCAGAAGTCAAGAAAGTCTTAATCTTTCAACAACTGAGAAGTGCATATACTCAGTTTTTAACTCGGCCGTTCTTAGAGGCTGAGAGAGAAGAAAAAAAATCATCAACAAGCAAAGCTCTCAAAACCCATGAAAACCGTTATGATCATTTATCAGCAGCAGGCAGCCTCCCGTAGACCTGAGTGCTGGTGAGATCATCATGTGTGTGCATACGTGGCTTACAGGTGGGGTTACGGGAAGCAGGTGCCTGCCGTTTCCCACGCCGTCAGAATAGGATTTGAAGAAGGGAAGCAAGTCTCCACAGGCCTGCGATTTCTTCGTCAGAACCGCTCCTACCTGTCGCTGTATCTTGGGCCAGGAGTGTGCGGCAAATCAAACAATCAGCAAAGCACAAGCCAAAAAGCCCTGGAAAAAAACTGCCTCAGTGTATGCAAAACAGGCCCCCGAGTCTGAATATGTACTGTCTAGCTGCCAAATAGTACCCCAGGCGAAAAAACACAGATAGCCCCCAGGGAACAGGTCACACAAGGTCAAGATAAAAATAAGCTTTTTATCAAAATGAAGTGTTTTTAACTTTTCATATATCCATATGTTTCAGAACTGATAAACCTCAACAGAGTCAACATGGAAACCCGTCAAGAGAGAAAACCAAAGAAGCCACATTACATTCCCCGTCCTCCTGGCAAGCCCTTCAAATACCAGTGCTTCCAATGTCCCTTCACCTGCAACATCAAGTCCCATCTCTTTAATCACATGAAGTACAACCTGTGCAAGAACTCCATCTCTCTGGTGTCTCAGCGTGGGGAGCAGACAGGAAGAGCATCCAGAGCTTCACAGCACAGCACTTCCTCCAATCAAGTACACACAGAACACTCAATGCCTGCAAAACCCAGTCCGATCCGACCAGACCATTCTAACAGCAAAATCAGAATTATGGAAAAGCTGGAGGAGCTGGCTGTCCAAGAGGTGGAAGGGGGAGACAATAAGGAAGGAAATGAGAGTCCTGTGAAGAAAGTTACAGAAAATTCTTCTGAGTTGATCAGCAGTGAAAGCAAGGATCCAGGAACTGCTGACACCATGATACAGTGCACTTCATCGTCTGCCTTTTCTCCTGTTCAACGGAAATGTGAAAATGAGACTCGGCCTCCGCGCAAGGCAGATCAACCCTCTTTGCACATCCCTGTTCGCACCTCTTTCCATCCTGGGCCAACATGGGGGCCACGAGCCATTTCTGCGCCCCTCAAACCCCCTGCAGATTACCCACCGTACATGCTCCCCGAAAGAACCACACATGCCTTATACCAAACCTTCTTGCAGAATCAAAGCATCCCACAAGCCTACTGTCTGGCCCTTCAGGAGCACAACAGACCCCTTGTGCCAGCACCTCTAATCCCACCCAATCACCCTTCTCTGCTTCAATCATACCCCTACAGATACAGCCATCCCTTTCTTCAAGTTCCACCCTTACCTTATAGTGTTTATCCTCCTGAATCCATGCCACCCTTACAGGGCACGAGGTACATCCCCATGGAGATGTTCTCCCACGGCTTTGAGTCCAGGGACTATGGGCGGTATGCCTACCTCCAGCCAGGCTCTTACAGCAGGCCGTCAGAAGCCAGAGGGAACCAACAGCACGGAGGAGACAGGGCCACCCGCCAGAGCCCGATGGCTGGTTGCGCTGCATCAGGGTCTCCGGACAGGCCGAGCATTGCAGATATCACCCAGCACAATTCCATCAACACACAGCACTCTGCTCATTGTGAACCACAGCCTACCTGCCAAACAGACTGCACTATTCCAGGAAGGGGGCCATTTACAGAACCAGAGAGATTATTAAGGAATCTGTGTACCAAAGAGAAAGAAAGTAGTACACATAAACAAAGAAGGTAGGTAAAATTTGCAATCAGGATGTAAACATCTCCATTGAATTGCAGCCATATAAAGTTAATAAACAAACACATTTTTTTCTTTTCTCTTTTCAGAGATATTGTGGAAAGTACTACTCCCAGGTCTGTGCAAGGCTCAGACTTCTTATCAGAGGAAGCGGAGGATGAAGACAGCGATGATGCAGCAGCTCCTCTAAATCTGTCAAAGAGAGACAGATCTGACCACACATCTGATGAAGAGATCAACTCAGAGTCAGAAGGCAATGATGAATATGCCCCTCTAGACCTCTGTCTCCGTGCCCAGTCAAATAGCCAGGTCCAGACAAGCGTGACCACGAGCTCGGAGGAGGTCCCTGAACAAGTCAGTGTCCGACAAGCTCAGACAACTCTATTCGAGCAAGAGCAGTGTGACCGCAGACACTCTGCAGCGTTCGCCCTCTGCCAGCTGGCTAGTTCCAGCAATATCAAAACCACTGAACTTCCTTCAGAACCACACAGAGACACTCAAAGTCCAAGGTACCAGAAATGTCCTGCCCCAGACCAGGCTCCTAATGGTGACAGTCCTGGCACAGGCAAGTCTGAGCAGAACACTAAAGTCCAGGGGCAGAAACGAGCAAGCGACAAGGCCACAGAAATAACCAGCAAGAGAGTGAGGGTGAGCGAGCTCGTCCGGGACAAGAGAAGGAGAACCCAGAACTGCTGATTGACATTCAAAGAGGGAAGTTTCAGCAGCCGCCAATTTCGTATGGGCGCTTTACAGCTGGTGGATGTTGCAGCGCAATCACAGACTTACCTTTAATATGTATGTTTTGCATAAAGCTTTTCTTACATGCAGCATCCTCCGATACCCCAGACTTCAGAGCACATATATAAACTGATAAAAGTACTACTATGACAAATGCTTAAAAATTAAATTTTTCTGCAGTAAATAAAGTGTTTGTAAAATATAATCTGCGTGCACTGTGTTTGTCATTTTAAGACCTGTTTTGCCCAGCTTATCATTCTGTACCATCAATCATCACCATGATTCAAGTCAGAGAAAGATACTGGATGAAATGGGCACACTTCTCTCTGATTATATCCTCAATTATATATTTAATGAACCCACCATCTGAGAGGCGTGAAGGAAGCAGCAATCCTCTGCGACCGAGTTCTGCTAAGGCAAGGCAACCCCCATGCCATGCATTCTCCGTCTCCTGGAAACTGGAATACACAGAAGAGAAATCTTAGACATTCAACCATAAAGCCCAATATCAAATACATTCATAACGGCCAAAAACCTTATACATTCAACCCATAAACCCTGTTATCAGTTAAAATGATCAAAATGGAGTCATCCTTGACAAATGCAGGTAATGACTGGACAACGACTAGCATCAAATCCGTACCTAAAACAGTCCAGGACTGAGCCAACCACGTCGTCCGCCAGCTCCTTGGGCAGCCTTCCAGTCACCCTCCCAATACTGGACATTTAGAAAAGACAAAACAACGATTATAATCTTTGCCTCCTGAAACAAATATTCAATTGCAATGTTTTTCCTGGAGAACCAAACTTTAACATAAATAAAGGAATGCTTCAGGGAAACAATTTACGCACCTTTTCTACTCATCAAATTGTACCTGATTATCCAAGGCACTCTCTGTGTCCAAAAAATGCTTATTCATTAGGCTTTGAACAGGCGCTACAAAGCTAAAATAGCAAACATTTTTTTTAAAACTCATGAGCACCAATTTGCATCATGCAAATTGCATACAGAAAATAGTGTACCGATCGAGTTCTGGCTGATCACCTACATTTGAGGTTAGTGGAAAATTTGTGTAAATTTGTTTAATACAAAACAATGACATTAAACGGCGAGGGAAGGTTGAAAAGGTTCTCACCCTTTAGCCGCAGACCAGCGTACTATCGTCTCTTTGTCCTTTAGACCCACCAGCAGCTGCTCTGTAACAATAAATGGAAAAAATTAATCTAAGGTAGCAGTGCTCATCTTCTGCCCGACATCTTTTTATGAACGGTTAGTTCTGTGGTAGAAGTGAAACGTACCAATGACGTTCTCCACCTCTTCGGGGATGTCGTAGTCCTCCTCTGGGCTGATGGATCCAAGGTCGGGTTTTACATCTAGCACTTTTCCAGCAGCCGCCGACTGGCCAAGGTTTACTGCCAGAGACCGGCTTCCTCTCTGGTACCTGGATGACAAGTACAGTCTTTATTGTCACTTATACCACAATGATGTTGAATTCTCTAATCTGATTGATCATTCATTTTCCTTAAGTCATTCTAATATGCTGCCGTTTCTATAGTAACAGCTCTTTCAGAGAGACTTTCATGGTGTACTAGCCAAAGAAATGTGTCTAAACGTCAATATGGTGACATTTTTTGTAAGGAGATCTTTATTTAACATTTATGGAAGGAGTCTCTGGTATCAGCACTTTCTAAAAGTCAGAGGTAACTAAAGGCGCACTCACACTAGGCGAGCCAAGCTGCTCTCGGAGTGTTTGACCCCCAAAGACCGGTTCGATTGACCAGTGTGATCGCTCCATACCACTCCCGGGGTGGTTCACTTGGGCTGCTTGGAAGAGGTGCCCCAGGGAGCGGATCGGTTGGGCTTGTGCACAGTGTTATTGCTAAACGCACCGAGGCTCGAAACTCAAACACTATCATGTGTGCTTTTCAGTTCAATGGAGAATATCACGGATAATAACCGATCAGGTTCTCACTTTACTGATGAATGCGGATTGTAGTCGGTGAGTGAAGCTGCAAATTCCTCCTTCAACGTCAGCTGCTGCTCACGGTGGTGCAGTGGTTAGCACAGTCGCCTCACCGCAAGAAGGTCCTGGGTTCGATCCCCGGGTCACCCAGGGTGCCTTTCTGTGCGGAGTTTGCATGTTCTCCCTGTGCGTGCGTGGGTTTCCTCCGGGTGCTCCGGTTTCCTCCCACACAAAAATGGCGACGCACTCTGAAAAAAGAATCTGGGTGCATCTTTTTTTTTAGTCGGCCATACGTGCTCTCTACTCCTTGGGAACAACTGGAAAAATACGCTGGTCCTCAGAAAAAAAAAGTTGTGTGGACACTAAGCCTTATGCATTTACTGAAAATCACTGCGTTTCATAATTGATCAATCAGTACTGTAATTACTGCAGTGTGAACGCAGACCAGCAGGGGGAGGGTGACAATCGGTCCCGGGGGCGGTACGAGGCAATCGAACCTATTGTGAGTGCACCCTAATCTTTTCAGGCAAGATGTATTCTTCAAGACAAAGAATAAAAAGTGAGTTTGGTGAGCGAACGACTGCTATAACGTAGCTGTGCTAAAGTAAGTGATGACAGGATCCAACTTGTTTTGTGAATGTTCCACAACATTACACGTAACAACAGTATAAACAGTAGTTTATTAATGATTAAAAGTTGCAATTATTGGCAGCGCAGTGCTCTTCTGTTGGCAGAAGATAAAAATCTTTGTTTGCTTGTTAGGCAGTTGGAATCAGAGTCGAGGTTGAGCCAGGATACAGCGTTCCTGGAGCAGTTGAGCGTTAAGGTCTTGCCGGGGCTTGAACATCCTACCTTCTGACTCGTAGCCCTGAACCACAGAGTCACTGCTGCACCCGATACTGCGCCGTATATCTACTTCGTCTTTACACTAACGACTGCAATATTTCCCATCATCCCAAACCTTTTCTTCATAAAGCGACTGACACTGAATCGGTCTAATGGTAAACTATGCTCTCTCAAATTGCTCTGTTTAACACGCTCATGCCACCTTCCTTTTGAGACTCAGAGCTGTGAACCACAATTTCCTTAAAATTTCATCTGTGATTCATACAATACGTGGTTCAGGTTCCCGAAAGCATGATAAATAAATAATTGAGTGAGCATCACAATGAACTCTCTCTGTCCGTCTCTCTCTCTCTCCCCCCCCTTTTCTCTCTCTCGGTCTTTTCTAGTTACAATAATACAGATTTTCAGTGCTGTTGATAAACTGCTAGAGCCAGCTAGCTATGTGTACAGAGTATAGCTGCTTATTTAAATGTTTAAATTAACCTAATGAATTAAGGTCATTTTTTAATATATATGAAAAAAGGCCATTCCACTCCAAGCTCGCTCGACTAATCGGTCGTAGAACGTTTGTACTGTCAGTTTAATATTTGCATTTATTAATTAATTTATTTACTTACTGGTTTATCTTTGCATATCCCTGGAAATTTTCCAAAAAATTTATTTTTTGACCGTGTAGACCCCCCCCCCACACACACTTGCCTTACTATCTTTGTGAGGACTTTCCACTGACATGATTAGTAATACAACTAATTATTGCTATTCCTAAACCTAACCTTTCCAACTAGAATAAAACCTTTTGGTTCTTTTAGCTTTTTTAAATAAATAAAATTGCAGTTTTTGTAACAAAACAAAGGTGGTTTTCATTATGAGGACCAGGACAAGGTCAAAACTGCCAAATATTCCTATGGCAACCTCTGGTCCTCACCAAGATATAAAAACCTGCCCCCAAACAGCTTCACAGAAACCTGGAGGTAGATTTGCACTTCGGGCTCTTACCTCCACCTGGCCAGGCGCGGCTTCAGAAAGGTGAGCCCCAGCCTCTGCACAACCTTCACGGCCAGCTTCCTCAGCATGGTCTGACTACTCTCCGCTATCCTCTTCTGGTCCAGGCACTGAAGCACTGTGGGAGCTGAAGAACATCACGTTAACGTCTCTGCTCTTTAATTACACCACAATTACAGCAGAATCATCGAATTTCCACGTGGACGTGATACGCACCATACTGCAGGAAGTCCTCTCGCTTGCCGTGCTTGAACAGCTGAGCCTGGAGAACAAGGACAGGTTTCTCAGCACGCTTTGGAATCAAAACGTCCTTCATAACCACCGTTATCAGACCGTACAACTCGTCCACCCTGAGTTAACTCTACAATAACAACACGTTTCAGATGTATTTATCATTTATTCATTTTCTAACAGGCCATCACACGTCACTTCATGATCACTTGCACTAAGATCCCTTCACTTCGCTACATAGAATTTTATTTTTCCCTCACCAGCCTATTCATGCAAAATAAATAAACAAACAAAAACGCAGCTTGTCATGTTCTCATGAAACCGCAAAGAGGCGTAACCACCGTAATGGACTCCTTCCATACCGTAAATGTTACACGTTACAGATCAACGATCACAGAGCTTTTATTTTTTTTAATCAACTATGTGGCGCGTTTGCCCTTCACGTCGTTCTGAATGATCTGTTACTATGGAAACAATAACCTGTGATCGACAGCTGACCAATCAGAATCAAGAATCAAGAATTTGAAGAGCAGATCCATCCCCGAGTATCAGATATAGAGCCGATCTTCTTTGCAAAGGCGTCTGTATTTTAATTTTGAATTGTATTGGAAGGAAATGAAGCAAAAATATAGATAAATTCAGGCGGATGCATTATCGGGGGAGGTTTGGATGGGCTAATTAAGCGCATCTCTACCGTAGGTGCAGCTGATAAACACGTAGCTCGAGCTACGAAACCTTGAAGGAATGCTCGTCTTGTCGTTGCTTGCCGAAGCCATAGCCTGGTGACATTTAACGTGATGCAAAACTCTGATGGCGCTTTTGTTTCCCCTGGCCTTCCTATCACACGGAGCCAGTTTTGAAAGCCTCAGGCATGAAAAGAAACACACCGTGTCAAACACGAGCAGCAACCAGCACCACCATTCTCTCTCTCTCTCTCTCTCTCTCTCTCTCTCTCTCTCTCTCCCTGTCTCTGTCTCTTAAAACAAACAGTGCTGTGCTGTTTACCATGACAGAAACCAAAGCCATCATTTTAAATCTTATCAAAACTCTTATACACTGCAGATCGGCCAGTTCTCTGTGTTTTTTTTGTTTGCTCAAATAACAGGTGGGAAATTAAACACCTGGCTGACTTCTAACAGTAATTATTTCTGACAGATATTTACCTCAGTCAACTCCTGACTAGCACCTGTGTACCCACACACACACACACACACACCAGTTTGACGACTGCCTCGGACAGGGTGTGGGTGTGACACTGAACCAACACTCTAAGGGAAAACCTTTCTGGCGGGTCCATCATTTTGCCTTCAGCAAAGGTTTTAAACTACACGAGAGTCTTTCTGACCTTGAGATACAGTGTAGTGTTGTTTATGCGAGTTTTATGCAAAAATGCAAATAAAAAAAAATTTTAATGGGGAACAAAAAAACAAACAAAAAAAAAAAAAACACAAATACATGCCAACAAAAAAGTTTCGATATTTGGCTGAGACGGAACAGTTGGTCTATCGATAAAGACGATATGAGAAAGACCGTGAAATAAACTTTTTTTTCTTTACAAATGTAAATACACTAATATGACCAAAAGTATGTGCACCCCTAACCATCACACACATATGAACATCCCATTTCTTCTTCCTTTTTTAGGCTTCCCACTTGATGTCGGAGCGTGGATGTGGGGATTTGTGTTCATTCAGCTACAGGAGCGTTAGTGAGGTCAGGCGCTGATGTTGGGATGTCGAGGAGGCTCCGGTTCCAGTTCATCCCAAAGGTGTTCAGTGGGGTTGAGGTCAGGGCTCTGTGCAGGACACTCCAGTTCTTCCACACCATGGAGCTGCTTTGTGCACAGGAGCATCGTCATGCGGTTTGAGTTCCAGAGAAGGGAAACTGTAATGATTCAGCATAAGAAAAAATTCTATACAATTGTGTGCTTCTAACTTTGTGGTAACAATTTGTGGAAAAACAACATACGGGTGTGATGGTCATGGGTGCACATACTTTTGGTCACATAGTGTATATGTAAACGAGAGATGGGGCACAATACCACGTTTTCTTTTCCGATACTGACATCCTGATAATCAAATAAATTTTTTTTTCTTTAAAAAAATACCAAGCCTTATTTTCCGTTTTTTTAAAAGTGACGTATTGATTTACACGCAAACGCTTCAAGTTTCCGATCAGCGTCGTCTCTAATCCGAACACCAACAAGAGGAACTTGTGCGCTGTTTGGAAAGAATTTTATCTCTGCTTAATTCACAAACTCAACCTCAAGCATCACCGTGCTCTTGAGCAGGACAAAACCGCTTACTGAAGGTGAACGTCACAGTTTAAACTGCGTTACATTTCCTTTTCAGCAAAATGTTTTTTTCTTTTGTTACTTTAAAACCTAAACCATATCAGCGAGTCTGTGTGACGTCCCTGAAGAGCCGGACGTCTGACATCAAGCATGTCCTGTCTGATCAACTTCATGCTCCCTGCAGATGTTTACCAGAGACTGCAGAGCTCCATCCAGCGCCACGGTGCCCTGGTGACCCGACGCGCTCAGATCGCAGCACTGGGAAATGGTGCTGAGGGTCCAGTCCAGGAAATCCCCCAACCGCTTCTGCTTGACGTCCGGCCGCGTCACAAACCTGCACCATCACGTCAAAACGTTTAGGGTTATTCCAGCAGTATTCACGTTACTGATCCAGTTTCATTAAAACCTTTCTTTAGACCATGACTGACCGCTATCTTATAGCACTTAACAGCTATAAATAAACAATATGAACTATATAACGTCATGCTTAGTACTAGCGCTTCACATCACCGCTTTTATCTAGCGCCGCAGATGAGATGCATCCATTTTTATTTGATTTAGATGCGAAGAAAATAAACACGTTTTACATATTCCGTTCTTATTCTTCGCTATTCTTATTCGAATTGTAAATTAAATGAATAATTGATAAAAAACCTCCCTTTTCAGAGCTAATGTATAAAATATATTTTTTTATAACATAATCAAATATACATTTAACAGATTTTTGTCCTGGTTCATGTTTTATACACTAACACTTACACGTCATCTTAATAAAAGACTACATCTTGTAAATAAAACGTATTAAACTGCACTACAGAGGATTCCATCTATGAAGTAGTGACTACTATCTAAGTAGTCACAGAATAATCAGAACTCAGGAGCAGTCTGCCCCCTAGTGTTCAGGAACAGGAACTACAGCATACAGTTCAATAATCCTGCATAAACTCAGAGCTACTGTTTATATTCTGCATACATCATGAAATAGAACTGTGATGTTTAAATGGAGAGAAAATAATCAGGATAAACGTTATAACCAGCATCATGTGACTCTAATGATAAAAACTCACAGTGATGGAGAGGGAATTACTGGCTTACTTTGATACCAGCACTGACGCGGCATCTCTGGATTTATCACTGACTTGAAGGTAGGACTGAAACACACACACACATATACACACACACACACACACACACACACACACACATACACACACACACACATAGGGTTAGAGCTCAGTTAGAGACGTGTTTGTAGCACTTTTTAATCATCATTCATTCGGGACGTTACCTTGGCTACGGTGAGGATGCGGTCCATGATTGGCTCTCTGTTCTGCTCGGGGTCGGAGTTCAGACGGCCGTCCAGACGCGAGAGGTCAAACGGGATGAGGCACGTCATGGAGAGCCACAGCAGGAGCATGTAGCGGGTTTCCCATGTCTGTGAGAGACAGAGAGAGAGCGAGACAGACAGACAGAGAGAGAGAGAGGGGTGGAGGGAGACAGAGGGGGGAGAGAGAGAGGGAGAGAGAGAGAGAGGGGGAGAGAGAGAGAGGGAGACGGAGAGAGAGAGAGAGAGAGAGAGAGAGAGAGAGGGAGAGAGAGAGAGAGAAAGTGAGAGGGAGAGAGAGAGAGATTTTTTTTTTATTTTTAAAACACATTTATTTTCAAAGA
>JAQQZR010000023.1:26918563-26932423 GCA_030068235.1 Notoglanidium macrostoma | reverse complement strand
TAAACATATAAATGTCTATTTCTCAGAGTTCCTACGTGATGCAGTAAAACCAAAACTATATTTGTGCATCCCAGTAGCTACCTGTCACAATCAGCAAACACTTTTCAGGAAGCAAGACTTTTCAAAATAATTCTTGTGCAATGTTATTGAGAAGTCATAATTGAGATACATGATCCCATGGTCAGAACCACAAATTGAGACACAAAGTCATAATTATGAGACGCTAAGCCATAATTTCAAGGTACAAGATACTATATCATAATTTTGAGGCAATGAATCATAATCATGAGGTACAAAGACAGAGAAAATTGAGATACCTGATTTTCGTATTAAGTGGTGGAGATGGGCTTCCATACCTGAGAGAGGTAGCCACAACAGGTTGTGACGTGGAACCCGAACTTGTCAATAATCGGAACTTCAGACTGGCCACTTCCTTTTCCTGCACAGAAACACAGCAATATTACTGCTCCTGATTACCGTTCTAATCCCACAAATTACATCGAGTCTCCTTTCCCATGTGTGTGGCTGCACACTGCAAATATTCCATGCATCACCAATGTGATCTTTTACCAACAGTTTGCTCCTCCTTGTTCCGTTTCTCTTTCTGTCGTTTGTTATGGAGGTGCAGGTCCGCTAGCTGCTGCCCCAACTGAGCCGAGTACCTTCAGGAACAGCACAGAGGAAATACTTTTACCGGACACTTTCGTTCATTCAGAATTTGAACAGCAGGGTTAAATATATTAAGGAACTTTTTCGTAAACCTTTGGAGTGTTTTAAAGCTAAATCTCCAATTTTTTTGACACATTTGTCTATTAACTATTCAAAATAAACAAATACTGCATTAAGATGTCAATATAAAGGATATATCAAATCAAATCAAATCAAATAAAAATGTAATAACTAATTACTCAATATATATCGGTAGCACCGTTACATTAGTAACAACTGACCCTGTGCTGTCCGCCATTTTGAAACCTGACATGCTAGCTAACGATCGATCATGCTAACTGATGGTAGTGACGGCAAAACGAAGCTTTCTGAAGTCGATATCGCTTTCCTTCTAAATGTTACGATAAAACCTTCAGTAGCTTTTTAAAACACACTAGTGCCATCTGGTGGTCACAACAATGAAGTCAGTGAATGAAAGTGAATAATGAAATCTCCCTCACTGACTCAGCTGAGACAGAACAGACTGTTGAAGCTATATTGAAATTTCTAACTATGTTTGTATTATTTTTGACCATGTAACATACAGATACAGAAGTGTGTTAGTTGTAATCACATTATCCACTGCGACCCAAATGAGGATGGGTTTCCTTTTGTGTCTGGTTCCTCTCGATGTTTCTTCCTCTTGTCGTCTCAGGAAGTTTTTCATTGCCACCGTCTCCGCAGGCTTGCTCATTAGGTATATATATAAATAAGTTTTGCAGGTTTCTTAGCGAACCTAAACACCGTGATGCATATCATGTATCGTAGAAACGTCTTCCAATATTACGAAGTGAAATTTGTCATATTGCCCCATCCCTAAAATTCTGACAGATTATTTTCCTATAAAAAGACGTCCAATATTGATTTTTTTTTCCCCTGTGTGAATGTTTTGCTCGACCACACCAATTAAAAATCCCTCCAGGTTTATATACAAAGCAATATAAACTCGCAGTAACTCAATGCCATGTTAGTGATTTGGGTACATTTACAGATAAACATAGGATATATTTAAACATTAACCTTCTTGTCTTGTCATGACCTGATGCAAGGACACGGTAATTCTTCCCACTGTATCTGCTCGTACATGCCACTAACCTGCTTAAGGATTTCATGTCCACGTGCTCCATGATGAACACGGCTCCTCCTGTCTCCTGATCCACCACTTTCACCGGTTTCGGCACCCGGATGGTGTTCGTGGACAGGATCGCCTCCAAGCTGGCTTTCTCCCCGTCGAACATGAGTCTGGCCTGCGTGTGGGAACAGGATTCAGGATCTAGTGTGTGAGATTTCAGTGACCTTTTAACATCGTCACACTGTACGAAATCTCAGCCGAATTAGAAAACTCGAATGCGCGATGCACGTGGGGCTCGTGACGCAGTGACGCAGCTCAGGTTTGCAGCTCTCCAGCTAGCAAGCGTGAACTAGTTTCATGTTGTCGTAATGAAGTGAACGGAGTCTGCTACTTAACTAGCCAGGTCCTGTTTATAGCCGCTATAACAAGTGATAACAGAGAATAACTTTTTATTTCTGATGCTTCACAACAATAAATGTAGCTATAAACTGTGGCACGTTGTTCTTTAATAAAGAAAAACTGTAATCTGTGGCAAATTGCTGTTATAGGAGGAATAAAACACTTCAGGACGTACTGAAGTGTAACTCCGGGTCATCACATCACCGCATCGTGGTTTGTTTTCCCATAACGGCACAGCACAGTGTGCTTACTCCTTACATGTTCTCTGATATCATGTGACTCATCGCCATTTTGGTGATGTCAGACTCAGGTAAGGGGCGTGGCCTAAAGCCTATAGTGATTAGGATGAAAATTTAGTTCCACTTTGTGTATAAAATTTTTAAACCGCCATTTTACTTCACTGTTCATGTACACATCACAAGCCAAAGCATGTCTTTTGATTTGCATTTAGCGTGACACTAAACTATAAACTTTATGTACTTGTTACGCACATCAGGGATGAAATTTGACCCTGATATAAACAAACTATAAATGTGCATATTATTTATAAAACACATGAACAATGCTTAAAAGGAATCAAAGATGTGAAGTTGATCGAGTTTTTAGGTAAGTCTTACATCATAACATCACATCCGTGTTGCGGTCACGTGACATACTAGCAAGCCTAATTAGCATAGCCACGCCCCATAGCCTGATAGCTAGTAATAGCCTGAATATGATCGATACCGGGACTTATTAAAAGTACTAGGCCTATACAAATAAAGTTGATTTGAATTATTAATTTAATGCACGCTATTTGCACACCAGTTATCCCAGTGTTTGCTTGCTTGTGTAATATTTAAAGTTTTTCCCCTATAAATAAGCACCTGGCTCTTGTGGTTGATCTTGGCGAACACGGTACCGGAGTCTGTGCTGTAGCTCTGGCCCTCACTGATGCATCCTCCCCCGGACAAACCTAATGCCTTCACCCTGCTGGATCCCAGCTCTCTCTGCAACAGCTGCTCCATTATATCCCCAGGTTATTCACTGTTTATTATAGTACCAGCGCGACCGCGCTTCTCGCTGTTTATACAGCCTGCGTGCGCGTTCACGTGCACCTTTTCACTTCGTAACTAATCTGGTCCAAAAAAACATCTAGTTTAAAAGACGCAGCTCTGCATCATCGCCTTTATTTGCTGATAATGTCAAGTAATAACGCGAAAACTCAATTAAATATAACGGTTTATCATCTGAATGGCGTTCCTGAAGTGTATTAGTTGTTATCCAATCGCTAGTGAAAATCGGCGCATGCGCAGTGTGATTCCAGCGACCAGTGACGTACATTAATGGCGACGGTCACATACCGGAAGTAAATGTAATTTCATAGAGGAAAGGGGTTTTCAAAATATCTAAAGAAATAAGATTAAAAAAAAAAAAGATTTATAAATAATTATTTTGATGTTAATTAGGATGTCTTCATGTTCATGAATAAATAAATCGGTCAAGTATATAGTTTTATTTTGGTGACACATTTTTGTTAATGTTTGCCCTTTTCCCATGATCATGATGATTATTTTGCTACATATGTACATTCTGGTAATATTTAAACCCTGCTAAAATTTTGCATTAAATACTATCTTGCATTAAAGTAACAGCAATCTTTGTTTGAACTCAAAACCTGGAGCATGTGAGATCAACAGCTCAGTATAAGACATATTAAAATTAAATTAAATAAAACAGGCCCTGGACTTACCGACTTACTGACCGGTGTCCAGCTGTAGCTTTTCTTTTTCCTCCAGGTTTTAAATAATTTCAATGGCTTCCAAGTGAACAATTTATTATTTATTAAAAACAAAACAAAACAAAACATGCAAATATAAAAAATTAAGTCTTTTATTGATTTTCATGTTTTTGGTGATGACACCTAGACCAGTAAGGCAACAAGTATGTGTAACTGCGTGTTGGCTAAAGACACATCTGTGTGGTTCCTGGTAAATTTGTAAATGGTGTGAAATTGGAACAGTGAAGCTGCACTGTGGCTAACATTACTGAAATGGTGTTCAGTGTCTAACGGCGGTGAGTCGACCGAACCTGCTGTCTCAACTCGTATAACAAGCAACTCTGATGTGTCACTAATCTCTGCTAAAGAAAGCAATCAAGCAAATTAAAATAACAAAAAATTTATACCAAAATGTAAAAAAATCACAGATTAACAGATTAAAACATTAGTGAATATATTAATAAATAATTAAATCAATAATATTAAACTAAAGAAGACATAACAAAAAAAATACATAATTAATAAATGAGCTAAATAGATTAATAAACATGTTATTAAATGTATAGTCAACAAATCAATAATCAATCAACAAACCACATTGCTGTATAACATCCCTGCTGTAATACTTCCCTCTGAGAAACCCGCAGAAGTGTCCACGTGGCCGTTCGAGAGCTTCTGCCATCGTCACTGATTAACCGTGTTTAATGCGAGAGGCCAGCCGAGTGATCCAACATCACAGCAGCTATAAAGCTGCATATTTCTACTTCCACTTTATTCGTGGGCCCTTTACAGCTTTATAATGACATGGAGATTGCTTAATGATCGCCGAGTTATCACCTCCCCGAGGCCCGATTATTGGCTCCGGCCTCATTCACGGAAAACCTCAGTGCCGTGTAGCAGTACAGCCTGTACGATCTGACATTCTCACTGTATTCAACACTCACTGCACAATCTCCCGTAGGGGAACGAGTGCTTAATTACAGGATTTGAGATGTCCTGCCATCTTATTTTTACGTCTTATCCTGATTATGACTTTGACACATGTGATTGAGTCGTGTGATATATATATATATATATATATATATATATTTTTTTTTGTGACTTTCTGCAGTGTCATAATCAGTGGAGAAACACAATTATCAGCCGAGTGTTCCCGAGAGTGGCGTAATTAAACACAATGATGGCTTACTCGGCTTCTTTTCCTGTTGTTAGTCGACTAGTCTATGAAACCCGCAGTCTGAACATGAAGCAACATGGCCGCTGTGCGGACGTCGACTAGTCAGGAATTTGGAAAGAGCAGAAGTAGCACTGGAAGGTGTTTTCCTCTAGATGAGACTAATTTTACATCCAACTCCACATTGTGGAAGATGACAATGGTGAAAGATTACTTTTTAAAATTTTTCTTCTTCTTTAAATATTGCTTCTTTAATGAAACATTATCCCTCTCATATCAGTCAATATGATGTGTAGAGCCGAGCATCGTGTCTAAACCGTATTTTTTTTTTTTTTTTTTTTTTTTTAAAAACCCCAATCACACCCACTCCTAAAGGAATTCCCCTCCTGCAGTTAATTTTGGTCATTCATGCTAAAATCCGTGCACTGAAATTTCATCAAGACCAGCGCCGAGTAAAAGAAAACTTTAGGAGCCGAGGGTTGCGTGATATGTATTATGCATAATATATTTATGGAATTAATAAGTATGTCATCATTAGTGTATAATTACCTGTAACTACAAATCGTTGTGTTTGTGTAAGTTTAGAACGAGCCCTTTATACCTACACAGGGAGCGGGTCCACCTGTACGGAGCCGCCATGTTACGCCGCTACAGTAGCCCAGAACGGACAAACCTCTAGAGAGCGCCTTCCACGTTTCATGTTTTTACAGTGTGAATCCGGAAGGAAGCAGTGGACAGACAACAAAGATGAAGGAAGAAGAGGAATCAGTGTTTGCTGGAGCTGGAGAACAAGTTTTAGAAGCCAAATTTTGAAAAATGGAGGATCATTTAGCACATAAAAAAGCACGAGAGTGTGAATGTAAGTACCTGGAAGTACGCTACGTGCCCCAGACGGCCACTGTACGCCCTGATACACGCCTGGAGAGTGAGGGGTAAGAGAGGGAGGGGCAGGGCAGAATCCTACATAGTGGACCTTTAAATATATATATAAAAAAAGATAGTGTTGTCTTTTACTTCATATCTTTTTTTTTTTTTCTCACGTTCCTAAGAAAACATGTGTAATGGAATAGTGATGATAACAGAATGACCGTTAAAATAATCTGAATTCCATTAAGAAATAAATGTGAGATACTGTTGATTATGCTAATTGTCTAATAAAATGATTTTTTTGAGATTCTGACCTCTTGACATTGGACTGAAGACCTAATGTTGTGTAAGACCTAAAATAAGACCTAAAGTGTTGAAAGTAGTGTTCATTTGAATCCAAAATGGAAAAAAGATTACAGGTCAACTAGTAATCGTTGGAAAAGTCATGCACCTTTTGTATCGCGTCAGCTCAATGCCCTGGCTCTCTCGCTCACACACACACACACACACACAGACACATACACACACACTTCCACTTATATACATAATCACATTCCTACACTGAACCCAGCGCCTTTACCGCAGCGACATTACGACAACGCCGTGAGACAGTCAACTGAAAAGATTTCTATATAAATAAATAAGTAAAGAGAGTAATTAAAATCTAAATCATAAGCCGTAGTCATTTCTGTAAGACCTTCAACGTATGAAGCAGGATTGCAATTTAGTTGTAAACCATTTCACAGATTCCCCCTAAGAGCGACTCCCAACTCCGGAAAAATCATTACATCCTCCAGCCGAGCTGCAGCTGACTGAGAAGCAGCAAATCTCCAAATCAACACAACTCTCCTCCGAGCTGAAAGTGATGCGAAGGCAATAATGTCAAGACTGATGCGCATTTAAATGGAAAGTATCATCCAGCATGGCGAATATGGCTGTTCGGGGGGTGCTGTGTTATTGCTCCTCCAAGTACCTCGGAGATGGTTTGGAAAAACTGTTATGCAGTAATTGTCAAGAGCAGGACGTATGTGTTGCATTAGCTAGTGAAGGGAAGGGAAAAAAACCGTCTATTGAAGCTCGCATCTCTGCCAGGATGCGTTTCAGCACGCCTGGCTTGACGGCTTTACCTAAATGAACCCTGAGGAAGATTTTCAAATGAATCTGAAACACGAGTACATCATGATGTTAAATGGACTTTTTTTTTTTTCCTTCTTTCTTTTAAAGCTCTCGTCATGCCCTCCTCGGCTAGCTCGAACCCAATCCCTCCTTCTGTTTCCTTTTAACTTTCATTAGGGCCTCATCGCTAAAGGAAACGCTTATTATAGTAATCACGTGTTCCTTACTATAGATTGTATGCAGAGTGGGCGGAGTTAACGTGTGTGGGAGGGGTAGAACATTGATCAGCTGACCTTCTGACCAAACGTTAATGCTGAGGTTGATGGTCTTGTTACCGTTAATGCAAAGCAGTGCTGTAAATGATGTCAAAATATAAATATAAATATAAATTAGACAGTTTTTTCCCAGATTTTGAGATTAGTGACCGATCTTTTAATAAGTAATTAGAGTCTTTAGCTTTTCACATGACCAGGACACAAACAAGCGGTCATTTGCTGAATCCGATTTATCCAAATTCGTAACAGTGTGCTCTTCTCAGACCTTTTTCTTTTGTCGTGAAGCTTGTTTTCCCATTTTTTCAGGAACGATGTCCAGCAAATCGGGGTGTAAGTGGTGGCGTTCTGTGTGGTACGCTGCCTTGCTGCTGTCCACCTTCCTCGTCGGTTTGCTCTACTACACGGCTTCCTTTCAATGTCTGAGCCTAAAACTTGAACCCATCCTGAACCCTGCACACCGCCCCGTCTTGGTGCTCATCTGGCTCTGGCCCTTTAACCTCACCTTTGAGCTTAACCTCTGCAGCTCCCGTTTCAACATTCACGGCTGCGTCTTAACAGCCGACCGGGATTTCATCCATAAAGCCGACGGCGTCCTGATCCACCACCGGGACGTCGCTTGGGACGCGTCGAATCTGCCGCACTTTCTTCGGCCTCCCCACCAGAAGTGGATCTGGATGAATTTCGAGTCGCCGTCGAACACGGCCCGGATCCCTGTCCTCGATGACCTCTTTAACATCTCCCTGAATTACCGCAAAGACGCCGACATCAGCGTGCCTTACGGAGCTCTGGTTCCACTCGACCACCAGTGTGAGGACATTCTGGACTCCGTACCTTCTGAGAAGGATAAGCTGGTCTGCTGGATCGTTAGCAACTACAACAAAAAACACAAGAGGATGCAGTACTACAAGCAGCTGCGCAAGTACATCCAGATTCACGTCTACGGCAGCCAGTTCGAGAAGCGCGTTTCTAAGGAGGAGTACAGAGACATCATCTCGAGCTGCAAGTTCTACCTGTCCTTCGAAAACTCCGTGCACAAGGACTACGTCACAGAGAAACTGTTCAACGCCCTGGATCTGGGGGCCGTCCCCGTCGTCTTCGGTCCGTCCAGGCAGAACTACGAGCGCTTCGTCCCTGGAGAGACCTTCATCCATGTGGACGACTTCCCGTCCATGAGGGCTCTGGCTAAGCACCTCTTCCTTTTGCATCAAAACGAAGCCTTGTATCTCAGGTACTTCAGGTGGAGGAGACGTTTCCGAGTAAGGACGTCTTCCTTCCCCGTTGAACACGCGTGCCTGGCTTGCGAGTACATCCGACGGAACAGGCAGTACCAGGTGCTTACAGATCTGTATCAGTGGTACTGGGATTCGAATAAAACACTCGACCTGCCACCGTCCTTCTACTAACCTGAACACCTTTCGGTGCCTTCAGGCTTTCTCTTTTTCACGGCCTTGCTCAGCTAATTCATCAATCTGAAAGTAAATCTGGCACGTGTATGTTTATGAATTAATTACTTTTTCCCCCAAAGGTGTTTCATCGGCGATCCTGAAAGCCGGAGGGCCGAGAATCGATACTTATCTGTACTCGCGTGCAATTATTTAGTCATTTATTACGACACAATGCTCCGCTTGTTTATGCACCTGTCAGCTTAAAGACTGTAAAAAGTTAATCGCTCTCGTCGCCGAAGAAAAGGAGTTCAATTCTGAAAGAGATTGTTTTCTGGCATAAGCTTGAAAAAAAAAAAAAAAGAGAAATGAAATAAATAAACGCAAATAATGCAGCGACTTTGAGACTGCAGTAGTGTGTCGTGTTTCTTTGAGTATTATTTGATTCGGATCATTAGCGTGCTGGATGAGGAGCGATGCCGAATGCACCAGTCTTTTCTTTCGCCGCAGCAGGGACGTGCAGGGAATGTTTATTTACTCTTCTTTTTTTATTTCTACCAAAGAAAAGGGGAAATCTTTTATTCTAGTTGCAAAATATTTCTGTCTTGATGGGTGCATCAGCGTGATGTGTGTATCAGTTGGGGTTTGTATGACTCAGTTTAGTTAACACTAAGTCATGTTTAAAAGTTTGATGTTTTCGAGTGTGTACACAACCATGAGGTTTTTTTTTAAAAAAGAAAGAAAAGAAAAGATGACTAGGTGACCTTCAGCCAAAGTTTTAATCTCAAAAGTATTTGTTTGTTTGTTTAACCTTTGTAGGCTGGTCACGTCCATCAAATGTTTTATAAAGGCAGCAGTCTTCACTCTGGGAAATAAGATGCTATAACTTTGAAATCCTGCTAAAGTAACTTAAAATCAACTTTTAAATAAAAATAAGTTGGTGCAATATCTTCACATTTCTAAAATATTAAAAAATAATAATTATTATAAACTGATTAAATGCCACTTACTGCATTTAAAGTTAAAGTTTTGGATGGAATTTTTTTAATTGTTCTGTTGTAAAATATGTATATTTTTTACTTTTTAGTATTAACGCACCTTGTAAACACTAACTTACTACTGCATTATTTTCGTATAGCAATACGGTCTGTGTTGCGTATTATTCTCACCCTTCCCATGATCCTCTCCGCCTATCACCGAGTCGCCATTTTCGATGCCATCGAAATTTTCTATAAAAAATGAAAATGAAATTTAAGAAGAAATGAAAGATATTTTGTCTGTATCTGTATATTCTAAGCTCTTTCGACTGATCCGTTCTGTTTCTGTATTTAACGGACCTGAAGGAAAGAAAAGATGAGGCATGTTTCGTTCACACGTGAACGAAGGAAAAGCTGTTGAATGTGCGGTGGTTTGGCTGCACAGAGAGCTAGCAGGTAACCGTCACGTGCTTACAAAACAAAAACAACGTGCTGGATTGTGGAAAGGGGAGCCGGTCATTTTACCTTGTTACGTCGTCGGCATTTCTTACGGTTTATTCAGGCTAAAGTTGGCGTTTGTTCATGTCCGTGTTAAAGCAGTAGAAATGCTGTTGTTAAAGGAGCCTTAATGTAAAGCGTTATGAAATAAAACCCAAGCTGAAGATCGGGGTCGGGGTATTTACTGAGCGTGATCGTTCTGTCGTTTTGAACGTGAGTGCCAGTTTATTTGCATATTTCATACAGCAGGAGAAAACCCCAGTGAACGCCGAGACGAGCAGATTGTACGATACGGTATGATTAGTGATGGTGTGAGCAGTGATATGTTGTACAGGTCTTAAGCACATGAAGACAAAGTAGATAGAAGCTGGATAAAAGAAGTTTTAATACACCGCTTTCTGTGTTTTTAGTGATGATCATTCTGCATATATGAGACGATGATGATGATAGTGATGGTGATGATGATGATTTTGCATGCACAGGGCCTTTATCACATCAGGTAAGCAGAGACAGACACAAGTGCAGGTGATTGTATTGACTTAGCAATGAAACAAAGAACCATTAGGGCTTAAACAGGAACATGAATCACAGCAGAGACTGAAAGAGGTCACGTGACCAGGACAGGGTCATGTGACCTACTCATAGACTGTGAGGCTGTCCAAGAGGACGTTCAAGCTTTCACACAAAGTAGCTTTAGAAAGAAGGGAATGAATACAAATGGAGGAAAATTCAGACCCTGACACTTTGTGTCACATTTTTATTTAATTTCATGATATAATGCATGTTCTGTTGATGGGTGTTAAGTTTTAGTGCTCAGCTCTAATATTATTTTTTCCCTTTTTGCCCAGAAGTCTGTACATTACTCTGCTTTACGGCTTTAGCCTGTATTTCCGATGTCTGACTCGTGCCTGTTTTCTTAATAAACTTCATTTTTGACACACCTCTGATAATCTGGTCCAACCCTGAGTGTGCTCATTGTGGAAATGGGCCACACGGCATAAATAAACTCCTCATGTTGCCTGTTTTTTTTAGCTGTTCATGCCTGATTTGATTTAAGATGATAACTTTCCGACTTCTGATTGAACGCTGCCTCAACTCAGGATTCCTACCAAGCTCCTCAACCCCAATTTCATTCAGCAAGTGACGTCAAATCAACATGGCGGCTCGGCATCGGGAGTAAAAAGCGTTCCTAGTTCAATACAGAGTTTGAAAATGCTGTAATTCCGACTTACAACTCCCCACTCCTGATGTACCGCTAAATATTATAACGAGAACTCGCTCAGGCATGTATGATGGACACCTTTTAAGATCACAGTAAACTTTACTGTAACGTGTTTATTTTTTACAATTAGGTCTTTTTAGTGGAATTAGTTTAAGTGTGTAGATGGTGAAAGTGTTATGTGAGGAACTTCTGATTTAGTGTCGAGTATGTAAAAAAACAAATTTTATTGCATCATAAAAGTCCATAAACCTTTTTTGCAAACAGCAATTAGAAGCATTGGGCGGGTCTAATTTGCATATTCATCGAATCTACTACCTTTTTTTCGGATGAAAGTAAAAGTTTTGGCGCTCCTGTGCCTTTTTCTGTCGTCTATTTTTAATACGGTTTATCACAACTATACCTCAAGCAATTTATTATTCACGGGGGCGTGGCCAAACCAAACCCCGCCCTCTAGTTGCATCTTTAACACTCGTGCAGTTTGTACAGACTGAATCATATCAGCACTGTAGTGCTTTACCGAGAACAACGCTGTAGAATAACACCATCATTTATTCTGCAGCGAGGAACAAATATATTCTATTATTATTATTATTATTATTATTATTATTATTATTATTATTAACAACCACAACAACAACAATAATGATAATAAAGCCTGGGGGTAATTTTTAAGTGGTTCATTAATAACATTTAATTGTTTGTTTATTATATTTCTTTCTTCTTTAAACCTTCTTTTATTATCCTGACAATTATTATAAAAGCCTGGGGGTTCATAATATATTTAGCAGTTAGTTAATAATAATTATTTATTTGTTTTGTCTTAATATGTATAATTCATTGGTCACTTAAACTGAATAGTCCCAAATCCAAACCTCAATAACTTAAACACAATTGTAAATAATAATAATAGTATTAATATTCCCTGTTATTAATCATAAAAAATGTCCAGTAGCCGATTTGGTGTCTGTCGATGGAAAGTTTGGGAATAAAAAAGCTTTTATGGCTCCAATAAATAATTATGATGATACATATTTTGCCTGCTGTGCCTCATATTTCTGGATTAAGCCCATAAAATAAACATGCGCTGTAATCATCACAGGGACCTTTTTTTTTTTTTTTTTTGTCATTTTTCTGTTCTTTTTTGCGGCTTTTTGAGTCTGGAAGGAGTTGCTGGCTGCAGAACTGTTGAAACCCCCTGCTATATATAATTAATCTGCCATTTGACTAAATGATTACTGATTAGGTATCACACCACTGATTATTCAACACACACTCACACAGAGAGGGGGGAAAAAAAAGTTTTGGGTGACTTTAATAACTCTTTGTAAATAATAAGTGACCACTTGGTGGAGCTGTGGCCTCGTCCTCCAAGCGCACGGTTCGAGTTTACAGTCAGTCTGAACACACACACACACACACGCACACACACACACACAAAACTGTTCGTTTATTACACTTCAGCATGCAAGCTTGAGAAATAACGCTGGCAGCAGAGCGCTTGGAAAGGAAGAAAGAAAGAAAAAAAAAGAAATGGCAAATGTTTCTGTCCACACGCATGGACAGCATGTGGAGTGTAATCTGTGCGCGAGCTTCTTCCCCAATTAGGCTCAAATGATGAGTTTTAAAAAGCGGCACATGACGGCCAAGCTGCTGATTTTAGCAATAAAAGTGGACACATGGCTGCTTCTGAATGATAGAAGAGAAAGAGAAGAAAAAGAGGAGGATGCTTTATTGTAAGTCTGTATCTTTAGTAAGCTGCGATGTAAGTTCTCTCAGCCTCCCTGTGGGATTTATATACAGCTTTCCCAGGGTTCCAGTGGGCCTTGGTTTGATATGCATGTATGGGCCTACACACACTTCCTTAACACACACACAGACGACTTCTCCATTAGGAAGTGTATTACTGCTGCGCGAGGGAAAAGTTCCCATCAGCTTATAGTTATTACACGAAAAGCATCTCGTTACTGCAAGAAAATATTTTTGTTATACCAAAGAAAGCAACTCGTTATTACTATATAGACATTTCAAAATGATGAGAAAATAGCTGGTTATTACGTCCATCTCCGTACACTTAGTTACGATGAAGTAACTCGTTACTACGGGAAACATGTTATGAGAAAAAGCTATTATAAGATGTTTATCTCGTTACCCTTGCAAATTATCTCACATCTCATATATACACTACCAGTCAAAAGTTAGGACACGCCTTCTCTTTTATAGGTTTTTTTGTTTGTTTGTTTGTTTTCTACATTGTAGAACAATACTGAATACCTCAAACTTTGAAGCAACACATATACTGAATTATGTAGTAAACAAAAAAAGTGTAAAAAAAACTAAATATGTTTCATATTTTAGATTCTTCAAAGTGGCCCCCATTTAGCTTGATGATATTGTGGGCATTATCTTACCCA
>JAQQZR010000023.1:26881183-26898787 GCA_030068235.1 Notoglanidium macrostoma | reverse complement strand
AAGTCCCTCAGTGTAGAATTAACTCATACAGAGTGGCGTTAAGTCCCTCAGTGTAGAATTAACTCATACAGAGTGGCATTATGTCTTTCAGTGTAGAATTAACTCATACAGAGTGGTGTTAACTGCAGAGTATGGAATTAACTCCTGTAATGTGGAATTAATGCCTATGGTACATAATTAACATCCACAAAGAATTAATTGTAGAATTAAATACTACTGTATGAAATTAACTCAGTATAGAAGTAACACAGTATTAACATTTATCGTTAGAATAATAGCTACAATATTGAATTAAACTTTTTTGTACCTTATTAATATGTACAGCGCTAATTCTATAGCGTTATATCAACTCTGAGAGAGTTCATTTAAACGCTGCGCTGGTGTTTATTTTCTCCCAATCTTAATCACTTAACACTTTCTAAAGCGTTAATCACAAAACTCAGATGCAGAGGTAAAATAACTCTATGCATAGTTAACAATGAGCTCTGCTTAACACCAGAGCGTAGTTTCATAACTCTGTAGGAGCTGAATCTCCAACACTTCTCACTGACACCAACTCGCTTACGCAATTGATTCCTTTAGTGTTAAACCATATTTTTACAGTCCAAATTCAACTCTGTATTTAACACGTCCGGTTAACATCAGGAAATTAACTGTGAGAAGGTTTGCCGTGTAATACCTAATTAAAAAAAAAAAAAACATGTAATTATATGAGTGAGGAATGTACATCTGGACCTGCCAATGACTGCTGAGCTTTTAAAGGAGGTGTGATGTGTGTTTATTAGTATATAATTAAGCTGTATAAAGGCATAGTAGTCAAAGTGTCACAAGGCTATGTGGTGATTTTTGTACATCGCACATCACCGTGCTTTTGCCAGTGTGTCCCAGAATAGACTTCTCTCTAATAGCTGTATAAAAAAACCGGCAAGCTCAGTCTTTATTTACCTTCTCGTCCTGATCGTAAACAACAGAGCCATGAGTAGAGCAATCAGATCGGCATTTAATCTGAATGTAGACTAAAAGGCAAAGAAAAAGGGTGAATAAATAGAATGTCAGGAAGTTAAAGTGAGCAACGAGGGACATGTGGATGTATAATTTATAAAGAGTGGTTTAATTAACCATGGGCCATATTGCTCACATCTAATGAAATAAATACGGTTCTATTTAGTGTAATATTAAAATGAATTACAGGGAACAAAGATGATACACTGTTTGATTCTTTTTCTTTTTCAATCTCCGTATAAATTTCCTTGTGGAAAGGTTAAAGTAACGTCAATAACTCTGTACAACCGTGTCGAACAGAAAAGCATCTCAGACCGGACGAAATGTTGAAACTTGAGGCAGATGGGCTACAACAGCAGAAGGCCAGAAGCCCTCGGGTTTCACTCCCGTCAGCCAGGATTCCAAGAGGCTCATTACGGATAGCCACAGCCAAGGGAGAAAAACACTGGTGTGCGATGCACAATAAAGAAAAGAATCCGAGTTGATCCAATTAGTGTATTCATAAAGATTAAAAAAGATTAGGGAGGACTTTATAAAAGCTTAATGCAGCAAATTAATCCCTGACCATAGCCAAATTTGTACGATGTAAAAAAAAAAAAAAAGGTAATTACATTTAATGCAATCAAAGGGCTTTTTAGCATCAAACATTAACTAAATCTCTGGACACATTGACAGGATAATAGTCATCGCCCTCCTGATATGAAAAAAGGTATAACCTGCACTTAATAAAACCATTTGGTTCATTGTGAATGATGTGCAAAACACATTCCAGCCATTGCGCGAGGACTCGGGCTAGAAGGTTCCTGTAGACAGTGAAGAGACTAATTGGGTTGATCTTTTTTTTTCAGTCCAGTACCCTGGAAGTATAAGCTTTAAACAAGTCGAGAACTGCCTCACACAAATTGACGGGAAGTGAATTTGAAGTAATACTTTTGTCCCAATCTTTGTCATGAAAATCTAACTTAATAAAGACAGGAAAGGAAGAAGCAGGGAAAATAAAATTGCATTGTTTTGAAGTGGCATTAATATGAGTTTCAGAAAATATCAGCGAGAGGTGTTATGTTGAATGAAGGAACCGCAGTAAGAGCTGGAGAAAAAATATGATTCACAATTTCCTTCTTGATCCTTCTGGAAATGTAAGAAATCTTGATGTAGTGTTAAGATGACTTCTCAGTTCGAGTTGTAACCCTTCCCTAGTCACTTGGTCATGCAGGGTTCTTCTGAGCCTCAGCGTATTCCCCAGTATCTCTCAAATGAGGATCCTTGGGTACGCAAGGCATGATAAGTGCAGGTCGAACCTCTTGGCCTTCCTTTATGTACCGTAAGGTCATTGCGATTAGACTCGAGTGTTCCCTTTAGTGTCTTGTTGAAACCCTTAACACGTGCAAAAACAAAAAAAATGATCCAACTATTATTTCCATTCATGTTTAGGAGTGTAAGAAAACAGCACAATTAAAGAAAAGTATATTGGTCTAGATTAAGTGCTTGTTTAAGTGTTTAGCAAAGATGTACGTCTTCAGTCTTCATTTGAAGGCATCCAGCTGTTCAGTCAGCCAGGGGAAGCTCATCCCACCACCACGTGCCAGTACAGACAAGAGTAGTGATGAATGCTGTCCATCCCAAGTAGCAAATTAATGTTGGCCAAGCGTCTATTTTGGGTAGCTATGTTGGCTCTCCATACGCAACATTGTGCCAGCGTCGGCAAAGAAGCTCTTGGCCCAATGTTGGCAGGGGGGATTGGCCAATCGTTGGTTTAATGGACAAAATTACATTGGGCCAGTGTTGGCACCAATCTGCGCATAATTTTCTCCATTGGGCCGAACATGGGCCTTTAAATCCGCCTGGACAATGCAGATTGAGTAATCTAGAGGATCCACAGTCCAGAGTGTCCTTGTCTTTTTTTTTTAAATATATAATGGTTTGATGGTTATAGATGGTTGACATACAGACGGTTTCTTGACAAAGACAAGGAAGGAGTTAAAAAGTCATCAGACGCCGATCACAAAAGAATTTCCTGGAAGGAATTTCTTGTTAGGAAAGCCTGGGCCTTCCTGTGGTTTTTTTCCACTTTACACAGAGTCTACAGTATGTCCAGAACGATCTCCCAAATGTTTGGGGGCATCTCCAAGTCCACCTTTGCAATAGCATAAATTTTTAGCAGTAAGGAGGCTGGGGAAAAATCTCTCCATTTGGGAAACACGAGAAATAGAATCGGTTTGAAGTAAAGCCAGTCAGTGATATCTACACGGTGCATGGAAACGTTCATACTTGGGGGTAATATTCTAAGCAGAGAGCTGTTTCAGTTGAAGGGGCCAAGGCCTTACCGGCTTTATTACCACACTCAAAGAAAGATTGCCGCAATTGCAGTAATAATTGCTCGGCCTGGCTTGCAGAAAGAAAAATTAAATCTAAATTGAAGTGCTATTCTCTTTTTGAAAGTCTCAGGGTCGGGTGAGGTGGCGTAAAGCGCACCGAGGCGTGAGATATCATCTCGTGACTCAGATAGTTTAGTTATACGTCACCGATTTTGAAAAGATGAATGCAAGATCGGCTGACCTCGGACAAAAGCCTTTAATGCCTCCCAGATGGTAGAGGAGGACATGTCTGGGCTGCAATTGATGTAAAAAAAAGCTGTGATTAGAGAGGTGAGGAAGAGAGTGAGCACTATTGGCCAGAAAGAGGGACTTAAAACACCGGGATTTGGGAATAAGAAAGCCGTTAGGGAATAAGAGCGGAATGGACAGGTCCTCGTGCTGCGAGAAGACAAAGAACCCCACATGAGCAGGGTTTAACTTCGAACAGTAGCATGTTAGGAATAAAAATGTAGTTGAGGAATCGAGGAATTTAAGGGTGAAATGAGTGCTGGGTGAAAAAACAGAACGAGACACCCATGCTTTCCTCGAGCCGTAATTGGAATATGCTTAACATTCCATGTGGCTCTCTAGGAAAGTGTGGATGTGCTGTTGATTAAAGGTGGAACGGAGAACTCAGTTAATGTTGTTCCTCCATAATGAGATTTTTTTAATCAGCTAAAATGATGCTTTTTCATTTTAGCTTCTATAATTTTTACTTGCAGCTTTCTCCAACAATGCCTCTATATTACTTTAATTGTTGGACTTTTTTCTATTTTTCCATACCTTTTTACTGAATGTATTTAACAAATCATACTTTAAGTCTGTTGTTCTTTCTGCGACGGCTATTTTTTCATTCATTAATATTACTTTTAGTATTTGTGACTAGCTTTCGTTTCTTTGCTTACTTCACTTTGTAATACATGTTATAGAAACAGACATTATTATTCGTAATTTAAGGTAATTAAGCAGATAAATCGTTCCATTTAGTGTGTAATTTCTCACTAATAAAACCCAGATACAGTAAACACAGCCTGCAACAATATCTTCAGAATATAATGATGCTGTCCCAGATAGTTCTGCCTCAGCACAGGAAGAAAAGTGAGCGCGTTTATTGATCTGGATTGCAACTCCCCTAGATTTACTTTGTAATTTCGGCTACAGCACCTGGTCCACCGATCTCCTGCAGAAAATCAGTGTGGGCTTTTGGTCCCTTGAGGTGAGAGAAGATGTTGTTTCTTTTAACCGGCCAGTTTAAGCCTTTGACACTCCAGCTGGCAGAGTTGCCAAACTTCTAAAGAAGGGCAGAGAGAAGAGAAAATAGTTTAATGATTATGTTCTCTGGAGCCAGAAAGGATTTAGCAGGGCTGGTTTTATGGGTTAAAAAAAGATGCTAGAGAAAGTCCACTCAAGAACTGGCTACGGTTTGAGGTGAGACAGACTTTTATTTGGTGTACATGTTAGCAAAGCAAGAGAAACATGTCCTGGCTGACGGAATAAACTTGGGAAAAGTGGGAAATTTATTTTTTGTCCTTTACTGGTGTGGCTGGAATAGCTGGACCACACAAAAACGATCCGACAAGTCTAACTTTCTATCATGCAGCTCGAAAGGAATTTCAACGTCATTCTTCGGAAAAACCGTTTTACACTTCATGTATTCATTCATTCATCTTAAGTAACAGATGGATCATGGTGGATCTATGAAAAAAAAATATTTGTAAAAGAAAACGATACTGAAATGTCTGTTCATTATGCTCTGATGAATAAAGACGAGACAAACTAGCTTGGTAGGTTTGACCGGACAACCTAGCGCTCGCCTCCAGGGAATTTGTACAGCCAGGAGAAAAATCCTTCAGTGAAATCCATTACAGTACGTTGCCTTCGCTGTTTGATGTTCCTGAGCAAAACGAGGTGATTCGTGCTCGCTAGCCTTGCTAACAGCTTTCACAATGCTCCTGGATTCTAACAGGTATGTGAGTCAGGACAAAATAACATCTTTCTATAACAATAGCACTCATCAGCATCACAGCATACAAAATGCCATCTTCACTCCATAACTAGCAAAATCGTAATAGAGTCATGGCTAATCAATTGCGTCTTAAAAAATAATAATAAAACCTCCAGAGAGCTCCTTCCTGTAATAGCCCGTCTTAAAGCGACAGGGTTTACAAATGTCATGACCGTGTCTGAGAAAAGAACAACTAAAACACTGAGTAAAAAAAAAAAAGACTACAAAGAGTTCTACTGACTAAAGGGTAAAAAATTACTGAAATGCAACTATAATTTTTAGCAAGCGATTCAGACTGAAACAAAATTGAAAATTCTGGCTAAAATTGACTTTCGAGAATCTGTGTCTGTATTCAGATTTAAAACTGAAGTGGGTGTGGCCTAAACTGGAAAATATTGCTTTCTTTTTTTTTTTCTAAACTCACCACCATCACTCCAGCACGTTAGAAATGTGCGTGGGACACTTTTTTAAAAATCCCACCTGCATGCTTATTATTTGTACATGCCCAAGATATTTTTATTTTTATTTTTAAACCAATTTAGTTGATCCTGTTCCCCAAAATGTAAGCAAACTAGTACCAAGGAGTGACTGCTGTAAATGCACATTAATGTCTTATTATTACACAATGTCATTTTTTCATTTATAAAAAAGCAAAAGAAACTTAAAATTTCGTATCAGATATTTCTGATAATGGCAACCTGATGTGAGTGTAGGGTTGCCAGGTTTTAGCAAAATTTGCATCCCAAATACCTCAGGCATTTGAAAAAGGGGATGCATTTTTCTTTCTTTTTTTCTAAGTGTTTGCATGGGAAACAAGGTCACTGTTGTGCGCGCACATTTCTAATTTGCAGTATCTGCAATCCGCATTTTTATCATCACCTGGTACTGATATTATCCACACAATAGTCTGCTTTTCCTTCTCCCAATGTTTGCAGTATATCTTTAGGAAAGAAATGGTTCACTTGCACGTTCCCTTTGTTTGCCATAGACAACCCTTCCATGTGAAGTAAATGATTTTCAACAGCTAAAAACATCTGGCCAAATAGTACTTTCATTATATAAAGACCCATTTTCAGATTGAACGTCCTTGAATGGCAGGTCGTTGTGATGAGCACTAACACAGCACCAGGGGCCTCTATGAACGAACGGAGCTTAGTATCCGTCATACTCTGTGTTATTATTGCGATTATAGCGGCTTTGGCGTCTCTTCTCGGGATTTGTGCGACGCGATAGAAATCCTGTGTGAACTCGTACACGGCTGTGACGACAACAGAGCACAGCATTTCTGAGAACCTTATTGTTCATTTCTACTTAATGCTGAATCATCATATCTGAGCCTGAGCATGGTTCTGATAGAGATAGAGAAAGGCAGAGAGAAGGAGAGAGAGTGAGAGTGAGAGAGAAAGGAAAATTAAGCAGCATGAAATATTCAACACAGATATATACACAGTGTGTCGCGGAGGAACGTGAACATTTTTTTAGCTGAAATGTGGCCCTGCTTCTATAGCAACATGAAATGACAAGCTATTCCGTAGCACTCATGCTGTCTATAAACAATGCGTGAAAGGTAATTTATGTATGCATTCGGTTTTCAACAGTGCATAAAGACGTGTGTGAACCTGAAACTCGTTGCCTGATGGATAAACCCACGCTGGAGCCATGACAGAGAGAGAACGGAGGAACGGATAAACACACATCGCTGCAGTTGTTTCTTTGCCCGGCACTGTTTTGTGTGCTGTCATGGTGCATGGCTGCTCAGACATTATTTTTTGGGGGGTTTTTGTGTGTGTTTGTGTGTGTGTGTGTGTGTGTGTGTTCGGGTAGTGCACAGATTTCTGTCTCACAATAACGACTGCATAGAAAGGACACGGTATATTTAAAGCCAGTGGTAGAGAAGTGATCGTAGTTTCGACTTTTTAAAAAAATTCAAAGCAATCTCCCCTGCATAGCACTTTGAACAACACTTTGTTTATTTTTTTCCCTTCATGTCATAGTTCATTCACAAGTGTGGATTTGAAGATTGTTAGCACGTCATATTTCTGCTGGTCCTATTGTTTTTTTAACAGAGATGCAAAAAAAAAAGAAAAAAAAGCACGCTTTCTTATTAGGTTTATGTATCAGGCAAGCTCACGGATGTGTGTGTGGTGCGAAAGCAACAGAAACTGCTATTTATGTAACTTGATTAGGTAACTAACGTAGCTAATGTCCAAACATCACGAGAAAGCAGAGATTATGAAGCGCTCACGGCTTTCTGGAGCTTTCCGGAAAGAAATAAAAGAAAACGCAGAACAGGAGAAAAAGTCCCGAAACGCAGGTAAAGAATTTACGCTAATAAATCGAAGTGCTTATTAACAAACCCTGCTAAGTCCATTTATGGCCACTGGACATTTTTAGAAATAAGTCCTTCAGTCGGATTTACTCAGCGTCTTCTTGTTTCTGCTTGTTGATGCAATTGAAATGGAAGAAGTTAGTGGTTAACTAGCTAGCTATCACACAGGTTAAGTTGCTAAGTAGTTACTACTAGCTTTGAGAGTCGCAGCCTGTTGACTTGTCCAAGATAACGACATATTAATTCTGTTCATTCTTGCATATGATTGCTGTGGGGTGGAGTTGGTGGGGCCACCAAATTTTCAGAAACAGCCATAATGGGTTGGTACGAGTAAGATGCTGATTGAGAGAACGTACAATTGTGGACCTTTGAGCACCGTTCAAGGACCGTTCTTGGAAATGCCAAGTTATCTCATACTTAAGGTAAAATTGTACATATATTTTGTGAATTTTGCATTTTGATTTTATCCAGACTGAAATGCAAGTGAGGCAGAAATCTGTCCAAACTGCTGAACTGAATTGGACCCAACATTGGCTGTGTGGCACACCAAAATTTTAAACTCACCATTTTTTAGGTCACTTCATCCATGTTATAAAAATGAGGCCAAAGTACCACTAGCTGTCTCATCGTTTACGTACAATTCTCCACCACGCCACCAGAGGGCAACCTCCCCTGAGTGAACTCTTACTGGCTTGTTCTTTCCATTTCCTCCGAAGCCTTGCAGTTAACACTTCAGAGCCTTTCGCTCTTGACTTCACCTTATTGTTCAGTGTTTTAAACTTTTTTGACTCTGCAATCTGGATTGTCTGTTAATAAACTCCTGCACATTGAGCCTCACTACGAGATTCCCTCGTTACACCGGCTACACCAATTTCAGCAGCCGTAACAAAATCCCCCATGCTTATCAAAGCCGTCATTTGGAATAAAAAATAGATCTGCCATTAGTGCGTACAGTATGATGATATCTACACAACGGCTCCTGCCTCAACCGACTGAATTTCTGCTCAGTACAAAGTCAAGCTTCCTCTGCAGCGCTGCTCGGGAATGAAAAGTGGTATAAAACACTCGGGCTGAATCCCAAATGCAATTTAAACGCTCCTACATCCAATTCTCAAGTACAGAGTATATCTGCGAATGAATTCAATCGTCTAAGAAATTTGGACTGTCTAGTAGAAGTAAATATAGTCGTGCGGACAGCTTCATTTCATGCGGTTACAATCTTGATTTACGTAACATAACATTTAATCTCAGCCTTTTGTATATGTTACTTGTGGACACTTTTATGGTCTTAAGGGTTCCAATCTTTGTATGAGGAGGAAACCTGCTTTTATTATTTTCTGTAACAAAACAAGCTTCCTGGAGCAAGATATAGCCCCTGGATTGAAAGAAAACTCCACACAGTCCCCTCTTAAAACATCATTAAGTTTTATTTGAAGCAGTTAGCAGTGAGTAAATGAGATAATCTCTCGTGTTTGATGACTAAGTGTGGGAAAAGGTCTGTGGTTGGCAGTCAGCCCTGGTGCTTAAAATGCCTCTTTCTGCACTTTTTTGTTTATTAACAATACATACCAGAGTCTTTAACAAATCCTAGGAGTCTGGCTTGCAAGACGAACTACTAATAGACGTCCAGTAGAGAGGCTTTCGAAATTCCACCTCAGGATCCAAGGCTGTAGGCAGGACTTGAAATTAACACCCACTCACCAAATGTGGGTAAGATTTGGCACGTAAGGCTAATTTACCAGCCACTTTGGCAGGTAATCCTATAACGCTGCTCATCAAAATAAGAGTGTGTATATTTTTTTCGACTCGGTATATAAATTACTTTGTAATATGAGCCTGGATTTTCTTCACTTGAAGCCTGAGCATTGGTTCATGCTATAGCGCGATATGTAAATTGTGATTCCTTTCGCTGTTCTCACCTGAGAAAGATTAACTAGGTGTCATTAAGTGTGTGTTAAAAAAGCAGATCATGTTAAAGGTCAAAGCAGCACAAAATTACATAAAGGAAATGAAGGGGAAAAATATTTTCATGAACAATGACCTTCCATAGATAACCCATCTACCCCAGCTATAAAGCACCATTTGGAGTTATTTGTAGTAATATGAAGGCATTTTGCTCACTGAACAGAAGATCCGGTTTATCAGGACCGAAATTTGTACACACTCTAATGGACATCATTTTAATAATATGTTTAATAAGAAATTATTTTCACCATTAGTCACAGAAGGCAGGGTTATAACCTAGCTAATGTTAACTGTTTAAATTGCTGCTCACCTGGATGGAATGAAGTCACCTGTATAATAGAGAAAAACACGTGAACGCATCTACAAACAATTCAGTAGCTACTCATGTTTCAACTAAAAATCAGTTCTCCTGCGTTCGTTCCACCATGTCAGAGGTAGCTCCGCCCCTTAACAGAGTGGGCGTGGTTAACTTTCAAAGCACCGCCCACTCGAATATCAGTCGACCTATACAGATTTAGAGCGATCAGCTTCTTCTGGGAAGGACACCCGGTGGAATGAATAAGTCGTAATATTTTTAGAAAAAGTCATTTTGATTTGAGTCCTAGTATGTGCATTTGCAAAACATTTTTTTTACATTTTGATAATTAATATTTTTGCTTGTGGATCTCATTTGGAACTTCTGGCACACAATGTTCTCACTTCCCTTGTTTTCTCTCTCTCTCTCTCTCTCTCGGACTTAACAAGACTATTAAAAGAATAAAAAAGTTAAAGAGAAGCCACAAAGCGTAAACTCCTCTGTTCTGAGGAGTAAAAAATTACTGACCCTTACAAAGCACAGAAACTGGAGATTCTTTCCATAAGTGTTATATAAACATCTCCTTAGAGAAAAATTCTCTTTTTCATCCCTTTATGTCGCACCTTAGATTACACGAAGCTTCAACCGTACAATTCCTGTGAATGTCAAGTGATAATGTATCACCACTGGCCCTACTGTCCGAACCATTATGATAAAAAAAAAAAAACACCTTCTAACCAGTAAGATTTACAAACTAAAAAACGTCTTGGTATAAATGAGTAAATTAGCAAGCAAATAGGAGTGACTAGCGAGATCACTTATAACAGAGAGTGTGTCAGGAGTGGAGATGGGATCACATGACACGACAGCCATTATATAGGTCCTGCCCTTCAATAAATGTTGGTACGTATTAAGTATCAGCTTAGATCGTGACCTAGACGGATATTCATTAATAGGAATAAGCCATTATAACCAGAAGAGCCACGCTTCGGGGCTGCTAGCTAAACTTTAATCAGAAATTAATTGATTCATTTGTACAGCACCTACAAACTGAAATTAAAATGGGACACAGAAGATGCTATTGGATTTTCAGTGATTAGGTCACATTCATGAGCCCTGGGCATATAGAGCATTATGTAGGCTTGAGAAGCCTTGATTTCCTGCCCTATGTAGCACTCATACAGGAAGTACTGAGAGGAAGTCATTTGCTCTCCCGACATTCTTCCTTTTACTTCCTAAGGAAAAAAAAAAAAAAAACCTTAATCAGATTGAACACAAGAAGTTCCCCAGTGCTGAATTAACACCCGTGGTGTTGAATGAAATTATGCATTATTGAATTAACACCTAAATTCTTTAAATAGGTGTATAACTGGTTACAAATGAACAGTGCGTGACTCAATTCACCACCGTAGGCGTTAATTCAACACTGGGGATTTCGGCGTGCAGGGAAACGCGATCAGACGCGAAAGGGTGACATTGGAAAACGAGTCTCTGGCTCAGGTTGTTTTTTTCCATGTATAAATATTTCTGCTTCTTTTATTATTCATAATTGCTCTCAGGGATTTCGTCCTACACACTGTTCCCTGTCAATTACGTACACATCAGTGGAGACATGCTCACCTCCTCCAGGCCTTCTATTTTCCTCAGGAATCAAATCTCAATGGTGGACTTTCTGTAAGCTCATTAGACCCCCCAAGCAGGTTCGCGCTCCACTGCAGCAGCGTAATTAGACACATATTCCTTTCTGTTTCCACCACTGAGAAGAATGCGTTCATTCCGGAGCTGACAGGAATTATTGCAGTGGTCCATCACTTGGGAGGGAGACAGATGAAATGGAGGAATGCATTGTGCGCGCGCGCACGTGTGTGTGTGTGTTTGACTTTTTATTACAATAGTGCACAAAAATAATTTGTACAGCCAAGAATAGTCCTTATCCTTAAATAACTGTATGAACGACTGACTCCCATCTTCAAAATGAGCTTCACGGCGAGATCTTTTTGCAGACAGTCGGGTTGGAAACGATGGTTTTTTTTTTCGCTGTGGCCGTCGCAGTCGCAAAAGAAGCCGTAACTTTAAAACACCATTACATTTTGTGTTCGGATCATCTCTGAGAATGAAGTGCTTTTTGGTATCTTTTTTAAGTTTGCGAAATACAACATATTCGAATTCTATGCTAGCCAGGAAGATTTGTTTAGTAATAAATACAGACTGCTTGTTGGCTAGAATTGTTGATTTTCTTCATTTAGAAGATGGCCATATCATACACAACATAAGGTATAGAATATGTTATATTCTGCTTTTATGTAGTGCACCTGCAGTATATAGGGAGAGGAAAATCAGTTGGATTTTTTTTCCTAGCGTCTTATCCGATCTGATTATCCCAATTTATTCCTATCTGATTTCACATTTATTTGAAACACCAGCTTGGCTTGCTCTTTGTACAAGCAGAAAGGAGACTGGCCCTTATGACAGGAAATGATGAAAAGGAGAAGACAGGTGGTAAATGAAAGTGTGAGAAACTCTGACACGTCGTACCAAATCACAACAATGCGAGAATTACAGCAACCTGTCACACATGCGTTTTTTTTCCTCTTAATCAACCTATACCCTAAATGTGTGGACAGTAGGTAAGCGTATGTAGTCCATAAGTCACCTAAATGAACATATTAAGCAAATAATCGCAGAAACTAAGTAAGTGATCCGAAGCAAAAATAATTCAAGGCAAATATTTCTTTCCCTTCCTGCTTTAATACGTATAAAAGGATTATAACAAAACAAGCTCAACCAAAATCATACTCAACTCCCACCCTTTAGACATTCTATTTAGACTCAAATCTAGAGGGTCAAATCTTCATTTAGCGTAGATGACTTCGCTACTAGTGTAGACTTGAAACAAAATTCATCAGTCTCTGTAATAAACCTGCCATAATAATCAAAACAATGATAGAGATGTTACGTACATTTTGCAGAATCTGAGAGCTGTCTAAACCGCAATGCGTGTTAGCCAGCTAGCACGGCTAAAACTAGCCATGCTTCCACTGTAGCAACTTTACGTAGCTAGCCAGAAATGTGTAAAGCAGTCCTTTGGTTTTTAATAGCTGTTTAGTATGAGTGTACAGCAGAGAACTAGAACTTGTTTTATAAATTCGTTAACATAGTCTGTTTTTATTCTCCCCACAGGCGGCTTATTGCGAACTGGTGTCGCTAGGCCTGCCTAGGCTTGATTTTTCGTTCTTGTAATGCATAGGTTTATGTTCCATACAGCATGTGTGACAGTGATTTTAGCCATTTCAGTGTAATGCGGGGCTGTGCTGCATTACCGCGAACGTGTCCGCGCTTGCCGCCTGAATGCGAATGAGGCCGCTGAGTGCTTTTTTGCGCAGCATGTCTGAATAAATGGACTCGTGTGTGAATGACTGCACAGACGGAGGCCGGGCGCCTCAACCTGCCAAACATTGAAAGAAAACAAGGAGGAAAGCAGAAGGGATTGAATGAGGCACATTCAGAATCGAGAAGAGAAAAAAAAAAGAATATTACAGAAAAAGAGACAGAGCGGGGGAAGTGCAGAGGCAGGTGGTGCAGAGGAAGCGTAACGTGACATGGAGATAATTAAAAAAACATATCTTTATATATTAAAAAAGGAAAAGAGCTCAGCGCAGTGGGATCATTAGGACTCTGTCCATAATATAAATCTAGCCCGTGCCCTCGTCGCCCCAAGGGCTCAGAAACTGCTGCTCCATCTCGACCCTGTGCTCAAGAGAGGCTTGGAGAAGGCAAAAGTGAGACGGAGAGCGCGAGAGAGATTGGGAGTAATGAGAGTGAATAAGAAGTGTGAAGCGCTAGTAGCTGCTAAATGAGTCAGAACTGCAAGCAGGTCCCATCAGGCCAGGTGGCACAGGTAAATGGCATTTTTCCCCAACTGCACAAGACAAGGGTGACTCAACATGCACTTAGTGGTGGCTCCTAGAGGACCTGTGTCACATCCTGGAACATGTAATATTAGCTGTCAGCCATCAGCTGGAAGACCATTTGCTATTATTGCTGACTACCCCACACCCACCCCTCCACAACCCCGTTCGCCAAGTTGCTGTGTCCTTAAACTGAAAACTGAGTGCTCACTTCAAAAGTAGAAAAACAGAAATATGGGACGGATCCATGTGCTGTTACAGGCAGACAGACAGACAGAGGACGGACGTGAGGAGAGTATATTAGCTGCTTATATCATCTCCTGATGAGTCATACTGGAATAATTTGGCGAAAAACGATTTCAATTCCACATCAAACCAATTGTAGCTGTTCGGTGTCCAAAACTGTTGTGTTCAGGAACAATTAATAGTGAGAATCAGTTTAGCTCAACAACTCAATCAATCAAGTTCAAGTCAGGACCAAAATATAACAGGGGCTGGATGACCATATCCAAGTCAAGGCCAAAACAAAGCAAAGTGGGTGCTGTCAAAGCCAAGAACTTTGTAACACGTCCATGTTTAGACCAAGACACAGGCAAGGGCTAGGAGACCCTATCCGAGTCAAGACCAATGTAGGGGTTGACAAACCGAGCCCAAGTTACGATCAAATCAGGGGCTAGGGGACTAAACCTAGAGGTGCTTTCAGACCGGAAGAACTTTTTCACGGTTCTTAGAACTGTTGTAGGAAGTACCCCCTTTTTCGTGTGTTCACATTGCAGAAACTGAGAACAATTATACTTCTTAGGACATTGTTTTTAGGGACTTTTATAGATCCTATAATAGGAACCGTGAGAGACGTGTGTGTACGGTTAATGGCCCAGACGTAAGCGTAGTGAGATTCTTCTTACAATAACAGGATAAATCAGACAGAAACTTGTGCACAAGGGATAAAAAATCCATGTCCCAGCATGCGCTGCTTAACAGATGAGAGAAGCTGAAACCTGAGGTGGAGTGCTTGGCAAAATAACTGAAATTTAAAAACAGTCTATAGGAGTTTGATTTAAACGGAAAGGCCTGTGTGCTGCCTGCTTCATTATTCTGACAAATCCATATGGTATAAACATAAACAAAGAACAAAGAGGAAGCGCGTACACTGCGAGTTGGGCTGAAAGCTGCGGAGCGAGGAGGAATATGTGACATGTTTGTTGAAATCACTGAAATCACTGAAAAAAAAATCATCACCAATGGATTTTCTAATTGCCAGGTAGTCTATATGAAAAATCTTTATACCTTCGTATTGAACAGCCAAATCCACTTCCACCGGAACAATTCTGAGTCGTGTACAGCCTTAAATTTACGTAAAAACAATAGCTGCGTAAACAGCAGCTCTTAAAGTTAGCGGTAAAAATGGAAGAAAAAAAACATGGATAAATGTGAGGTCCAGACTTTAGTGAAAACTGAGTTTATATCTTTTACAAGAGGCCAAAAAATTTTATTTCCACCTGTCCGTTTTATCCCTGTACTAAAGTTATTGTTGAGAAGTGTGAATTGTCAGACCCCTCCCCCTTACCATCACCCTACACACCGGCAGCTAAACACTGAGTCATGATACTCTAAACACAGAAACTGAACAGCGCCTTGAACAGACTTGCAGCCATAAAATAAGTGCTTATACTGATGGAAATATCTGATAAGTCGACGAACGCCACTGTACTACAAGAAAGGGTTAAGCTGTCAACTTGAGCAAAACTAAAAGCATGTCTGATTGATAATATTTAAGGAAAATGGAAGATGATGCAGATTTGCAGCTGTTAAATCGTATATATATATATATATATATATATGCGAGAGACAGGCACACTTACGTTACGTGTCACAGACACTCGCGGATGCCTTCGAAGTTTGGTCCCGAACAGAGAGGATTGATGGGTTTACCGTGCCTAAAACACTTTTCATTCTTGACAAAGAAGAAGGCATGGAAGAAAAAAAAGAGTGTGTGAATAAAAGAGAAAAAAAAAAGATGTGGCGGGAGACATTGTAACACACTCATTTCTTGAACTAGGGAGCACAGGTAATAACATCCATAATCAGAGCAGCAACAGCACTCAGTAGCGCAGCGCGATGTGAGCTGATTGGAGCTGAAGGCATTTCTGGGAAGGGATGATTAAATGAGAACATTGTAGGATGAGGTGATAGATGGGAGAAAAAAAGAGAAAGAGACGGAGAGTGAAATGTATGCGTCGGGAGCGAGTGGGAAGGCTGCCGAAAGCAAGCGAGAGAGATAGACAGAAAGTGAAAATCAGTGAGCGGGAGCGAGGCGGAGGCCGAGGCAGCAGAGGAGTCAGACTGCAGCAATGTTAACGGGTGACACGTTCATTATCCGGGCCTGTTTGTGGAGAGGAGGCGAGCTTTGCTCGATTGAAAGGTGTGACTGTCTCCCATTACAGCTGTCCGGCTCCAGAAATACCGCCATCACACACCTCTTGCAGCCCACACAAACACTACGAAGTCACATCCTGTTAGTCTGAATTTTCTGCAGGCTCAGGCCTACACCGAGCAGCCTGTCTGTATGAGACAGGGGCGTGGCCACATCTGTGTAATAGGCCTTGCCAGCCCAGTCGCCACCCCAATCCCAGGTTTAATGAATCCTATTTAAATGATTTAGGTCTCAATCCACTTCCAAGTGAACTCAGTAGCAGTGAGAAAGTGATTTGATTTGGGACGAAATGAAACAAACATGCTGTGTGTTTTCGGACAGAGCTGTAGCGCTGCAGAAATGTACTGGGTAATTGGATCAGCAAACAAAGAGAGAAAAGAAAAGCTGGGATGTGATACACAAAACATTTTAAAGTAGCTATCCGTATAATTATCGAATGGTTTATTTAGCGCCACCTCCTAAACTTTCGAAAGGCACTTGATGAAATTCGGATAAATGACAGAGATTTATGAGGGTGTTTTCCGCTCTCGACATCACTTGGCCATTTTTTTGTCGGCTTATTGGTGCAGTGTGAAACAAAATCAAACTATACGAAAATATCAATTTTGGTGATTCACGGTGTCAGGAGCCAAACCAACAACTGGTGATACAAACTAGTCAGGGCGAGCGACACAAAACCCTTATGAGTTTATGGTATACTTTATGCAAATGTGGCAAGAGATGTAACCATGGTATAGACATCGGGGGGTCCAAGTGAGGACGTTATGACAAGCAGGTTTAACGTAATCATATGAGACTGACAACCAAAGTATTTTTCGAAGATGAACAGCTCCTGTATTTTACATGCAAGAGTGGCGCAGGAACCACCATCATTCACCCACCAAGACAGAACTCTACACGCCATTGGCGCTCGGCGAGCTAAGTTTGTTCCCTGAAACTTTAGCTATTGCCTTAAAAGCTATTTATCTATTTAGGGATCTAAATATTTACTGTCTGAGAAAAAAACTGGTGTGTCCTGCTTTCTCAGAGTTTTAGCTGTTAACTGTCTCCATTTGTTCACCTCCACTGACTGACCATCTTCAAAAACGTGTCAGATCACCATCACAGCACAGAACGACGTGCTAGATATCCCAGTGTGTGCTACCAACTGGAAGGGAAGGGGGGGGGTTTACACACACTTCGGTTTTTCATAACAAACAGGAATAAATTTACAATAAATAGGAAATTACATCCATAGTTATTACTGTATATTAGGGGGCAAGACTGCTATTTCCTCAGTACCATGAGGGATGCACACCCAAACGGGGGGGGG
>JAQQZR010000023.1:26837161-26855014 GCA_030068235.1 Notoglanidium macrostoma | reverse complement strand
GGATCATCAAAGACTCCAGTCACCCCAGTCACAATCTGTTTAAACCACTTCCGTCAGGCAGGAGGTATCGCAGTATCTGGTCCCAAACCAGCAGGCTGAAGAACAGCTTTTTCCATCAGGCCATCAGACTACTGAACACTGTCCACTAATACTTTATAGACACTCCATTGAAACTTTATCAACACTATGTCACTTTGCACTCTATACTTCACATAATTGCTTTTTTTGCACAACATTCATTGCGGACATTCATATATATATATATATATATATATATATGTATGTATATATAATGTGCGTGTGTGTGTCTGCGTGTATGTGTATATATATATATATATATATATATATATATATGTGTGTGTGTGTGTGTGTGTGTGTGTGTGTGTGTGTGTGAGTGTGTGTGTGTGTGTGTGTGTGTATAGAGATCCTTCTTCAGTGTCCTGTATGTGATTGTTTGTTATATTACTCACTGTTGTATAGTGAGAGATCTTTTTCACCTCTTTCTCTCTTTCTCTGTCTCTCTTTCTCTCTCTTACACACCCGAACACAGTTTGTTGTTTTCTTTTGTCCTACCAAATGTGTCTCTATCTAAGCGTTACACACACACATCATTACCCTGTCTTCGCAGTCATTCTCTCAGACTTTGAGTCCATCTCTAACGTCCCTGTTTGTCGGTCTCTCGTGTGTCATGGCGCTGTCAGTCTGAGACACACACTCCAATACATCTCACTGCTTTTCATATCACATACCTGTCCTCCTGTCACCCTGTCTTCCTGTCCTCCTGTAAAGCCAATTGTCACGATCAAGACTTATTTTCTCAAGTGAGGAATAATAGAATAATTTCTTCATTTCATTCATTCATTCATCTTTAGGAAGCGCTGTGTCTCGGTCAGGACAGCCGTAGATCCGCAGCCTATCCCAAGGTGCAATACACCATGACCGCAAAGCTAGTTTATCTGGCATGTTCTACTGGCATGATTTTGGGAGGTTAGAGGAAACCGGAAAACCCAGAGGAAACCCGCAAGAGCTTAAGGAGACCAGAAACAGAAACTCCACACAGGGATCCAGGATCGAATGCCTACAGTAAGGCTGTGGATCAAAAGTAAAAAAAAAAAAAAAAACAACGTACATTTAAATTGCTAGATCAAATTTTGCTTGTAAGTTTGTTGTCAAACCTGAAGCCTGATTTATAAAAAGTATCTCAAGTTCATTCTAAATTTGTTCTTAAGAAAAGTTCTCAGCATGTGCATACAGATGACTTATTAACAGTAACAGTAATTAACCATAACTTATAAATAATGTTTTGCATGTGAGCCGGTTCCTCTTCTCCTACTATCATTAAACTAATTTGCATATCAGTACATTTCTGGAAACAGACGAAATTTCACGACAGCAGAGAAATTTCACTGAGTCTGAAATCCCTTTTACAGAAGTGGATTCAGTGGCGGAAATGTACCTGCAGCCAGATACCGCAAGGTATAGAGCACGTGCACAGGTACGGGTAGGACACCTCCTCCTCTTCAGACCTGCTTACACAGGATTACAGAAAGCCATCTGATATTGGCTCATGAGCTGCTCATCATCACGAGCCAGGAGATGGTGCGTTCAGGAAGGGCTCACGCTGCCATTATTGATCTTTTACTATAATATCTGGGTCTTGTCTGTAATAAAGAAAGAATTAAATTAGCAGAAGGTTGACCGAGATTGTTTTAGGGACCTAGCTAACTTTTATCTCTTCTCTCTGTGGCGTTACTATGGCAACTAATATGCATACAGGGGCGAACAAATCATATTTGTGCCCTGGAAATTAGCAAAATTGTAATGAATTAATGCATGAATGAATGAACGAACAAGAGGCTCTAAGAGATTCATTGGGATTACAGTAATGTGTACAATATACAAAAAGTACATTTTAAAGACACAACAATAACAAGAATAAAACGGATTAAATAAACCGTCAAAAAGTAATAGTAATGAAAATATATTATATGAAGGAAAAATTTATTTACACGAATGATAGTATTTTAAAATGTACTTTAGATATAAATGTATTGCGTCCATACAAACGTATATGTATAAATTATGCACAGAAAAATGATTTCTTAATCCCGTGATCAGATTACATGATACAAAAGGAACACAAAGGAACATGTTGTAGGAGTTGGCGAGTAAATATCCAAAATTCATATTCCGGCCCGACGCTGGAAATTTGTTGGCCCGGAATTCGTGCTGAATCGGTGCAGTCTGATCCATTTGATGATTAATATTCTCCACCGTGGTGGCCTGTGTAATCTCCACAGCTGTATCTTTATATTTTCTCCTAATAAATCAGATTCGCCCTGCAGTGTGAACAAAGAGATTATTAGGATTCAGATGGTGACTCATGGCACATATACACCAGGAGCACAGAATAATAATGTCTTTTTATTTCTTTGGTGGTTCAGGTACAGATTAAGGTTCGGCTTAAGGACAGTAAATACACAGAGAGTGTGAAAGAAGCAGGAGACTGTGCACACGCTGCAGTACTGCAGTTATTCAGATGGAGTACATTTCATAGATGTAACGTGGCAATGAGATTTATGTGGGGAAGAAAGGAATGGGATGTGTGTGAGATAATGAAGTGGTGGCGCAATTTATAGAGAGCGGAATCACAGGATTCAGATAATGAAGTTGTAGTGCTACGTGTGTGTGTGTGTGTGTGTGTGTGTGTGTGTGTGTGTGCAACATGCTGTGAACATGGCTTTTATTTAACTGTTGTGCAAAAGATATATATTATGATTAAGTCATTGATGTAGTGTGATATTAAAATTCGATGCAATTCTCTCATAAAAATATATAATATTATATGTAAAAATAATAATATTACAAAAAATAACCTTCAAGCAGCAATATGCTATATAAATATATATATATATATATATATATATATACTATCAGAGCTTGGAAGTAAGATTCCACCCTAGTCTTGGTCATAATTACAGATTTGCTACGGAGTTTTACTTAAACATTAACCTGCATGACAATTTGTAAGTATTTTTGTTTGCTTTAAAAACTAAAAAGAAATAATCCATAACATCTGAATCCATAATATACCATTAAACACTAATAATCGTATTATAATGAACATCTTGTGTGTAATTTCAAACATTTTTAAAGCATTTATTATTATTATTATTATTATTATTATTATTATTATTATTATTCAGAGGAGAAAAGTAAATACGGTATCCTGTAATGTTCCTGAGATTATTAAGCACTTTTAGGACATTAAGCACAAAATGGTGACAGACAGGAGCTGACTGGCAACCGATCGGGAGAGAGAGTGAGAGAGAGTCTTATATAAGCTAATAATATAAAGCAAACCTTTGTAGAAGTTTTAGATTTCTTCTTGAAGCAGTAAGACATTTCGCTAAAGAGACAACAGCAGCCAAATAGTGGATAGCGAGTAGCGTTGTAGAAGCCATACATGATGTTTTGCTCTTTACAACAGAGTTTTAGCTAGCTAACGTTAGCAGGCTAGTTTTCTGGCCCCAGAGAAGTGCGTAGCCTATTTCCCTCCTTAGTACGATCCATTTTGTCTTCACAGGGGAATGCCATTGCCATGTAAATCATTTATGTGCAACTTTTACACACACAAATGTCTCACGGTAACATTTAACCGGGTGCTGCGTTGAGGCAGGACGAGCACGGCGTCCGCGCTGCTTCACAGCGTACAGCTATCTAGATGTTTATCCGTGTTCAGTATATCAAATATAAATATATACAAATAATATACCGTGTTCAGCGGTCCATCAAAACACACCCACATTCCTAACGAAATCACACACACACACACACTAGTGCACCGATTGTCCCATGTCAGGAATGAACAGCTCGTTAGCCTGCGGCTATTTATACCTCACCCACATTCCTCTCAGTGACAATGCTTTATTCATGTCATATGAATGACCATAATTACCACAGGGAAATGGCTCGGGGGGGATAAAGTTTGCGTCAAACTCCGAGTGGGAATCCCATGACAGAATTTTGGGATATTATTTTCTGACAGTGCTGATTTCTTTAACTGAATCAGTAAATGAGGCAACCTGCTCTGCAAATATGCAGACGTACGAGGAAAAAAAAAAAGATTAGGAATTGTGAGGTTCTTCTTTTTTTTTTTTTTTCAAATTACAAATGATAACGTTTTAATTCTGTCAATGATTAAGAACAAATGAATTCATATTCACAGATCATCACAGCGCAATCACAGCTATATGCTAATACTTAAAGTATCTGGACAAATTATGAATTATAATTTTATATATATATATATATATATATATAGTATATAAGACAGACTTTGTTCCTACGCTAGCATGTACACTCTTCATAGAAATGTGGCTTTTTCAAGTAACATTTCACGTACGTTTCTCCCACGTGACCCCACATGGTATTAGAACTAGCGGCCTAGAGGATCACAATGAGCTAGCATGAGCACGTTAGCACTTTCTCAGCCTTGTACTCTCGATAACTGTCAATTTAACTAGTAAAAATGACTACAACTCCTGTCCCACATTCTCTTAAATGGCGTGAATAAAGCAGGCGGTTTCCTAAAAATGTAGACGAAGAATTTTACCTAACACTTTGATTTTGTCATTTTTGACTTTGCGCCGTTTTTTTTTTCTCTCCCCTGACTCTGATTTTTTTTTTTTTTTTTTTTTGGATTCTCTTACCTTGGATGCGCGTGGATTCTGCATTGTGCTGACTCAGGTGTTGGCGGCCTCTCTCTTGTGCTCATCTGTACTCTTAACAAACCTCCTGCATATGGATCCGCAAATCTCTGCAGTGTCACGACGTCCGTTCAAATATGCTGTAAGATTGTTTCCCCCTGTTATCTCGTGTTATCTGAATCTGACCTCAGCTTGTGATATGGACGTGGATGTTTTTTCATGAGATGACGTTTTCTCGCTGTCATGCATGATTCTGTGCGTCGGTCCGACACGGATACAGGACATCGATCCTCGCTCTTTTTTTGCGATGCCATTTATGCTTTTGTGCGAATGCAATTGTCAAAGGATTATCTTATTAACATAAATAAATAAAACATACGAAGTGAAATTCTCAGGAAGGGGAAAAAAAAAAGCTCATAACATAACGCGGTCTGCAATCTACAAGCAATCTCACTGCTTATAAGCAAGACTCATTTGTCAGGATAATCTGATGCAAATCCTCTGTGCAATTGTCTGCAGCTGATTTAGCCACGCGCCAGTAGGTTCATCATTCTTTAAGAAAACTTCATCCCTTAAACTAATTGTTTTGTGCGCCTTACGCCTTACGGGAAAATTTATACCGATCCTTTTTTTAAAAAGTATAAGGATATAAATGTATAATATGCTCAAAGACATAATATATCAGAGTAATATGCGGAATGAAAGCTACACGTTCACGTGCGATGAGAAAGAAACGTCTATGCTGATTTATTGTGGTCCAATTTATTTAGGCATAAAATACTAGGCCCTTTCTGACATTTGCTTGTTTATTTATAGGCGCATTATAGTATTGTGTTGTTTATCATACAAATGATTCCAGTTTCTGTTAAGATTGAATTATGCGTGCTATTCACTACGTGTACACAAAGGCAAAATGGCTAGGGTTAGGGTTAGGATCGTTTGGAACGTCGTCATGCTTGTCATCCTTTTTAATGCACGCTACACGTGTACACGTGTGGAACGTACGCCGGCGTGAGGTCAGTACAGCATCACGTGACACTGCTAACCGGTCTTTCTATTACAGACAGTGTGTGAATTCTAAAATCTCTCCACGCCGCCTTCAAACCTGCCGAAACGTCTGTTTTGCGTACCAGTCTTCCGGAGTTTCTTCCGGATGAGTGAAAGGTCAGATTTTCCGTTGCGATTTGAGTTGCGGCTCATGACATCGATCACGACGACAGACCAGTTTTAACAGAGTGTTTGGTGCATGGACTCACTAAACAGTTCGGAATATTTGAAAACCTGATGAACGGGGACGTCATCCTTTTCAAGTCATTACGTACAAACTGTCATTTATACCAGTTTATTAAGGTTTATCCTATTTTTGCATTCATCTTAATTAATTCATCCTTCTTATTTATGTAGTTGCTTGTTGCTTTGGCTTTATCAGTGTTAAAGAATTTATATGCATTTAATGCTGTTATGGTATACGTTAGGGTAGACACGCTGACCCCTATGGTCGCCCATATTCTGTGTAGGCTGTCCCTTTTAGCTTTCCACTTGCATGTGTTCTACATGTGTGTATTTATATATTTTGGGAAGTCTGAATCTTTAGGGTATGTATGTGGGAAGAGGTGAGGATCTTCACCTTTTGTGCTGTTGTTGGTATGGTTTTGCCTGTTATTTTTATTATTATTATTGTTTTTTTTGAAACCTCCCTGGTTTGCCTGGAATGCATTTTTGTAAATAAAGCTCTGACTTGTCTCCCGTATCAAGCAGGCAAAAGCAACCAAGCAAGCAACGTACTGACATGTAGAGAGTAGAGCTGTACTGTCTTTGTAGCCTTAAACAAGTACACAGTAGAATGAAATATTATTCTCCAAGGCTTCGGTGCAAGAGAAAAGTGACAACAATGTTGGATCAAGGTGTAGTATGAATTAGAACAAAATACAAGGTAATAAATACACATGGAACACGTCGCCCCAGTACAATAAATACAACATTTACTGATTTGTAAGCAATTCGTCAGAGTAGGAGCGTTTAGGATAAAAACACAGAATATGAGTAAACCTAGAGTAGCTCCACCACCACCACCATCATGAGATGTTACACATGGACTAGGAAACCCGAGGGATGTCTTGCTACCTTCTTATAGCGGGTCCACCTGTACGGAGCCGCCACGTTGCGCCGCTACTGTAGCCCAGAACGGACAAACCTTTAGAGAGCGCCTTCTACGTTACACAGAATGTTTGCAGAAATCCAGAAGAAAACACCGGAAGAACAACGCAACCTGATGAGCTATTTTATCAAATGTAGCCTAAAATAATCAGTGATAAAATTTTGTTGCTGTTGATTGCTACATATCTTCACTATAACCATGGGTGCTGTTTAGCCGTCTTGGCATTTCAGATGAACTTTCTGATCCTGTCATGTTTTTTTTTTGTTGTTTTTTTTACTTGCGTACAGCTCAGTGGATTTGACAGCGTTTTCGGATCACGCCGCAGACAGGAAATAAATGTTTCGATGGATTAACCTGGCTTAGAGTAAGCAGAAAAAAGCATGTTCCATTGATTCGGCGTTGAATGATCACTTTAAGATGGTTTTTAAATTAAGTCTGAAGTTCAAGCCTAGCCTACGGATGCACATTTTATTATATCATTAGTTACTTAAAGGCCAATCGGGAACAAGACGCAGTAGCAACTGGTCAGAGGAACTAAATTTTCTGTCTCTCACTGGTTGCTTGCCTCTGTCTGACTGTGTGTGTGTGTGTGTTTGTATGTATATAATACACACTTCATTGATTGTAATTGAATTTGGGTGGAGCGGACTCTTCAGACAATTGTCTAGGCCAAAGCCAGTGATGGATTTTAGGTTTCATCTGCAGTCGTCTCAGATTAATGGGAGGAGACCACAGTGGACAGGGAAACGGAGCGATCAATTCCCCAATAATTCCATATTTTTCACATCATCATCCAAGAGAGAGAGAGAGAGAGAGAGAGAGCGAGGGGATGAGAGAAAAGGAAGAAGAGTGGAGTAGATGAGTGGAGACGTGGCGGTTTGTCACAAGCCTTTGAGGAAGTGATCTGTTATGGAGGTAAATAAATAAATAAATAAATAAATAAATCGGAAGACTGAATTGGAATTAATTGAACGTATGGGTGTGAATATTGACCCAACTGGACGCATTAACTGCAAACATAATAGATGGCCAGAGAAATAACAGCAGAGCATGCTGATGGAGAGAGAGAGAGAGAGAAAGAGAGCGAGAGAGAGACGAGACCTGAAAGCGCGAGTTGTGCACTTCTGCTCCAACAAGGGCAAATGCAACATGATCGCATGAACCAAGAACAGCAAAACTGCAATATAAAAAAGAAATAAATATATGACTCGGATGGCAAATTTACACAAAGGCCCTCTCTGTATCAGGGACAGGACATTTTTCAGCTTCCCAAAGTCAGCGATTTACTGATGCAGTACTTTTACCCCCTCCATTAGATAAAGTGCATGCTTGTAGTGGGTTTTTGTTTTTTTTTTGTACCTAAACCTCTGACCAGGCCTGAGCTGGATAGAGATCATGTGTGTGTGTGTGTGTGTGTGTGTGTGTATGAGTTATAAGTGCAGGTTTGAGAGTCCGATTGGTGGATCCTGTTTCAGCTGATTGTGCATGGAAAGGTTTCTGCCTGCAACGCTACAGAAAGTAAAAGAGAGAATAATAATAAAAAAAAAAAAAGACAGAAAGAGAAAGTGTGTGTGTGTGTGTGTGTGTGTGTGTGTGCGTGCGCGTGCACACTTGGACTGTCTGTGTGTGTGCGCGCATTTTGACGTGTGTGTGGGTTTTTGGAGGAAGTGAGAAATCTGAAGAGAACAAGAGCGAGGTGAAAAATGAGCTCGGCCCCCGTTGGCACAAATGTGTTTGTGTGGGCGTGCATTAACATTTACGTGGGCCGGATATGCAAAAGTGCTCAGACAAAAAGCGCGGCTACTCCTAAATAGCCAAACGCTCTGCAATCCATCACCCTGCGCTCGCTGCCCAGACTCGTTTTCCTCCTCTGCGTAAAGAGCCGCTTCTTTGGCTCTGAGGAGAAGACAATTAGCCCGAGAGCGAGCGCGGACTCGGGCAAACGTCTCCACGCCGAGAGCCGCCGCACGGCCGAACTGTTCAAAGACCTGACAAGCAATTAGACCAGCATGAGCCTCCATCTCTCTCTGAAAGATGCTAGAACGGCTGCCTTACCGCTTAATTACTTTATTACTGATCCTCATGACTGGAGGTCCAGCTATAAAGAGTTGCTTGATCCGAGGTTGGGCCCCGACAAGAAGTGAGCCATTTTCCTCAAAGCGCCCCCTGGTGACCGGTGACTCAAGCAGTCATCGTGTTTAAGAAATACTTTGACTTACAAAAATATCTTTTTACTCAGTCTGTAGTGCATGTGAGATTATCGCAGGCAGGAGGTTTGACACCTTTCCCTGTAGCATCTTCAGGACATAGGAGGTTACAGCTCTGTAAATTGACAAGCTGCTTTTTTTTAAATTATTAACTTCACAAGAGAGAGAGAGAGAAACTAGGCTGGTGAGGGAACGACTGTTTATAACGTAGCTGCTATGACATAAGTGAGAACAGGAACTAACTTGTGTCTTTAAAGTCCTACAACATTCACCATGACAATAAACGGACAAAACGTGCAACATGTTATTCTGTAATAAATGTAAACATTGTAAGCCTTGGCAGTGGTGTAAGAGGAATAAAGGGGCAATTAAACAAAGCCACTCCACTTACTGGCCTGTTTTTAGGAGGTGGGAGGAAACCAGGGAGCCACAGAGGGTAACTAACTCTAGCTCAGGATCAAACCCCGTGAGTGTGGAGGCCTTAACCTCCGTGTCCTTATGGGGTTTTGTCCAACTTTATAAACGCTGACGTGATAGAGTAAGAGGTAGTTCCAGTTACTTGACACTTTCTTGAAGCACATTGTTCTTTCTGAAAAGGTAGCCCTGTCTTTGAAGGACAAATTAAAGATATTTATGGATTTAAATATCGTATTAATGTTTATTGGTAGAACTCAGTAATTGCACCAGAAATATCGCACCAGGTGTGTCATGTAACTGCCATGTGACATTGCACAACACATGTCCATGTGCTGTATATACTGCTGCTATAATAATAAAAATAATAATAATAATAATAATAATAATAATTAGGCATACCCAAGGATACTGTACAGTTACATCTCAGAGTATAAAAGCATGCAATAATAATAATAATAATAATAATAATAATAAAGGAAGAGGAATCCAAACAGTAATGGATTCACTCACACCTGCAAGTGAACAAACAATATAAATAGCTCGTTAAACAACGCAGCAGGACGTGCAGGTTCACGTGTCATGAGTGCAGACCGAAAAGTTTGGTAAAAATGGAAGTGTTCAGTTTGTTCTTGCACACAGCAAGAAAAAAAAAAAAAATCACGTCTCGCGCGCATAGGGGAACAAAATAAGCTCCAGAAACTCGGCCTTTAGGCTTTCACTGTAAGTGAGTTTGGAGTAAACGGGTTATCTGTTTTCTCAGTGCAGAGGAAGGTGTTGAAATGATTGTTGGTAGTAAACGCGTACACACACACACACACACACACGCATACGCACACACATGCACGCACGCACACGCGCACACGCACACATATATACTACAACAGTTAGAATATTCACTGGAATCTTATTCTTGTTATTATTATGAAGAGCTGATTGTCCTGTGGAGGTTCTTGATCTTTGAGCTGGACAACGTTTTCACCTTGTTTTTCAGGGTGTGTGTGTGTGCGCGTGTGTGTGTGTGTGTGTGTGTATCGCTCTCCATTTCAGCAGGTTGTTAAGGGAATTTAAAGGCAGGGATTTTTTTGAACTTCTGTGTGTTAGAAGTCACTTTGATCAATGTCTGCATCTGCTTCCAGTAGCTGCAGGGCTGGAGAAATGCTGAGGGACGAAATCCTAAAAGTGTGTGTGTGTGTGTGTGTGTGTGAGAGAGAGTGAGAGAGAGCAGGTGCGTAGGTGTACAATGTGAGCATGTGCATCCATTTTGCTGCTCCATGTGGTTCGAGGTGTGAAAAGCGGACCTGTGCGGCGAACGTTGCTCGGCTCGGCTCGGCTCGGCTCAGACATCCTCCCCGGCTCTAATGAGGGGCTTTTTCACTCGGCCGATTGGAGCTAATGAAGCATCTGCACTAACGAGGGAGCTGCATCATGATGGCGTGGCGGCATTTAGCTCTGAACACACACCAAACTGTCGCATCGCTGCCGGCAGCCAGTGACAAAAAAACTGCCTCATAAAGTGCAATCCAACTGGATAACAGAAACATACAACAGCACTGTTATTTCACTGTCTTTCTTTCCTCTTCATGTTTTATTTTTTTCCCCTTCCTCTTTCAATCTCCATGCCCAGATAAGTGTTCTTGGATAAATACTGAAAGCCCTTTTTTCATTATACCAGCAACTCATAATTCAAAGTGGATGTTTTTTTTGTGTCACTGGAGATTGAAGAAGGCCAGACCAGGAGAGGCGGAGAGGGAAACGCTACGAGCGCCCGCTACAACACGCTACAGTGATGATGGAAAAGGCAAAGATGAGCCCGAGCCAGAGAAAAGTGCCCCTTGATGAATTGACGGGTAGCGAGATTTTACTCATTTGGAGTTATAAATGGAGGGAAATTATAATTTCGCAAGTGCTCGCTCGACTGATGTGAGATCCTCCGCCTTCCCTCGGCAGTTCAGCGGGAAAATAGTTTATATAAAAACACAGTTATTTAAAATGGCACATGATGGGGCTATGATTAGGACGGCTGAATTGCAAGCAAAGTCATTTCCTGAAGGAAAGTCATCCGTCGATTGAAAAAAAAGAGAGACAGAGAGAGAGAGAGAGAGAGAGCGGATGTCTTACTACGGCGTTGCTTAGAATGTGACCTTTTTTCCCTTCCTCTCTCTCTCTCTCTCTCTCTCTCTTTCTGTCTCTTTTCAGGGCTTGTCGGATTCAAGATTCAAGAGGAAATCTGTGTGAAGAACTGAATCGCTTGAAGGACAGGCTCACACACTTCGCTGCTCACAAGTCGACTAAAAAGACTTTATCACACAGAACTCATGGCAAACCATTCAAGGCTTCAGTTTAGGCCTGTTTTTGGCACACGCAGCTGAATTCGGAGCCAAACGTGGCCCAACTGTAAACAGCCACTTTTAGCGCCTTTTATATGGGCCAAAGCCAACCAGCTACTTCTCGGGCTTTTCAATATCGAGACAAAAATGTTATTTTTGAGTGCAGTTATAGGTCAAAGTGTCCCCAGGTGTCCTCGATATGACTTTAATAGGCTGCTGAAGTCTGGCGTCTGATTGGTCAGAAGGTGTTGATTAATTCTCTGAGAGTACCGTAGATGCAAACCACAGCTTTATATTACCGTACTAACACGTTATCGTTTCTATAGTAACAGCTCATTCAGAGGGACTCGTACAGCAAACACGTCACAATGTTGTATTAAAGACACGTGCAGTTAATAATGTGCTGAAGTTTTCTGTAAAGAGGCGTTTATTTAAGGAGTCTTCAGTGTCGGCGCTTTCTAACAGTCAGAGGTAAAGCTGTAACTTTTTACATTTCCCAGCATCTTCGGTACATTATACTTCGATAGGCTGCATTTTTTATAATTTTTTTTTTTTTTTGTCTAAAAGAGACTGTTGCTGCCATAATGAAAGTGTTAACAGGAACGGAATTATTTCACGAACTAATACAATTAAATGTAACCGTAAATGGATAAAAAGTATGACATTTTATTTCACTCATAAAAATGTAGCAAAGGAACAAGAATTATTGTAGGGTTAGGGGTTAGGAACAGAGAGAATTATAATCTGCATCAATATGGGAGAAATCATTAAGAAACCGAACAAAACCTGGAGCAAAGTTTCACAAAAATGTGAAACAAAAATGATTCTTGAACAACAGAAATGTAGAAATCTGGACCAAAAATTTCCAAAACACAGATTTGGCCAGAGTGTATAGATTTGTACAGTTAATATCACATCATACGTCTAACTGTGCTGTCTAAGTTTGAAGGATCCCGTCATCGCGTTACAGACCCTGCCCTGTGATACGGAGAGTTTGTGAATGTGGTGGCATGCTTGGAGGAGTGTAAGATCTCCAGATCTCTATAAAATCCCCACTTTTGGTGAATGAGTGGCTGAAGGTTCGAACTTTGCTACCATGCCGCTCTCCGTCAGCGCCCCTGGTGAGTCCAGACTAAACCTAGGGTTTGTCTTTCCTAATCAGCTTATTGAGCTTATTGTGTTATCTTTTATTCTGCGAGAAGTGCTGTAGTAGTAGTCGGAATTGATTTTCATTCTTTAGCCCTGATTTGTTTTTCATTCGGTTAATACAAGAAATGATGTTAATAAATAATAAAGCAATAAAAATAAAAGATAAGTTACCATGATGGTCAATACTGCCCCACGGCACTGAAACACCGGGTCTGTATTCAGGCTCGATTTCTTCGCCGTGTGTCTTCGGAGTGAAACAAAATAGCCATAAATCTTCCTAAAAGCAGTATTTTATATCTTTCAGTATCGACTGCAGAGCGTTTGAGGGTTTTGAAGAAGCAGAGTGGTGTACTGTTGCAACCTCAAGCTGAATGATTTCAGAGTTCTTCTCCTTTGCGATCTATATACCAAATATTACAGGTTTTCTTCCGCCAACATGATTATACCGTGTGACAAAACACAGAATAACGGGGAGATCTGATCTCTGTAATAAACTCCCACAACATGGTGCACTCACGGTGCAAAAACACTACACGCTTCTAAATGTGTAAGAGAAATAACAAGCCGCGTCAGATATTTGTGCTAATATGTGTGGCGGTCCGGGAATACCCCAAAGGTTCTCGTGGCTGCGTCAGAATTTAATACTGCGTTCGACTAAACCTCGTAAACTCATAACTCTGACTCATATCTCGAGGAGGTAAATATACATCACTAATCACATTTAACCACCTAGCTTTTTGCTAAGAAAAGCAGGAAGGCTTTTTTTGTTTTGTTTTTTTACTTTGTAGCCCAGCGTAGAGAAGTTGCTAAGAAAATAACATAATTCCAAGTTCCGACTTTCCACTTCCAAGGTAACTCCAACGCAGCCTAAGAAACCAGTTGAAAGTGATCGTCAAGTTTGGAGCAAAATACATTTTTTGCCAGAAATACTACATGGTGCTATAATACTTAAGTTTCTTTCTAAGAAACTATTAATATATTTTATGCAAATTAAAGAGGAAGTGTTTGTATTTAGGCAATTGTCTGACCTCACCTTGGTGTCTGTTCGCAAAGTTTGCAAAGTGTAAGGAAACTTAACAAACACAGAATAAAGCACTAGATACTCCACCTGATCACACATAACCAATGTTTTTCCTCAGTTCTCCAATACGGAAAGATAAATTAGTCTCCAATAGAGAAAAAATAAAAATAAAGTTAGAGAGAGGACCTGGAGTGTAAGGTCTGGGCAGTAACGGTAACATGAGCCATACTGATTGATAACGATCGCTCTGAGACGCACCAATCCAGACGATACTCTGAAAACCTCCACTAGCCGTGCATCCAATCCAGCGTGACTGATGTGCACCTCATCATGCCCGTGGCAACGTGTGCCGCCATAAGGCAACCGCGACTGATTTCCCACTACACCTGATTAGCGCCCGAAGATGAAGCTCAGGATTCAGGCTGGAGAGAGAGAAATTGAAGCTGGCCGCAACACTGGCTTGAGAGCTGATATAGCATCACAGACTTTCTCCACTACTACATCATGTTGTGTTTTCCAGACCAGCAACACAGGAATACAGAAATAGAAATGTGGAAATGATGCGTATCCGCAGTTCACGGACACTCTGCCCCGGAAAGCGCCGCTTCCATCTGGAGTTTGCAAAAATGCTAGATATTTCTAAAATATTATTTTAGGAGATTATGCAGCTTGAAAAATGTTTCTTCCTAGGATGACGGTCACGGTGTTATAGCATCCTTCAAGTAGCCATCCCACTCTGAATATTTATTCTCAAGACTTTTTTATATAAATATGCGTATATAGCTTAGCTTTCTGATTCGTCCGAAAGTATTGATTAATTTTCTCTAACAGCAGCTTTGACAGTAGTGCAGCTGTACAGTACAGTAACAGGTAGGAATGTAACGATTCATGCAATTCACGATTCACGATATTGGGTTCACGATTTGATTTAGCCAAGATATTTTGGATAAAAGAAGAAAATGAAATGAAAATTTTACTACCAAAAAATGCAACATTTATTTTCCTATTTTTAGCTATGTAAATATTCCCTTTCGTTTAATAAAAAATTTACACTTTTGTTTCATTTTTTTAAATAACCAATAATAATTATTTACAAACATTTGTAAATGTTGCAAAAAACTATAATAGCCTTTTGACTAAAGTATTCCTTTTATTAAAAATTTTAAACGTTAACAAGCTTTTTTCTTCAAAATTAAAAAGACACAAAACATCCCCCTCCATTTGCTTTTTTTTTTTTCTTTAGCTTTCGGCAATCTGTAAAAAGAGAACTCTGATTTCTTGTTGAATCTGTCGCACAAAAGCTCTTTCCCATTTTTTATCTGTTTTTTTTTTTGGGTGTGTTTTTGCGGCATTAGAGCTGCGTTACTTCCACCTACGGTGACGTCACGCGTATTCCTGCTATTGTCCGTTATTGCTCCCTCTGCTGTCTAAATAATGCAGTTACAGCTAGAAAAAAGCAAAGAATCGAAGAATGAATTGCAATTCATTTTTTATTTAAATTGATTCGAATCATTATAAATTTATATTGTGATTTACCGATGCACGATATATGGTCACATGCCTAGTAACAGCGCATTCACAGAGACTTTAACGGCGCAGCTAAGGGTTAAAAAACCTGAGTAATTATTGATATAGTGATGTTTTTGCAAGGAGATGTTTATTTAGCATTTATGGAAGGAGTCTCCCATGTCAGTGCTTTGTAAAGCTGTAACTCTTCTTGTAATGATATCTTCAGGGACGGAGGAGTTTTTACGCATTGTGTTTCTCAGTAACATGACAAAATGCAGTTTTTCATCTTCAAAAGTGAGATAAACAATTAGATTGTCTAAGACAGTAAATACTAAACAGGTAAAAACTACAGTTTTTAACTAAACATAAAAACTACCTTTATAAAAATAAAAATGCAAATTGCTGTGATATAAGAGGAATACAACACTTAATGACATGCTGCTATAGGAAAATAATCAGCGTTAGTGTGGCAACAGGATCTCCTCTTCATCACACCACCCCGTCACTGATTACTTTCCCATGAGAGCATGACACGGAATGGTTTATTCCTTGCTTACTGTGTTTTGCCTTATTAGTTTGTGCATTTTCTTTCTGTCATGCTTTTTGCCTTCAGGTCTAAGCTATTTTTATTCACACTCCTGTGTTTTTGTGCTCATCATGTTTCCTGGTTTTCTCTCAGACACTGATTATGGATGAGCCTTGTTTCACTCTGCCTCCCTGACCTCCGTTATGGATTCAGGCTTTTTGGATTTGCCCAAAATAAACACCACAGCAAGCAAAATGTGCTCAGGTTCAGCACACCGCATAATGTAGGTTCCAGAACTGTTCCAAAGCTGTTTTAAACCTGGCTGTCTTTACAGATTTAACATCATTGAAAGAAAGCAGGGACAGATGTCCATCTTTATACCACTGCGCTGTTGAATTCTCAAACCTGATTGGTCAGAAGGTGTTGAGTAATTTACCTTAACAGAAATGACAACTTGCACAGGGACATGCATGGTGGACGCTCCATGTAGTCTAAGATTAATAATAAGCAGATTTTTAAGACTTGTGCAGTCGTGACGTTTTCTGTAAGATGTTTTTTTTAACATTTATGGAAGGAGTCTCGGAGGACAGAGGAGTTTACGCTCTGAGGATTCTTCAGGAGAGAGAAAAAAGAGAGGCTGGTGAAGGAACGACTGTTCCTAGCTCCTACAACATAAGTGAGAACTGGAACTAACTTGCTTTGTGGATGTGCCACATCACTAAATATAGCTAAACTGTAGATATGAAATGTATAATTTGTCATTCCTTAATAAATAAAATATTTTAATTGTTTCCAAATTGCAGTGGTATAAGAGGAATAAAGCAACAAAGCTGTTATTGGAAAATAATCAACTTCACCATGCTGTCTCTACATGATGTTTTATTCCTTACTTAATAGACCCTCTCACCCTAAAATCTCCATTTTTTTCCGTGTAAAGGTCAGCCCAGATTCGCTGTGATGGTGCTGAAATTTCTGCAAGTCAGCCGCTCGGAATGCAGACACGCTCCGTGCTCTTTTTCTCTTTCTGTGAGGAAGATGGATAGGCCTTTATCCTGGTGGGCAGGCAGGCAGGAATTGTTAATAATAATCTTGTGATTCTAGAGAACATTTTCAAGGCCTGATCTTTGTGCCAGAGATGGAGAGGAAGCGGCGATGTTTGAGTGCCTCACGCTGAGGCAGCAGGGTTCAGGAAAAAGGTGAGCGCTATGTATATTTACCATCCTGCCGCTTCATCTATCAAACAGCCACACCGAGGCGTCCCCATCTGTCCATCAAACACCCTCACCACCGCCACCACCACCACCCCGCCCGTCTCTGTCACTCTCGTTTTGATGTATGTGCATGTTTTCTTTTTTATGTCCCCTTCATCCCATTCTTTTTCTCATATCAATATCCATTTCCTCATATTGCTGAGCCTTCTGTTCTCTCTCTCTCGCTCTCCCTCTGTCTCTCTCTCTCTGTCTGTCTCTCTTTCTCTCGCCCACTTCTGTCCTAGTCTGCCCTGATCTTCTCTGATTTCTCCCTCTCTTGCTTTCTCTCTATCTTTTTCCTTGCCACGGGTTCAAATTACACACCCCGATCAGCAGGCCGGGTTCGATGGAAGGTTGGGATCGTGTGTTGAGCGACAGCAACACGTTGTTGCAGTCACCCAAGCTGCACGGATCAGTAACACCCGGAGCAAGTGCAAATGAAAGCAGAGAGAGAGAGAGAGAAAGAGAACGAGAGAGAGCAGGAGGGCTGTTGACAGCGACGTCCCCACTGTGTGTGTGTGTGTGTGTGTGTGTGTGTGTGTGTGTGTGTGTGTGTGTGTGTGTGTGTGTGTGTGTGTGT
>JAQQZR010000023.1:26797016-26822195 GCA_030068235.1 Notoglanidium macrostoma | reverse complement strand
TGCTGGGATTGGCTCCAGCTTCCCCGCCACCCAGACGCATAAAGCGCTATAGATAATGGATGGATGGATGGATGGATCTATTTTACAGTGTTGTTTAACGTCAGTGTCAGAGACTCTTGGGTTCCAGAGGAGCTGTCCTTGGTCCTGTGCATCAGCGTTGTCCATGGTCCTGAAACTAAGGACATTTTTACGCTGTGTGACTTCACTGGCCTTTTAACCCTACTGCTTGTCACACTGTGACATTCTGTTTTCATTATCAATCAGTGTAATCTGCAGGTTTGCAAATTACCTGGAAGTAATAAGGATTTTTTTTGTCCATCAGCATGCTCCGTTTACACTTCACCATTGTCGCTACCATACATGGATCTGCCCCATGAGTTTTGTTTTATTCTACACTGTCCTCCCGTTGGTGGTTTCGGATGAGTGTTAAAGTAGCGCTTGCGCTCTGAAACTTTAATCAGAAATGTCTCACATTGCCTCAACTCGCAAAAAGTCCACATGGACTGTTTAGCCACAATGGCACTGACCCTGACATGTCTGATAGTCATCTTTTATTAAGATATCTTTATTAAGACCAGGCAGAGATTCCCAAACTTTTTCAAGGACTCTGGGTTTACAGAGGAACAAATTCAGCAAATTGTAAAATAAGAATCTCTTATCACACAGTTATTTTATGAACATAATCTATCACCAACAAAACACATTGCAATCATGCTGACATAATATAGGCCTACTGTTTTTTAGTTATTGAGGTTTGGACCTCATGTGACCTGGTTAATGTCTATATGCACTCAATAACTGACATTGAAGGGCTGTGAGTTCTACCACTCTAAGAAAAAAATAAAAATAAAGATAAAATAATAATAATAATAATAATAATAATAATAATAATAATAATAATAATAATAATAATAATTGTGTTAAAGGCTCAGGGAGGATGTTTTTATACTTTTCTTGGTGATTAATTATTATCAGTAGTGGCTTTGGTTTGATGTTAGTGACCATACTACTGCCAGAAGGGCCTTGAGCAAGATCCTTCTCAACTCTTCTTCACTTGTCATTCACTTTGGATAAAATCCTGCAGCAAAATGGGTAATTATAAATACATTTATTCAGAGGTTAATTCTCACATTCTGCTGTCTAAATCTAGACATCAATTTACATTTCTTACAAGGAAACACACGCATCCTGATTTTGATTTCTGTAATGGGAAAGTGGGTTTGATGCGCCAGCAATGGAGCTCTCCGTGGTCCTGAAAGACAATCAAAACAATACTATGGAAAATTTTGAAAAAAAAAAAAAAAAAAAAAAAAAATCATCACCTTCAGGGAAAAGCTGTTTGATAATTAAGACAGATGAAATATACGTTTAAGCAGTTTTCATGACAGGGTGGCGTTACTGGAAAAAAAAGAGTGATATACAATTCAAACTCTTATAAAATAAAAAAAACTCTTAAAACCTGATTTGTTCATCTGGACTACAGTCACACGTTATTTTTTCTGCTTCCGAAGATCTACCTTCTGTCTATCAGTCAACACCAGCCAGCTTTTTTTTTACATTCTGCTGCTGCACTTTTGAAATTAGACTTGCTGACTTTTATGCTAATTATAGTGTGAAGCCAAATCTCATGATATTTAGTTAATTTACTAATAAGTACAATATAATTACACCAATTATCTCAAATAAGAACAGGCGCTCTGTTTCTAGGAACTTTGCTTCTGTATATGTACCTGGCTATAACAAATGATGTAGCTTTTTTTTTTTTTAAATACCTCCCATGCGGTCTCCACCTAATTTCAGTATAGCGTCAGCGATGCCCTGATAACGAGGTAGCAGCTTGCACTCCATGATCCAATCAGCAATGATGATCAGATCCAAATAGAGATAGAACTGATCTATTAGCAAGATAATACCGGCTAAAAAATGGTGGATCGGACATCAGTGTGAAAAAAAAACAAACATTTTGCTCCAATCCTGTAACAAATAGAAAGGATTGGAATTAGATTTGGAAAAGTCTTTTATTTGGAATTGTAAATATTTATACTATATATATATATATATATATTTATAAAGTGACCAGATTGTTGTTTTTTTTTTATTGTTGGATTTGATTTTTATTCTGATTTAAAAATTATATTTTATTATTTTTATTATAAAATAATTATTTTATTTTATTATAAAATAATAAAATTATATTTGATCATCTGTGGCATGTAAGTGAACAGAACAGTCTGTTCTTTGGTAATGGTATTGGGGTCAGGAAAAAAAAGGTGGCATCATTAATCCCAACTGACCTGACGAGGACACCGTAGGGTTGTTCATAAACATGATCGCTAGTTCTGTTGCTAATTATAATGCAGATATTATAACATAGCTAGGATGTATAAATGTGGCAGTATATGTGAGAAATGTCACATGAATGAGGCCAATCGTTGTTGCCGTTTTCTTATGAGGCCATTAGTGTCACAAATCACCTCAGCGCACCGCACATTCGCTCTAAGATTACACACTTGAGTCCTGCCTCTAAACGCATGCAACAAATTGAGCCAAATCAGCCTGCTAGTTGCAGTACCATTAGCTAATCAGCTGATTGGGTTTGTCTACAAGCTCCTGAGTTCTTTAGAAATAAGCACTTACTATTAGTTCAATTTTACATTGCTGTATTGTGTAAGATTACTCTGTAGTAATAACATGACTGTAGTAGTAGAACGATCAAGCTCATTATGAAGGATTGTAATCAAGTGGTGCTGCATCATGTAACGTAATCCGGAAATCAACTGGTAACAGGTTTACAACAGGTTTTAGCTCGAAACAATGAAACTGATGTGGCATTGTTTCATATTAACCATGACACATTTCTGCAAGGTGGACCTCACTGAAATTCCGAGCTCTGTATGGTCATGCGAGTGAGTTTTAATGCAGTCCGGCTGACGTAAGGCCATTTTTCTAGACCGTGTGACATTTGACACCGATGTGAGCTAATTAGCACAAGGGCTTAGCGTTCCTCTCCTACCTCCAATCACTTTTCACTGTCAATCAGTGAGGTATTCTGGTTCACGCTGATGTTGTGGGGATAGACTCAGGTGCGGGACAGTGGGGATAATTGAAACTAATTGTGCACACTGTGGATTTGAGGCGCTGACATCACCCTCTTCCCTCCGGAGAGAAAGAAAAGAACTGCGAGAGAGAAGAAAAGGAGAGAGGAAGGTGAGTGAGCAAGAGACAAATCAGATTCAGATGCTCGTGAACCTGATGTCTCTGATTTTCTGATTTGCCTCTGTCGGCCGTGGAGAATAGCGTCGGCTTATCAGTATAATCGTGCCTCACCTGTCTGGCTGTCATGAGCAGGCGAGAGGAAACACACCTTTGATCCCTGAGCCTGGAACACTTCAGCTCTACAAGACAGCTCATTGGCCTGAGGGCATTTTTTTGCCCTATCTGGAGAGGCAGTGACATAAAAATTAGATGAATATATGGGTAAAAAGTGTGTGCACCTGTGCGCATTATATTAAATGAATACTTAAATGTTTTTCAACACGATCGTCTCAAACTGCAGTGAATTAACACGTTTATCTGTAATACTCACTGTAAAACGTAAGACACTGTAAGAACCATTTACAACACAGTACTCTAATTTATAGGCATGTACTACACTGTAGTTCCCAGTAAATCATATCATATTTAGTATAACATATTTTACAGTAACATAATATAATATACTTGCAGCTGTGTACTGTACTGTAAATAAACTGTAAAATTAACAGCAGCAGAGTTACCAGTGAATGTACAATAAATTTAAGTAAGTAACTCAAACATATTCACAGCAATGTAATATATTCACTGTACTGTAAAGTCATTTTGTAAATTTACTTTACAGTAATGTACATGAAATTATTATAAAACATTGACATAAATAATGTAAAATGTATTAACAGTAATGTGATACGTTTAAATCTAAGTAGTGTAACATTTACACTAATTTAATGGCAGCAGAGTTCCTAAGTTAATGTACTATAAATTTAAGTCAGTAGATAAAACGTACATACCAAATTGTAAAGTTTGAAATTAAGAACATTTTTATGGAAAAGCAATTCAATATATTTGGAAGTAAGCGCTGAAATAATTTTTTTTTTTTTTACAATGTACAGTAAATGATTGTAAAGCTTTACAGTAATAATGTAAAGTAAGGTCATACATATGCAGGATAAGTGCTGGTCTGTTAAAAAAGGCTGTAAAATATACAGCAAGTAATTGTTACATTTTACTTTAAATTGTGAAGCGTATTTACAATAGAGCAAAGTAAAATATTCACGGATACATACTGTAAAAAATACAGCAAATAGCGGTAAAACTTTGCAGTTCGTAATGGTGAACATATTTACAGGTAAGCAATATAATAATTTCGCAGGTCATGTTCTGTAAAAGAAAGCTGTACAATTTACAGTAAATAAAACTTTACAGTAAATAATTGTAGTTGTTATCAGTGTTTTTATTGCTTTTTTTTTCAGGGAAAAGGCCTGATGGTGGGTGCGGGTGTAGGGGTTAAAGAACACAGCCTTACCATGACTTGTAATATCACGTTATTGATTTGTAAAGAGTGTTTTAGTCCCTGAAACCGAGGGTGGTGGTGTGGTCAATAGATATTGCCCCAGGCTTATTAAAAGGGCAGTTCCAGAGTTATGGATGTGACATTTAGAATCATATCGTCTAAAGTAACAAAGGAACACAAGTTGTTCATCACACGCTTCCATTACATATATAATATTATAGTTTTGCACAGAAATTTGGATGGTGTTTATGTAGCAAAACAACACCCACCCAAAATCAAACTCCTAAATCCCACAACAACAACAACAACAAAAGGATTTAGGAAGAGGCAGATACAGGACTAAATCACTTTTACACAACTTTCCAACACTGCTTTTGTGATGTAACTGAAGGATTCATGAAAGCGCTTTACAATCCCCACCTACTGGCATGTTTTTGAGAGGTGGGTGAAACCGGAGAACCTTGAGGAAACCCACACAAACACGTGGAGGACGTGTGAAACTCCACACAGATAGTAACCTGAGCTCAGGATTGACCTGGTGAGCGGCGAGGCAGAAACTCGAGCTGCAGTAGCATCACCATTACAGTTGATAATCATAATAGTTACTTGAAATTCTGTTATATAAACTGGCTTCAGCCATGCAGCTTCCACAGCTGGCTGAAGGACATCTGACATACTGTATATACTATATATAGATATTCACTGAATGTAATATGTGATTCGCTTATACACACACACACACACACACACTAACATCTACCTCGCCATCGTACAGAAGTACTTACCTCTGTCTGCTTTTCGAAAAGAAAAGCAAAACATTTCTCTGCACAATTTGCATTTCTATATGCTGACAGTGGCGCCAGAGAGAGTGGATAATTGCACCAAATGCTCTGACTGTGAGAGAGGGATAGAGAGATAGAGAGAAGGCCGTCTAGAAAAAAAGAAAAAAAGGAAACGGCCATTACGAGGTGGTTTTCATTCTTTCTCGCCATTCGTCATTTCCACCCCACTCTCAACCACTTGTGCCGCTGAAAAGATTTACCTTGGTCTCCCATTTTCCCTATTTCCCTCCGCAACTCGATCCCCAGTGGCTTAGCTTCAATCTCTCGCTCACTCTGCCTCTCACTCTTTCTCTTATCCCCCCCCCCACTTCTCTCGCTCTCATCCATATTCATCCATAGACTCCCTCGCTCCCTCTGTCACCCACAGCATGGCGTTAATACACCAATTAGCCCTGAGAGCAGATAATGGACTATTTCACATTGCAAGAGAAGGAGAGAGAGAGAGAGAGTGCGAGAGAGAGAGAGAAGGAGGAGCTAGATGGAGTCCGGAGATGTTACTGATCAGGAAAATCTACGTCTCGGCTGGACCTGTGCTCGACCGAAGAAAAGTTTGAAAGTTTGAAACTGACCCATGATTGGCTAGTGAAACTCCTTGCTTGTTTTATTTCACTCTTCACAGGAGTTTTATACCATACTTATACCTGCTGCCCATTGTTATGAGCCATGCCGGATTTTTGGAAACTTTAAATTGAACTTTTCACTTTTCAGAATGCTAGTGCAAGACACGTATTGATAGGCAGCATGACTGACGGGTGGGTAGAGATGCCTACGCTTCCTGATTTGTTGGATGTGGTAGTTCCAGGTAGGAACTTTGCCACATAAAACAAATAATGTCCTGTGTTAACAATCACCAATCTATGATGTGCGCTTATTGGTGTACGAAAATGTAAGTGTAACCTGAATCTCACCTCCAAAAATGGCATTTATTCTAGTTGTAAATAAGGCAGACTGGCACACAGACGAGTCCCAGGTACTTTAGTTTCAGCTGGACAGAGGGAGCAGAGTACGCTATAAACTCTCCCTATAACACTGCTGAGAGGTTACAAAGCTGCTACATTTCCCAGAAGCCCATGGGTGCTGAACTGCTGTATTTCCAAAATCGCTACTTCCAGCAAGTAATGAGCTGATCCTCGTACAAACCATGTTGTGTTCTGCATATTATGCCTCAAGTGACAGGTTTTTTTTTTTCTTTCTGCATCCTTATTATTGCAATTATTATTTTTGTGTGTGTCAGATTCATTTAATTCAACAAAATCATTATTAAGGCTTAAATGACATGAACAGTAGAACTACCTCAGAGGAACATGTGGATTGTAATGGCACCCGACTACGATTTTAAAATGTTTTCTGTTTTTCCTTTCTACATAGAGATGAGATCCTCATATGAAAGCAATGGAGTGTCATATTTGTGCTAAACTACTTCCTGTGAGTTAGTTCTGGTTATCAGGCGCTAGTATTAAATGGAAATCGTAATTAGAAATGACAATACGTGCACCATCATTGTGTGTGTGTCTTAGATTGTGTGTGATACGACTTTCATATTTGGTTTATACAATTTAAAAATACCTACCGTATAAAGTATGCAGCCTTTTTCAAAATCACGCAGGGTTTTTTTTTTTTCCGAAATAGAAAAGAAATGTCAGTATGCATTAATAATACAATATCATTGAAAACCTTTATTGTAGATAAAGTGCTAGTGGCACCCCTAAACCTCTGCGCCAATGGTTAATATCTAGGGCCCATAAGACTTTATATAGGTGAAAAACACTCAAAAACCTCTTATCAATGTTTTTCATATAGACCTGAGGAAGAGTTCTGGTAATCTCATTACATTCAGAGCTATATGAAAGATTATTGAAGCAATTGTATTTCAGGGAAGCTGATCAAAATGCATGCATATGAACATGACAGTCACAGCTATTGGCATGGAAGCCAAGTTTCTAGACATCTAACCCATTATGGATAATAAACAATGAGATACATCATGAAAATATTCATAATCGTGTGGAAAAAAACGGCTTGAAAATCATCACAGGTCCTTAACGTCTCTGTTTCATTAACACACCAGTATTTATATCTACAGTCTACAGATGAGGTGATGAGTAAAAAGTCAAAAAATATTATTATCGGAAACCAAATAATCAAATAAAAATAAATAAATATATTCTTGTTAGATTTGAATGCTTTGTATGTTATTTACGCAATGCAGATTTTGACAAATTTTGGAAATTGTAGTGGAAAGTTAAAAGTGAAGTAGATGATAATATATTTCCGCATTGAACTCTAAATGTAGACTTCAAACATGTATAAAGATTAGTGAAATGAAATTCCTGGCCAAAACCAAATTCAGGATATGCTTAGACAAAGACCCTTTTTCAAAAGTGACACAAAATAAATGCCTGAATAAAACAAAATGTGAACGGTGAATAAGAAAAAAAAAAAAATGCGTATTATTGATGAAGTTAGTCCTTTTAATATGGAAAACCGCCACATTTGATCATTTTCAGTGGAAGATTTTCAGTAGCTGAAATTTCAGTGCATCCCAAATAAATATGGGTCCTTCCTGCTCTTTAAAAAAAAAATAAAAATTAAAAAGTTAGATTAAATAAGAGATTGTTTTTTTTTATGAACTATTCCTTTAACACTTGAAAGTGTCATTTCATTTTAAGCCACATTGATGTTACTGCAAATTCATAACCCTACGCACAGCTCACACGCACAAATCCCCAGTGTGGAATTAACTCTCAACACCCACAGTGTGGAAGTTACAGTGTTGAATTCACATTCGTGTTCAGGTGTTAATTCAGCACATGGGACGATAGGCTGGATATTAAAACGCAATGTCAGGCTTAGCGGCAGGAACTAACGCAGCTAACCGTCAATAAACATCAGTCTGAGAAGGTGGCAGCACCTGCCAGTGCTGGATCAGTGCCGACACATTTACAGGATTATTTGACCATGATGAACAGAATTGCATGCACGTCAAGCCAGGGCGTGCACTTTTTTGCAGTTAGCATGATGGTTGGCAGCCAAACAGACCTCATTATTGGCTAAGTATTGAATTCCAATGGGTCAGACAGAAGCGTTTTTACATATAATTAATTACACTAATTTATTAACAACTCAATTAGTAGGTATATGCAGCAGTAATATTGCACAGTTCCTACAGATTGCAGTGTAACTATAAATCATTATGTTTTCTATCTATGTATTCTACAGTAAATGACCATCTGTCGCTACTCAGTCACTATAAAAAAAAAAGATCCCAGTAAGATATTGACATGCTAGCAATCATGGAGTTCTATTCCTGAGCCAGTCTGGTTGGACTTAAATTGGCCCATTAAAGATGCTGTTGTTGGTCTGTTTTAGGTCAGTCCTTGTCTGTCCTGGTCTGGGTTCATCTTCCCAAAATCATAATTCTTAATATGGAAGAGTTATTATTATTAATGTTATATAGCATTGAGCTCTTTCTCTGGTTAAAATCATCTGAACTTTACAATGCTTGTGGGATCCTGGAGCCTGGTCCCTAATATATGTCAAAAAGAAGCATTTAAGTACTTTCCTCTGGCAAAAAGTCTAGACATCATGTTGATGCCTGGCAAATGCATCGTTATGCTTTCCAGGACTGTCCAATCTGCAATGGTCGCAATGGACTTACAACCTGCCTGGGATCAGATTCATGCTGCTTCCACAATGTTAGCCAATGTTTCACTTGCAAAGGTGTAGCTTCAAAGTATTTGTTTTCAATTGAACAACTAACGCAGGGGTGGAGAAACCAATAGCCCCATTACCATGGACAAGCAGATTCTAGATCTGGGCTAATGGTTTTTTTTTATTATACTACATATTAACTTTTGCAAAATAAAGTTTTCTCTTGGTTTTTACCCTTCAACATAATAAACTTCATGGAGTTCTGACGCAACAGTGATGCTACAACTATAGCATGTTTCTTCCAAATCCCACCACCTGCCGCACTACACGACCTGGTTGACGGTAGAATTGTTTTTACAAGGTGCATGACTTAGCGTCAATCATAACCGGGAACATGCAGGTACACTATATGGCCAAACGTTTGTGGACACCTGAATATCACACCCATATGTGGTTCTTCACCAAACTGTTGCCAGAGCGTTGGAAGCACATAATCTCTTTGTATGCTGAAACATTACAATTTCCCTTCACTGAGACTAAGAGGCCCAAACCTGTTCCAGAATTACGATGCCCCTGTGCACAAAGCAGCTCCACGAAGACATGGTGTGTTAAAGTTGGAGCGGGAGATCTGGAGTGTCCTGCACAGAGCCCTGACCTCAGCCTCCTCGACATCCCAACATCAGCACCTGACCTCACTAATGTAGCTGAATGAACAAAAATCCTCACGGCCACACTCCAACATCTATCCATCCATCTATCCATTATCTATACCGCTTTATCCGTCTGGGTCGCGGGGGATGCTGGAGCCAATCTCAGCAGACTTTGGGCGAGAGGCGGGGTACACCCTGGGCAGGTCGACGGACAAACAGCCACACACGCTCACCAGTAGCCAGTTGACCTAATCTGCATGTCTGTGGACTGTGGGAGAAAACCGGAGCACCCGGAGGAAACCCACGCATGCACGGGGAGAACATGCAAACTCCACACAGAAAGGAACCCTGGGTGACCCGGGGAACGAACCCAGGACCTTCTTGCTGTGAGGCGACAGTGCTGACCAGAGCACCACCAACATCTAGTGGGAAGCCAAACAGCAGAGTGGAGCGCATTATAAGAGTAAAGGGGAATAAATCTTTAATGTGATTTTCAGAAATGGCATATGGGTGCTATGGTCAGATGTCTACAAACTTTTGGCCATTTGATGTATGTAGAAACACTAACTAAACAAAATATCATGCAGCATAACGCTACCATTTAACACTCCAGAAAGCAAAATATCATTTTCAAGTGGTTAAACATACAAAGGGAGCTTTTATTTGCCTGGTGGGCTAGTTAATGTGTCCATTGTCCACCCCTGACATGCTATCTGGTAAGCTAGCTGGATTTGTTTTGCGGTCTTCCTAAACTTTCCTGGTGTCAGTGGTTAGAGACGTAAAGCTAATTGTATCTCAGGCTTAATCAGTAATGACACAAATTAAGGTGAATTTATACAAATAAAGAGTTATTTACCACTGACCTCAGTGCCTAGCCATTACCATGCCATGGTGAAATAATAAATGTCAGCATCCAGTTGGCAATTAGGATGTCAAAATAATTTTTGAATATTTCAAATTCAAATGATGGTCATGTTGAACTTTAAAGACTGCACTTAACAAATGCCTTTATTTCTTAAGGTCTCTGAAGTGTACCATGGGTATCGGCCATGAAGGTCAGGAATTTTGACACCATTCTCTCTGCCTTAACAGGAAGTCTCGATAGGACCCTATCACAAAAGTAACAAAAATTGCGAATTGATGTAAAATGCTCATATGTGGGTCATAGGACTTTAATCACTGGCCATTCTTCTTTATTTCCCTGTTAATCTTTATAGGCAGTTATTCTGTGTGGAAAATAACAGCAGTAAGAAAAATGTCATTTTATGTGTGTGTGTGTGTGTGTGTGTGTGCGTGTGTGTGTGTGTGTGTGTGTGTTCACCCAGACGTCTGTGTATCCAGACCAAACGTCTTCTAGGGAATCTAATTATGGCCTCTCACTGTGTGTCCTGAAATAGCATCTCTGCTGCAGCCTTGGCTTCTTTTTTTAATATACTCTCTTTAATGTGAGCACTGAATGCTGAACAGACAGATATCAGAAGCATCACCGACGGCAGACTCACCTACAGCAAGTGGTTACTTCAACTCTGGGACATTTTACTTTCAGGACATTAGCATGATGGCTAATGCTATTGACCGGCTACCTGCGCGTAACTTCTTCTCCTTGGTCTTCTGAGAGGTTGGTCAAACTTCTAGCCACAAACTTGAGTACTGCTTGTGTGTTGCATCCTATAGATGGTTCCTGGCGGGTTCTTGTGGTGATTAGCAGTCCTAGGGTTGTTTAGGTGGTTTGTTCTAATTCGATTGTATCTTGGATCTAGTCTGAAAGGGAGGCTTCCTATTGTAGGGATTTGCGCAGAACCTTTAAGGCAGTGTCTCTAAATCCTGGCCTTTATGTAGCGCCACATCACCACTAACTTGGTTAGTGAATCAGCTGATGAGTAAGGGGAGGGAAAACATCAGCATGTGTAGGCCAATGGAATTCCAGGTCCAGGATTAAGAAACATTGCTTTAAGGTTCCTCAGAGTGTCCAACTTTTTTTTTCTTTAGGACATTTATGTGAATAGCCTTTTTTTTTTTGAAATATTGATACCTTGATCAGTTCAATAAAGGTCTTGAATGAAATAAAACGAAACACTGCACCATCGTTATGGAAGGCTGAATGTGAGATAACTAAAAGGAGCATGAAATGTTTTGTTGTTTCCGTTTGCTCGATCATGTCGTATCTGTATTTTGTTGATAGTTTACTGTATATCACAATGCGAATGTGGTAATGGTGACCCCTGATTCATTCTTGATGGCCTTTTAATGGGCTCGAAAAGTGTCCTGCAGACGTTTGGTGGTCTCTGATGTCGACCTTACGGTTCGTAAGCTGTGGTTTAACGGGCCTAATGGACTTCCATGCGCTTCTGTCTACTATAATGGGGGTTTGAAATAAATCAGGAAATCACATGCAGGATTATGCACTTTTAGGGAGGGGAAAAAAAAAGAATCAGTTGAGGCTTCTGATTTTGTAAAGAGGCTTTATGTGGTAACTTTTCAGAAGGGGAAGCTGTGTGTTTAAGAGCTCCCCCAAAGGGACAACCCAAAGAACACACAATCTGACTAATGACACCTGAACATATGACGGATGAGTAGCTAAATCAAACTGCTAGATGGGCGGCTGAGGTAAAATGTCTGACAGAAATAATATCAAAACAAACCAATTTCCTTCCCAACAGGGATTCAGGTTTATACAGTCTTATTATTCACAATCTTCGCTAAATAGTTGTGTAAAAATGGTCGATATTAGCTTGCTAGCGTGTTGCCTCAGAGATCCGCAGCAGCGCGCGAGCCGTTGGTGATTCGTTTTCTCGTCACGAGCGTGCGAACGAATTTAAAAAGCAACCGACGCAAGGAAACGACCGTTGCGGTGGGGGGAGGGAGGCGAGGGCAGAAAACCTATAACCCCCAAACAAAACAAAACAAAACAGGCGTTCAGTCGCGAATATACCAGCGGCTCTCCGGCTGCCGTGTCACTGACCCACGCTGTAGTAGAAATGGCTGGAAACTGAGCTCTTTGCGGCTTTCGCCCCGCGTGCACATGTGAGAGAGGAGTGGAGGAGAGAGGAGTGCAGGAGCGAGTGCGCGCGCCGCGCAACATCATTTCCACATTTGGTCTCGTGACGGAGAGAGCCGGAGCTCAGCACACCGAGCCGAGCTTGGACATGGACTCGGTCCTGCGATACGGATCTCTAGCTGTGATATTTGGCTCGCCGTCGCTTTTATACGTGACTCCAGTACAATCGTGACGAATTTACGCTTCCTGGACGCATTGCTGCCTCGCGACTGCTGGAGATATCCTGATCCTTTCTTTCTGCATCACAGAGAGTCTGTAAATATTCCTGTCTAGCTGTAACTCATGCCGTATCCAGGACCTGATGTGTTTTTCCGATGAGGCGTTACGCTGCACTCCTTCATGCGTGCTGAGCTGTAAGATTATGACCTAACGTGCCGGATTTCTGTGGTAATTCTCTTGGATTTGTTTTTTTTTTTGTTTTGTTTTTTTTTTTGGCAATGTGTCTCTCCTTTAATTTGAGACTGCTTTATTTTGGAAGACTCGGTTTAATGAATTTTTAATCCCCTATGCGTGCGCGAAATAAGAGAAAACACAGCAAGAGCGACGGATAAACCGCAGGGACGAGAGAGAGAGAGAGAGAGAGAGAGAGAGAGAGAGAAAGGGGGAAATAAAAATCAAATCAAATAAAAACAAAAACAAAAAAAACAACAAAAAAAACAAAAAAACAAGGGAAGAAATAAACGGGACGGTGATAAGATGAGTGTCTGAGACGCGGTGAAGATCGGAAGAAAGGAAAGGAGGAGAGTGGAGGAGTGAAGGTAAGCACGGTTATGAAACAAGGTGTCCATCGCACGCGCACTGAGCACCAGGCTACAGGACACCAGGCTAACGGCTTTCCAACACCAGCAACACGATCCGAATCATAAGTTGTGTGTGAAATGTGGGTGTGTGTGATGCGTCGGGATCTCTTGTGAAAAGAAAGGACGTCTTTTTTTTTTTTTTTGGCCAAGTCAGTACATCATATTAGACACCTTTTGGACGGTTTTGCACTGTGTGGCATGTGACATTGGCTACATGCTCAAGAGCACGCGCACGCACTTTCAAATAAATGCAAAAAGAATTCCAATACGCGACAGCCGTTAGGATTTTAACCCTTTTAAAAAAAAAAAAAATAAAAAAAAAAAAAAAAATAAGCCTTTTTTTTTTTTGTTTTTTTTTTTTTTTGGTGTGTGTGTGTGTGTGTGTGTGTGTGTGTGTGTGTGTTTTTGTGACCTGACGTGAACGTCATATATTCCCACTATAAAGTGTGTGAGGCATCTTTACTGGATCCACAAACCAGTACACTGAAATGGATGAATAATTATGTGTCATGATAATAATCATGTTTTGGATGCAATAGCCTCAGCCAGCGCCATGAAAACCACTCAGTCCTCTGGAGAGATGGAGAGATGGAGAGAGAGAGAGAGAGAGGGTTCATCAATAGGCGACACACGGCATGTTATACAAGAAAAATCCGCATTAGCTCCAATACCTATTTGGTCATACAAGATAAAAATTACAGGTCATGTCAGAAACCACCTCATTTAATACTAGTGCTATATTTACCATGGGTGGAATAATATTTTAGATACTTAATAGGTAGCTATAGTATGTACTGGACCGGGAGGTGGTCAGTGTGAATGGACAAGGTGACAGAATGCAGGTAAGAAGTGTATACGAATTCGAGCAACTGACAGTCGTGTTCGGTTCGATTTCATATACGAGAAAAGATACAAACACTAATCCTGCACCTAACCCTTAACCTTTGAGTGTTGCGAATTGTTACAGATCACAAAAGCGCGACACTGTCAATCATAGAGTGGTGCTTAATATGTAAAGCTTCTTATTGCTTGTAAAGATCGGATCTTTCATAATAACCTGGCGTGGGTGAGAAAGCAGCGTCTGCTGCAACCTGTAATTGTGGACCTATAGTTATTTATTAAGTTGTTTCGTCTAGACTTGGCCCGTCAATATGTCGGCTCGTTATAACGTAAGGACACAGTGTAAAATTTGCCGTAAACTAGAAAAGGTCTCCCGTGGAGAATTCTCACCGGGCATGCTCTTTTGACAAAGTAGCCCACAAGGGCTCGTGTCTTTCCGAATACAAATGTAACCGGTGCCAAAATCAGAGGTGTCTATTTCTCAGTGCTAAACTGCACATCACGACTTCAGGACAGTCTGGCGCTTTCCGTGCTCCGACAGACCTCATAAAACCAATCATTAGCCGATTTAAATCAGGCGCGATTATGGCTTCAAACGCGATCTCCACCCCTTAAACACGGATCGAACCCAATCAGTCTGAACTGGCTGGCTGTCAGACGGCGAGAAGGATTTATGTCTGCTCTATGTCTTTCTGTCACATCACTATCAGAACAATTATTCTAAGCTTCCAATGGATGAATTATAGCCAGGCGTTTGCGCAATATTAATTATAGGCCAATTTCTTTGAAACGTGGCAGGGGGAGATTGATTTCAGTCGTAATATCCGCGCACACTTTTTAAGTAAGGGCATTTGTTATATATTTCATGCGATAAACAAGATAATGAGGAAGTATGGAGGCAATTAAGTCATAGCTGTTTCAGATCTCGTCCCTAATTGGCTCAGCTCGACACAGCAGACGCGTTCTTTAATTGTATGAGATTTAACCCCGCGTTCCACCTCTTAGTACCTATAGTAGTTTAGCAGTTCTACCCCTTATAATGAACCGTACTTTTTCCAACGCCAGCACACCCTTTTTTTTGACACACACACATAATGAAGGGGTTGGTAATTAGACGACGAGTTGAGTCCGTTTTGATCGCAGCCAGCTATTCAGTATGTTATTTAGAGCTGGTTCGATGTGACATGGCGTGATGCAATGTCATTCAGTATTGTGCAAACACAAGCCACGCCTCCTTTACTAGGAGAAGCATGGAGGGCGAGACAGAGAGAAGCACAGTGTCAAATGAAACGGGTGATATTTCGAAACAATGGATGTTAATAAAAAATGAGATGCTTGAGTGGTACAGGAATCTATAGATACTGATTCACTCACAAACGCTGCACGGTGCAGCAGATGGTAAATACGTGCGTCCACGTCTGAGCCAAATCATCACTCCTGAATTATAGATACGGCTGTTCTTGATTGGCACAATCTCTCCTGTGATGCAATATTATTAATGATTAGAATATTTCATATATAAATTGGATAGCAAGCTTAGGGTGCAAAGGAGCATAAAAGTCTAAAGAATGTCTAATACACGTACGGTACGGTCAAGAAAAGCTTTTTACACAAAAAGAAAGAAAGCAACGTATGCACCTTGTCCTGGCTTGAACCCTCAGTCGTACGGCGCGTGTTTTGCTATAACGCATGCATTTTTCATCACGCCTTATTCCTCATTCCATCTGCCACCTCATGTGGGTGTGTGTGTGTGTGTGTGTGTGTGAGTGTATGCGCTCGTGCTCCAGAGCTCACATTCTCTCTATACATCCTTTGTCATGGTCGTGTACCTGAAATTGTCCCCGTTTCCTTTTTTTTTTTTTTTTAAGCGCCCGAGATCTACAAGCTGCTTGTTACAGATACAATACAACTGTCCAGTCCTGACATCTCTCCATCAGTTTCACTTTCTTTCATTCTTTCTGCGTCGTGCCTCCCTGTAGGCGACAGAGTTGTTCAGCTGTCAGTCACAGCTCCTTTTTTCTTTTCCCCGTCTGCTGTAGTTTCTTGTAAGGCCTGCTCGGAGACAGCGTCCCCAAGGACCCGGGTGGACATTGCTGGATTTTTTATTTATTTATTTATTTTGTTATTGTTGTTGTTTAAAGTCAGGAGCATGCCGTAAGCAGAAATTCATGTCAAGAAATGTACATACACCTTTTTGCCCTTTCCTCCCAGGCTTTCTGACTTCCGTGCCGCTGCTCTCCGAGGTCTGCTTTGCAGTAATTGGCCATCCAACATTAAACCGATTTCACCTCATTTATTATTACGAGAGGACTCAATGAAACAGCCATGTTACGCAGTTCAAGTTTAAACGTTCGCTTTATTGCTCATCAAAGGATGGATATTTGCCAGTTGCCCTCCAAAGGCAACAAACGCAGCTCTAGAACTGAAATCTTATGTAATCTTATGTTATTAAAAAATGAAATGAGCCGTGCATTGTAACATTTATGCCAGGACGAAGTTTTCACATCTAAACTTTTAGGTTTCTGCGAAAACATAAAGGCGTGATCAGCGCAGGGTGATCCGACGACGTAATATCGATATCATGATGAGTAATGTCTTTGGAATCGTAATACATGAAAAATTCTCCTTTTCAGTTTTAAAAATGTACTTCTGTATTGTTTTAAAATCAATATAAAGTATAAAAACGGTGGAGCGATATGACAGAAATATTACACCGCGATATTTCGATACATTCCTACGATACACGATTATGCATCATGATATCTGAACAAGCCGGCAGCAGAAACACAAGTGTTGTGTTTAAAAAAATAAACCGTTAAAAGTTTCGCTGACGCTTTTGTATAACGTCTGCAATAGAAAATGAACACCGGGAAGCGGAAACGTTTATTATAACGTCGATATAAGATGACTAAGATTGTAACGTCGTACAGTTTTAAAGACTGGAAATGGTTTTCTGTAGTGGGTATTTCCAAAGAAAAAACAAATCCACGATATTTCAGAAGGTGCATCATGGAAATTTATCGCTATATCAATATTGTTTTGTCATATCGATACCCGGGCCTAGTCACGATACGTATCATGTATCTTAGAAATGCCTTTGCGAGTTGTGATATGGCAGGATGTAATATTTTTGTATATGCAGTAGTTCACTAAAAAAAAAGACTGAAGGATCCTTTATTGAGAATGTAACAGGTTAGGCTAATACAAGATTGGACATAAAATGCCTGTCTGCGCTGATTTGTCTTTAAAAATAGACAGCAGTGTAAAAGCCTTGACAGTGACTGCTTTATCCCACCGCTGATTGCTGAAAGAATGCAGCCCACCAGAAAGACACAGAGATCCGGAGAGATGGAGAGAGGGAGAGACAGACGTGTTGGCGTGCATGAAGTCGAAACGGTCCCTGTAGCTCGTGTAAAGGCACCGAGGCAGTAGGAGCTGTCAGGGCTTTTTCTGTGCCATGGCCTTTGTGCACTAAAGTGCTGTCGCCGAACGCAGCGGCCTGTAACGGCAGGCGCCACGCACCGGGGCCTTTGTGCAAGAAAAGTCATAAAACTGAACTGCAGCTGGACTGCGCTGCTGGATGTGATAGGAACAGTCCGCCGCAGGGAGCCAATCACGGCTTCCACCCCACACACTCACACGCTAATACAAACACACGTACACATTTAGAGCATGGTGATTTTGGGGGGGGGGGAAGCCCTCTGAAGTGGCCCAAAACATTGGAACACACTGATCAACAAGTGCGTATGAATAGAAAAATCAATGGAGGCTCTTTTTCATAAATCGAGCGTGTGTTAAATCAGCCGAAGGGCTCCGTGCGGAAACATAAACTGATTGTTTGGCTGCTGTCATTGAGTCTGGTCTATCAACTGCGAATGACGACTAAGGGGGGTTGGTTTACAGCTGTGCAAGCCTCGAACAGAACCCAATCAATCGAGCACTCAGCCACCCGGGCAATTTACTTGGGTAATACCATCAGGAGAGGCAAAATTCAGCACGCGCCAGTTCAAGCTACTTGACTCCCACTCGTGCTGGCAACAAAATACACCGCAGTGATTGCTTAATTCTGCAAAAAACGCCCAAGCCCAGGCTTTGCCGGTGCTCCGACTTCCCAATTACAGCCACGTGTTTGCAGCGCTGAACATTTGGTGGTGATTTGGTATGTGTGTGAGCTGTTTAACTCCTAATTAGCATTCACTGCTTTGCGTTTAAAGCAGATATTTAATTTAATTACCCTCATGAATTCAGTCGATCTCCTGAATTGATCCTGAATCGAGTCCAAACCCTGTTCAAATTTCACGAATCAAGATTTCACAATTACGGCGAAGGAAATGCAAAAACATCAGCCAGGGCTCATTTAGATGGCGTCTCGTCGGTCGGCACCCCGCGTGTGTGTGCTCGGGGGGCCGTCAGACTTCTGTAAAAGTTGCAGTTCTTGAATGAAAAAACTTTCGAATTTTTATGTATTTAAACATTAATGAATGCATCTGAATCCAACTATTTTCAGTTTATTTGAATCCCTCCCGGTCATGGTCATGGCCTTCCCAAACTTTAGAAAAAAACCAAACAAAAAGTACACAAAGGGGACCTCTCTGTAGAGATTTATTTCATGAACATAATCCTTTTCTAACGTCATGCTCATTTTTTAGAAATCGGCCCGTTTATTGACAGCACTGAGCTTTCTATTCCTTTTCACTCGCAAATCACATTTAATTAAAATTCTCATCAGATTTGAATTGACGTTATTTATGAACCTACTTGTTTTTGAGTCTTTGAGGTTCGGATTAAACCCATTTAAATTTAAATCATTCAAAATGGCCAATAGCTTTAAGAAATCAGTAATAATTGTAATCGCTTTGATATAATAGTGGGCCGTGATTTCCAGTTTCCGTAATTAATCCGTGTCGACCAATTAAAATCAGAAATATATTTTTATTTAAGCCATGAATCATGGCTGATATTCCAGGGACGCTACAGGAAGTAGACTTTTCTGTTGTTTCCCAAAGCGTTGGCTGAGTTTAAAACACAGAACCATTAAATATTCTTGACGTTTAAAAAGACGTGTCAGAGAGGCTACACTCCTGTGTACGCGTACCTGTGTACGTTATGGTCATGTGGTCTACTAGTGAGCAAGAAACACGTGGTTTTAGGAATCTTAATACAGAGATCAGGATTAGTGCAGATGTCCTGCAGCAACTTTATTTAACAGTCTGGAAGTCAGTTATCAATTCCTCACCAATACTATTTAATTCTTCCGGCCCAAGATGGAAGACATTGTCTGGATTCAGCCTTTGGATGTGTAAATGGCTTCCTGTTTACTATACATGCTCACTATCTAGGGTTTAACAGATCCTACAAAATGCATCATGGAAGCCCGTTCCTGCCACTCGGAAAAAAAAACGAAGTGACATATTATGTCATAATAATGAGGATGGATCTCATAATTATGAGCTCCTATGTCATAATTATTACTTATTATGTTATACTACTGAACACTTACTATTTCATAATGAGTACCTTGAAACATGACTTGATATCTCTATTATGAGATAGTAAATCGTTATTATGAGAATTTAAGTCATAATCGTGAGATACCAAGTCATAATTACGCCGTGTCCCATAATTATGAGATAGGATCATAATATTATGAGACACTACGTCATTATTATGAGACAGTGAGTCATAATTATAGGAAACAAATCTAATAATTGTGAGATAGGATCTTTATATTATGAGATAGCAAGTCATAATTATGAGATAGGAGCTTAAACTTTTGAGATAAGCCATAGTTATAAGGATACTAAGGCATGTTTTATAATCATGAGATATAATATTCTTATCATTACGATCTTACTTTTATGAGACAGCAAGTCATAATTATGAGAAAACTGCCTCATTATTATGAGATATTAAGTCAGGATTATAAGAACTTATGACAGACCTTCGCATTATTATGGTGGTGGAGATAAAAAAAAATCAAACGGTGTATTTGTAAAGAAAAGGGAGGGGGGTAAATACTGAGATGTAATATCACATTCAGGGCACGTAACTAGTTCGCTTTTCTAACATGTTATAATTTTACAGAATAAGTGCCATGCTCTTATTCAGCGCTCCTTCCTACATCACGTTGCAGAAAGCTCTTACTCCATGTTAGGTGACTAAACGTTGGCACTGGAGCATTCAGACGCTTTTTATTTGCCTCGAAATCTTTAAACGTTTTACAAATTCCACTCAATATTGGTTCCAGTGTTTACTGGGAATCTGAAGGAAGTGGTTCCTGAGCGCGCACTTGTTAACATGGCGGTAACACTCCAACTTGAACTCCTGAGCTCTCGCAGCAAAATCCTTAACAAAATATTTTCCTCCGAGGTAGCAAATTTGACATGGCAGTCAGAACAGTGGGCTCTCAGTCAGAGCCAGAGCTTCGTCAAAGAAAAGATTCGACACCTCCGGTTCGAATTACTCGAAAGCTTTTAGACACGCCGCCGCAGTCGTCCGACGGAAAGGTTTCATTTAAATTGTAAACCACGGCGGGTGGGGCGAATACGTTTCCCGTTCTCAACTTAGAAACTTCATCATTATTTCCTTATGGTGCAGGCCGGAGTTATATCGCTGTCATATAGTTATATACGAGCTTCTGCCTTTCTTTACCGTATAAGGTTATTCCATAAACAACAGCTGGCAAGTTTATATGTTTTTGCGCTGATTGTTTTTTCGGTATTAAAAGATCAGACTGCGTTCATCATTAGTGGTTGTTTATTTTTCTGTACAGTAACATTCCACCCGCATTAATTTCCCTCGTTTATTATGATTAATATTTTGTAAGAGCACGAAAACAGTACCAGAGGCTCCTAATATGGCTAATGATGCCGGATGGTTATTACTCCGCATCGTTCAGCAGCCAGTATTTTGAGGTCTGCATTAATTCGCTGTATCCGCAGTTTTCCATTTTAATTATTTTTTTCCCTTCCCAAGGTAATCAGTAATTACGCACATTAGCGAAAGCATGGCCGAGTAAAGCGTGGATGCGGTGTTCATCTATACGTGTGAATGCAGTGGGACCGAAAGTTGCCGTTCGAGCGAAATGACTCGCGGATGGTGAAAACCCTTTCAAAAACGTCCTCGAGTGGCCTGTTCGAACGCTCGCCGGAGAGACGTGCACCCTGGAGAAAACCGACGGAGGAAAGCTAATGGTCCACACACGTTTAACACTCCTCCTTGGTAAAGAGAGAAAAGGCTTTCCGGCTGACCTTAAACAGGAAGCAGGAAGTGGTCGCTATCAGGACCCGTCTATGTAAGAACTCCTTTTTATCCGGCGTTTCTTTATAGTTGAATAAAGTGAGTTAACAGGCTGCTTCTCAGTGCACTGGCTTCACAGACGGGATGAGTTTCATTGCTTTTTATAGGAAAATAAAGACTTTCTAACAAGCATCTCGTCGCGTCACGCTAATTATCACACATCCAAAAAGGCAAGTGCTCCTTATTCACCACGTAGGGCTGTGTTCGGGATGTGGCCATTTTGTAGCCATGCTGGCTGAATTCTCAGTGAACACACTGGAGTGCAGCGTAAATCCAGCGTACAACAGGTACACGCGATAGAGATATCTTTTCATCGTGGATACTTTAAGCGTAAACCTACAAATATTAAGAAAAGCTCGCAGTGATATGTATCTACTGTACATGCACTTGCTCGTCAAGTGTTGGTTAAGTTAGCGTCAGTGTTTCCTCCTTACTGCTACCGATTATGAAGTGCTTAATAGTGAACAGATGATCTAGGGAGTGATTCCAGACACAGCGATGGCTATTAAGTAAATTGTATCCTAATGTTCAGCGCAAGGCTTCCTTACTATACTGATATTGCAAAGCAGGGTTGGGCAATATGTGATATTGTGACACTATAATAGACGTGACTGCATCGTATTTAGGTTGCCTAACAATATAAATTTTTTCAAATACTGTATTTTTAAAAATAAATGATCAAACAGCAAAAATCTGGAGCAACTGTCATTTTCATCTGTTTTTAAAAATACCGACGGAAACCCAGAAAAAAGTACTGCGAGATCGTTCTCCTGTGAATATGTTCATTGGATTAGTTTATCAGGGAGACGTCTGTAATACGTTTCTTACACGTCTCCTCTGGGATAGAAACTCTCACGTCTCACATTTGGCTAGATGGATATTAGATATTTAGTCGCTTAGTTATTAAATGTCAGTGGTACAACTCGTTATTATTTATAGAAAATTAAAGTTGACATTATATGAGAATGAAGGAACGCTTTACACCTGCCCTCGTAATGCTTGCTTTAAACAGCCTGAGGGATCTTGCTTTTCCTAATTTCATTTTCTTTCTCTTCCTGAAAACGTTTTCACAGACAGGGTGTGCAGTCGAGGTTTTACCGCCCAGACCAAGCGTACGCTCGAGCGCCTCTTCTAAAGCATCCGTTTTTCTTTTCACGGTTCAGGAAGGGTTTAATATCAGCCGAGGCGCACTGATACGCGCACCTCTAAACTACGGCAAGCAGCAGCAGTCAAACTATTTTTTTCCCCCAACGAGAAGTGACACCTGCATAGAAAATCGCAGACGTGTATCCAGACAGGACTAACACGAGCAGACGAGCGCCGAGTTTGGCGAAAATGAGTAGGTGATTTGGCCTGTTATTTTCTCCCAGGAGGATGGAGGAAAGCGCCGATCTGGACGGAAGGAAAATCACAAAGGAGCATCTGTAAAACAGGAAATTAACCCAGGACCAAATGTATATTGAATCCCGTCTGAATAGGGCTAATGTGTAATATAATTGCTTATAATTTTTTGTAGTTGTCATTGGCAGTATGTGATTATTGGAAAAAAAGCCAGTTCAGTATCGCACACCACCACCACCACCACCACCACCACCACCAAAATTCAATTTACTTGAAGGTTTTTTATCTGCAGATGTTGACAAAACGTTGATGTCGATGTGTTTTTTTCCCTGGAACACAAAATGTTCCAAACCCTTTTCGGAGGTATTTTGAGAGGCACGCTGAACAGTACCAGCAGTGTTTAGCTACCCGACTAAATGAACTGAAACCTAAACCAACATCCGCTTTTTTGACCACCCTTCTGTCTTCCTTTCCTCCACAGGTAAACTATTTCTTCTCACTTTCTCATCCGTGACTTTCCAGTAGCGCTTGTTTCGAAATGTGTCTCTATCAAGCCAAGTCACCGCAGCGCTGTTTACATGATGTTTACCTCAGCAGCCGTTGCCCGTTCTGCTCCACCGCACGACGTGACGCGCCTATTTACAGTCAGCCCGTGAACGTAGCGTTACTCCTACCGTCTTTCTCCATTCAGAGGAGACGTGCGATTATAGTAGGGACCAGGAACACTTAGGGACCTTAATACTGTTCAGAATTACCACTTGTGATGTGGTGACACTCAGTTCCAGTTGGCGTGTGTGTGTGTGTGTGTGTGTGTGTGTGTGTGTGTGTGTGTGTGTGTGTGTGTGTGTGTGTGTGTGTGTGTGTTTTGAGTGGAGAGAGGAAACACAGGGAAGCATCCAGGGAATACAGGCAGCTGTTTGTTTGTGTGTTTGTAGAGCAAGGGGCAGAGAGAGAGAGAGAGAGAGAGTGAGAGAGAGAGAGGAGGAATGGAAACAACAGGCAAGACAAAGTCCTTGGAAAGAGAAGTGGAAGGACAGAAGGGGAAAAATACAAAGTGAAAAAAAGATATTGTTGGAAGCCAGACAAAGGGCGTCATCAAGAGAAGAAATATCCACAGTATGCCTTATCATCTCTGTATGATCCATATTTCATTTACATTCAGTCAGCTCCATATTTATAGATATTAATAGAGGCGGCTTCAGAATTATTGGCACCCTTGTGTACGAAAGCCGACTACTATTACACAAGCAATCACGTAATTATCATTTAACATTTACGCATTATACGAAAGAAGAATGTTTTCGGTCCGGTTCTTCTTTCTCGTTAGTTTATGTCTCTTACACTCTACCTTTAGTCGTGATGTTTTCTTGATGTTTTTTTCTCCCCAATTTAATTACCTGCCCAATTCCCACCCAGCCAGCTCTCCCTGTCATACGACAGCTACCAACCGGGGTAACACATGCTTCCTCTGAGCCATATGTAAAGCCAGCCAGCAACATCTGCTAAAACTGCTGCGTCACAGGGCAGCATAGCGCGCGCTATCCGCCTCTTCCGCATACACGAGCTCAAACACCACCGTGATCGGCTAGCGTCACTGTGATTGACAAGTGACAGAGTACGCCATATCTCCCCTGCACCTTTGGCTTCTCGTTGGAATTGGACCTTGCGGAAGACAGGGCGAACGCTTTTCTGTTACCCCACTGTGGAGCTGTGAAATGAAATATCCTTTGGTGCTCATGAGTATACCGGGGCGCTTCACCAAAATATCACCCAATATTCTGAATATCACCTAAAATATGATTGATAAAGCAACGCATGGATCCAGTCGAACTCCACACCGGATTGAATGTGGTGCGACGCGACAGACAGATAAGTGAAACATGCACTTACTCACTCGCGCATTACCCTTTTTAATGACAGCAGGGTTGCACATCACTCTCACCTGAGTGTAGACCTTTCCCCCCTTTTATAGTCTCTTAGCTCTCATGGCATCTCACTCTTTCTCTTTTCCCTCTCTGCGCTCTTTGCACCTCTGTCAGTCCCCCTGACCATATCCCTGCTTCTAGCAGCCACTAATGCACAGTAATGTAGCACCTACTCAACACACTCACCTATACACACTCAGCCATACGTACATACATATATACAT
>JAQQZR010000023.1:26762661-26775420 GCA_030068235.1 Notoglanidium macrostoma | reverse complement strand
TCTTGCACACACACACACACACACACACACACACACACACACACACACACACACACACACACACACACACACACTCAGGCAAGGTATGGAGTCTGGGTGCTGCTGTGGTTCCTAATCTGGATCAAAAAAGAACAGGTTTTCTTGGGTACGTGCCTGAGGGAATGTCCTACTGTAGTCAATAGTCTACTGTTCCACAGACTTTAGGACACACAACATTTCTACCCAGCTTTATATACCCCACATTCCACATACACTGAATAGAAGCATCTGGCAGCTCGCTGAATGAGAACCAGCCGTCTGGTTCTGTATTAACTCCAGAAGTGGTATCCTATTGTCATCAAAAACTCATATTATGTCTCTGATAATTAGAACGATCAGGATGTCAGCAAACGCAGTCCAATATTGATTCAAAATCTATAATCGTACACAGTTTCATTAGTGTTTTTGTTTAGTAATTTAATACACGCTCAAATGCCTGGGCTGGAGGTGAAGAACCAGTTAGAGCAGACCTCGAAGAGGAGAGAACCTGATCACTCACTTGTGCTGTGTGTAGACTCTAAATGACCAGATGGTTCAATCTGATCTCCAGAAATAAAAATATTACCAAAGGACAACATCTACGTTCTCATAGGGTCATGCAATGGCTCTTAAATAGGGGCTCGCTGACGAAGCGCTGTGTCGGAGGAGAAGCTGTAAAGGAGAGAGAGGGAATTGTGACATGAGAAGCTTTTTTTCCATCTCTGGTCTCCAGATCAGAGTGACTTCACTCGCCCTTCGGCGCTGGAGCTCGGCCAGATCACAAAATCCCGCCATGCCCCGTAGCTCCCTGCTAAATAGTGATCCAACCTGAGAGGATTACCTGTGGCAGGTGTCTCGTTCGTCTGCCAGATACTGAGCACTTTCATGCAGTCGGGAGACACGGGAACTGAGGCTCCTGTGCGACGGTGAGCAGAGGAACAAGGACAGTAAAGACCGGGATGCTGCTGAGAGACGGTAGCACTCAGTAGTAGAGATGACATTGTGGGAAAGAGGTGTCTGCAGCCGGTTGCTCCAGGTGACCTTAAATTAAATCAGGGTTGTAACGATCCGTCAATTTGGATCAACGAATCAATTTAAAAAGGAAAGATTGAAATGAATCAATGAGTTGAAACTCGCTTATTAGTATTGAAAAAGGACAAAGAACCGATTCAGTGGTATCGTCAAATCGAATCGTCGTCTTGTGAATCAAAATCGTATCATATTCTAGCAGATCCGGTGGTTTTATCAAATATCGACTCGTTACCATAAGAATCGGAACTCGATCGTAGCAGATTCAGTGGTATCATTAAATAACCAGTCACTGCTTTAAGAACTGAAATCATATTTCAAATCAATGCCTTACGATCCAAAATTGCACCAGATTCAGACGAATCATTGAATATTGAATCGTTGCCATACGAATCGAAATTGTATCGTTGCAGATTCTGTCGTATCGTCAAACATTGAATTGTTGCCTTAAGAACCAATGATGTGTTTGTACTTTTAAGACTACTGTAGAATTTGTATTATATATTGTAAATACGGGAGGTTTACACCTCTAGTATGAAGCTTTTTTTATTTGTAATAACTTTTGCCAAGATTTAACGGAAACAAGGTGGCACTGGTTACCCATATGTTCACACATCAATTCTTCATCACAAAGCTAGCCAGAACACAGATCATACAGTCAGCATCATAACAGCATGGCTATCATAAATGACATCAACAGGAAACACTACGTCCGTGGTCATGACACACATCCTTCATTTCTGTATTTCGGTGCCACGTGTTTATTTTAAGTTAAATCCGTCTGTTGCATTAGTCACAGTTCAAGAGTAAACGGTTACGAATAGAAAGTGGTGACTCACAGCATGTATGTCTCGTGTCTCTGCAGCAGACAACCCCGAATAATCAAGGAACAATCGAAAGCTAACGTGATCTGCTTCGGCGCACACTGAAAGCATGGCTTTACAGATGTTGCACGTACTAACAGCTGGGTTTTGAGTTGTATTTTTGAAGGTACATTAATACTACGTTGCCTAGTGGAATTAGATAATATTTTGGGCAGCTTTTAAACTAGAACATGCTCACAGCGTCGCACTCAATTTAGATTTATTGACCAATCCAGGATGCATTCCATGTGCAATCAACTGCATTGTTGGGCCTAAATGGAATATTTTCCAGGTACGTAATTATAACGATAATTAACTCCTGTTTCTTGGGATCATGAATTCTCTCTTACAATAACTCAACCCACCAAATGTAGTCAGGAAATCGCTTATTCTTTACATTTTATCAGTTCAAATACTCGAGTATCTGTATTTTGTTAGTGGATATCATGGATGATTTTTCATCTGCAGTTTGTAGTACTGGGTTACTGTTTATACCTAAATCCTGAGCAAAAATAACTTCTATTTAGTAGAAAACTTTACTCATATCAGAGTGCCATGAGCTCAATTAGTTCTCCCAGAGTTTAAAGGAAACCCCTCACTGCTCTCAGTATTAATGGCCAGTTAAATAATGAGGCTTTTTTTTGTTGTTTTCTGCCAATAGTGATTTATAAGCTGCTGGTGGGTGAAAATTGGTCTTGATAAACGTTTTTTTGTGCACCGTTGGCGAGTTAGAAGTAAGACAGCGAGTGCCGTGTTTAGCTGTACTTGACAAATTTGTTCCTCTTTCCTGCAGGTGGCCACTCGTTTGTTTTAAAATTTGCTTTCCGGAGTTGGTTCTCTCCTCTTTCTTTCTGCTGACTCATAGCACACTTGAGGTCACGTGGTACAGCGTTTATGCTCGTCGGCCACAGCGAGACCGCGTTCTAATCCTAATGTTATTGTTTATAGTAGTTTAGTAACAGGGACTAGTATGTTGAGCACGCCCCATAAAAAAAACCAACTGCTGTTATTTAGCAGTGTAAAACATGGAATTGCTGACATGTTACAGTTGTGGAAGGAGTCTCCAGTGTCAGCGCTTCTTTTAATCAGAGTTTCAGTGTATAAGGTACAGTCGAACTCATTTTCAGCTGGTGCAGCTGGCTGCTGATCTCTGAACTAAAACCTGTGAACCAAACATCACACGATCGCTTTGTTTTGACTTATTTAGCAATTTTAACGTCAGGCATGTTTCAAAACACGTCTTAATGTTTTAGTGTAATATTCATTGTGACAACACGGCCGCCGTGTCTCTGATAATATGTAATTAATATGCTAACAGTCAATGTGCTAATGAACTACAACCGTCATTACTTGAGCTGGAACATCCAAATTTTCTCAATTGGTTCTCCAGGACAGAAGGCTTAGTACAGTCGAAAGCCGAACAGTCCACAGTATGAAGCTTGGCGTGTCAAGCTTGACCTATAGAGCTTATTCATGTCAATCTTGACGTATGTAGCTTGGTGTATGATGCTTGGCGTGTCAAGCTTGGCGTATAAAACTTGACATATGAAGCATGTCGTATGAAGCTTGATGTATAAAGATTGACGTATGAAGCTTGGCGTGTCAAGCTTGGCGTGTCAAGCTTGGCGTGTGAAGTTCGGCGTGTGAAGCTCGGCGTGTGAAGCTCGGCGTGTCAAGCTTGACCTATAGAGCTTATGCATGTAAAGCTTGACGTATAAAGCTTGATGTATAAAGCTTAATGTTTAAAGCTTGCCATATAAAACTTGGCGTATAAAGTTTAGTGTTTAAAGCTTAACGTATAAAACTTGACATATAAAGCTTAACGTATAAAACTTGACATAAAGCTTGGCGTATAAAACTTGATGTATAAAGCATCAATACCTCGGCCAATGAAGAGTGCTGGATGTGGAACTAGACGTTCATGCAGTTTATCCTGTGTGTTTAGCTGAATGCTGTTGAGTGGGGTGTTGAGTGTTAGCAGGTGTGTTAGCTGGGGTTGCGCTCATGTTGTCACAATGGCTATTGTGCTCACACTTTGAGAAGTGTGTGCAGTGTTTTGCAACACGAGTGCACTTTATTCGCAATTAGAATACGTGATCAGCTCTGCAGACATTTGTTTTATTGTTCTGGGAAGTCAGCATTGAACACCGATCACAGTGGGTGCGCAACGCTTTGCCACTGCTGGCAGGACGACTTACAGCGGTGCATATGTTACACTGATGCTATTCATAGTGATGCTATTCAAAATACACATATTCATTGTGCAGAAGAGGTTATATTGACGTTATTAAACTGTTGGCAGAGGAAAAATATTGCCAGTGAAGATACTGTAAAATAGCTGCAGGCTGCAGTAATTGAGGAGGAGTAAACATTTACGGATATCAAGACACAATTGATCAAGCCTTGAAACTCCGCCATGTTGGAATGGCTCTGCCAAGTTGCGTTACAAAGGAGCATTGTGGGACTTATAAAGGAAGCAGGAGTGCAGTATGTCGAGGTAAGGATTTGTCACTATAATGGCTACTCTTGCACCATGCATCCCATACAATACCAATAATTTCCTTTAAGTGTTTCGGATTGCCTTGAAGGATCATGAAGTTCCTTGATGGCACAACTGGCTATGGTTTCTCCCACTCGCTGGGAAATCTTCACCGGGAGAAATTTACTATGCGCACTCAGTAGGCTGAATCAGAGCGACTTTGATTCTTTTGCTTCGTTTGCTAGGTGGTTTGATCCGGGTTCACGCTAATATAATTCAGTTAACAAAAAACATCGTCTCTCCTTCATTGATCAGAAATATGGCGATGGAAGAAAGGAACAAGAAACAAGCCGTTGGCAAGTGTGTGTAAATCAGAAGAATCACCTGAGCGCAGAGAACACGAAACCGGATCGTTTTGGCTCAACTTGCAGCTTTTTTTGCAGTCGAGTCGATTCAGAGTCGAATCGGAGCTCACTTGTGACCACGTCGAGCAGATGCTCTCGGACCCGAATGTGGTTACTCACCAGGGTTTGATACTAAATAATGTTTAGTTACGATGCACATTAAGCATCTGAGGTGCAAGTTAAAATTATGCACGATGCTAATTTTAAGTGTCTGCTTTGAGTTCACACGGCTCAGATGAAGCATATGTTGCCCTTCACCCTCCTTGAATGGAGAAAATAGATTTGGAGGAAAAAAAGATGCACAGAGCTGGAGAACATGTGATCATATAGAGGGATAAAGCTGACTTTAATCTCTCTAAAACACTGAGTTGCTGAAGGAACATCATCGGTCAGAGGGCTCCTGTTACAGTGCCAGGTCAGAAGGGCGCCAATATCACCATGTGTTCAGCCGTCTCGGATAACGGTGTCCTTTGCTATACATCAATCATCAGGACTCATTCCACAGACTATATCATTAGTTATCGTGATGGGTAAAGGGTTCTTTAAGGGTCTGTTTGTTGGATAATTAAGAGCCCTTCACTTTCAGGAAACTGATAGGGAAAGCGTTTCTTTTATAGAAATAGCTTTAATAATCTTATATTTAGTTTACTGGAATCGTATAATAGAGAATGCTAGATACATTTGAACATATTCAGTATTTTTCTTTGCTTGCTCAGGGTCGTGGTGGATTAAATGTGGGTACCAGCTCAAGCAAATACGTCCTCCCGGCCCGCTAGCTGTCTGTTCTGTGTGTGCGCTGAAAAAAATCCGATGTTCGTATACAATCCCGGCTCTGTGAACAGGGAAACAAGGAAAGGGGCCCGGATCGAGCTCCACAACACTGTTCCAGCCAATCAGCAACCGGGGCGTTTTCCAGCCAATCACAGGACAGGGGAAGGGGAGGGGGAGACGGGTGGTGTCGTTGTTAGTATTGTTGGCATGGCAATGAATTTGGCGGGGGCGGAGCTTCAGAAGCAGCGCTGAAGTGAAGTATGTTTGTTAGGCTGTTCAGGTCAAATATCAACAAGTTTCTTCAGAATCGATTAATTACCGCACATTTAATACATTACTAGTTTATCGTGAACTGGAGCGCTGTAGCTGTGGGTGAGGAACTGTCAGAGCTACATACCATGCTGACGTTATTACCTCCCACAATGTTTTATTCATACCGATTTCAGGTTACACATACGAATATTTACGAATACGAATATTTACGAAGATTATGGCACCCCTAATATACACATAAATCCTACATACACGTACAGTATGTCACTCTATCGTTCCCAAAAAAGCCATGGAATAAATGTATGTCTCGGTATGGCTTGTCATCACTTTGGACACCATTGCTTCTGCCACTCCTGTCTTATGAATTAATGGCGTTCTGCCATCTGTGCATCATGACACAATTATTCCACGCTTATTGTCCCTTTCTGAATACAATCGAGAGGGATCTTAATAAAGCGTGTGATCATCGGCCTCATGACCAGATGTCTCTTTTGGAGGCAGTGAATGCTGGATGCCTGGCAGCCCGCGCAGAACACGGATCCGCCATGCAGCGAGGTATTTCCCTCTACACGCTGCTAGAGAAGTCATCCAGCGTGATGAGGACACATGACATGATCTTGGCCGAAACGATTTTGCACATGGTCTGACCTGTGTTCGCACCAGGGCTCAGAAAGAGAATAAGTATCATTTTTTTGTATTGCTCCAAGCGCAACCGATAATTTAACATCTCCACGCTTGCATTCGAGTTCAGCTTAGAACAAAATGAAAAACGTATCCTGAGTTTAATGTATTAAAATAGTAGGTCTGGAACATATTGCTATGAAAGAACCTGTAATAATTTATGGCAGGTTGTTATTATTGAAATGCAGCATTACAGAGTTAGCAAGTTCTAGCTAGCTAAATGCCCGTCCCTGGTCTGGGTTAGTTAGCTAAGTCCTCATTTGTGATCAGAGGCAGTTATGATGTGATTTTAGAGAGAATATAAGGGTAACTTTTAATTTTTTCCCAACCAAACAGATGACAGTCACACTTTCTTATTCATTACTGACTCACAAGACCAAGGTTTGCAAATTCGAAGCTCACTTAGATAAAGTTGGGGCTAAGTGAAAACGTGGTAGTGGAGGCAAATCCTTTTTTCCTGTCCTGCGTCCTTTGCCCTACAGTGAACTGGCGTTTCCGGGGGTGGATTTTACGCCTGATTGGCACGATAAATCGCTCATCAATAAATCTCGATACAAATGTATGACCATTGATTCAAATCAATAGAAATAAAAATGAACCGCATGGGTCTAGTTTTCCTTTGGTCAAACCCATAAGACACAGATGGAGGCTATTCTGTTCTTATAATTTACAGAATGCATTCCATGTGTTTCATTTTTGTGGAAAATAAATTATTTATTAATGCTCTCATCTCGAAACGGTGAATTTACTGCTGTCCTACATCGATTTCCCATTTTGGTGAGAGTTTCATTTCTTGACACAGTGTTTTATTGGTGCTTCTTGGCAGTTAGACGTATGATTGTGTGTGTGGGTGTGAGTGTGTATGTGTGTGTGTGTGTGTGATATTTTGATCTAATAGTGAGTGATCTAAAAGCCTGTGTCTGTAGTTTTTCAGTGTCATTTTTCCACTTATGTGTAAGATTCTGCAGATTCAGTGCTATTTTATAATGGCAGAGTGTGAATAATTTTCTGATACTGGTGTCTAGTTCTGCAAATTGCATGCTAGCGATGGAGAAAAGCTGTAATTGTGTACAGGGAGAAGGTTTCGGGCGACGATGTCTGTCTCTGTGGTCTGTGTTCAGGGTCTCGTCCTGTTGTGCTCTGACGGTCAGGTGCCGTAGCAGCACCCGGGCTTTAATGGTGGTAATTGTGAGAGAAGCGAGTCGGGAACAGGACAAGGTCACGACCGTGGCAGAATTAGCTTGCTATGTGAATCATGCTTAATCCTGTGCTGGTTATCTTGCAGACAAGATGAGAGGAAATTGAAAATTCCTTTCATACGTATACCGAAATGAATTGGAGTTCAGTTGAAATTGCTTGAAATATTTTGAATACCCAGAGTTCCTTCTGATGTGTGGTTTAATACTGAAAACAGAACGTCTGGAAGTTAGCATGCAATAATTCTAAGCATTCCGGGCTTGATTCGCCGGATATGCGCGGAAAAATAAACACCTGCTGTAACCTAATTTATAGAAACAGTGTTCGCATGCAACTTATTGTGCATTGTTTTCTATAAGATATGAACATTTTGTCCCCAGCCTGTGATGCGTATCAACGTTCCAAACTTTCACTTGAGTGCTCTGTAGGTCACGGGCAGCAAACGTGTCAAAAATAAATTCCAGACCGTCTTTACATGGCTGATGTTTATAGTTTATAAAACTTGAGCTCTGGTTTTGTGATGTGTCCCGTTTAGGGTTTTGTTGTTTTTGCAAGCTTGTGTTGGTCCAATGTTTAACAAAAGTTTATCTGTTCAGAAAAGCGCAGAGTGACATCAAGAGTTTTGTTCTGGGCGAGGAAAACAAACATGGACGACTGAGTGACGGTACAAACATGAGTCGTGCCACTGAGCGAATGTGAGGAGATTTACGACACGCTGAATCGGAAATATTCCAGTGTTGCAAAGTAACTAAAAATAACAGCATGTGTACGTTAACTGTGGCATACTGGTAAGTTGTACAAGCAACTCGGATTCAGTATTATGCATCCAAAGCTACACCACCCTCCGTCTAATCTAGAGAACAAGCGAGGCTAGTTAGGAAGCTTATAATAGCTACTGGTGATAGCGTTGTTATGGTTTAAAAAAGCAGTCACTCAGAACTCGATTCACTATTTTCACTGAGTTCATGGGAATAACCAAATCGGAGGTAAAATCCTGGTGTGAAGAAAAGAACTGAAAAACAAATTAGAATCGGAAAATGTTACAACCCCACTTTCAAAAAGTCGGCACGCTGCGTAAAACGTAACTAAAAACAGAATCCGATGATTTGCAAATGATGTAAACCCATATTTAATTGAGAACAGAACAAAGACAACTGAGAAAACTTACTGGTTTTTTGGAAAATATACGTTCATATTGAATTTGATGCCCGCAACACGTATCAAAAGAGTTGTGACAGGGGCGAAAAAAGACTGGAAAAGTTGTGTAATGCTTAAAAAATACCTGGGGAAACATCTCACAGCTAATTAGGTTAACTGGCACCAGGTCAGAGGCAGTCTCTCGACAGTAAAGATGGGAAGGGGTTCACCACTTGGTGAATGGGTTTAAGAATAATGTTGTTTTTATTCACGTTGTGCGCAGCATCCCAACTTATTTGGAAACGGGCTTGTGATTGGAAATGCTAAAAAAAAGAAATACGCAGCATCCTAAATAAGTTTTTAGATGATAGCTGTTTGTACAGTTGTATGTAGTATAAGCCTTGCCCACACACACACACACACACACATAGACAGTGTCCATCGTACATTGTGCAGTCTTGAATTATATCAGTTACAGCAACACGTCTTCCACAGGTCTTTGTGAGATGCAGAATATGACATCAACTGTTCAGCTGTTTTCCTCACCAATATAATTGTTTAGCACCTGATGTGAATATTTTTCATTCCAAATGAGCTAACAGTTGGATTATTAACAAATGATGCTGTGTTTAACTGAATCTGAAGGTTAGCAATAACACAAAAGGAAAATATCTCTGGATTTGTGGTGTTTGTGTGTGTGTGTGAGAGAGAGAGAGAGAGAGAGAGAGAGAGAGGTGGGTTTGGATGTTCATCCAGACCGTCTCTGACACACTGATTCACCATTGGTTTCTGGGCTGTGCTCCAATCAGGACAGCCATCTGGTGACCAATCAGATCCCTGGCTGCGATGACAGAGGGGCCAGAGCTCGGCGTGAGTGCAGGCTGCTGTGAGAAAGTAAATGCTCTGACTCGTGCAGACCTCGGCACTGCACGGGACCAATGGGCTGTGTGCACATATGTGTGTGTGTGTGGAGTTCGGATGGGTGAGTCACATCACTGAGGTCTGGCTCAACAGCATCGGACAGCGAGGACATTTCTGACACCTTTTTACAAGTCCACATCGGAGCCCACAAAGCCTCGTCATAAAAATAACGTCTGTAATAAAACCAGTAACACAATCAAGACTCACCCAGGACACGCAACAGAATGACTGACAGCTCCATTCCTCCTAACCTGATTAATATTTCCGCAGGATCTCTCTAGCGGACGCGGCTGTAATCTAAAATAAGCGTAGCCCCGTCGGCCGCTAATAAACGGATCTCTCCCGCAGAGAGAGCCGGCGCTTTGCAGGGAATTGTGCGGAAGTGGACTTGCGCTAGCGGGCATCCCTGAGTGGCGCGGGAGAGCTTCAAGAGGCTGCCGAGGAGAGCGGGTGACATTTCTAAAGGCGGAGGCTCAAAGTCGAAGTTTGGGAAAAGTCACGTAGAGAATGAGGATATTAACAAGCGTAGTATGCTAACTGCTTAAACGGTGTTAAAGCTACAGCTATAGTTTACATCAGCATACAATAAATGTCTTCTATCTTGACTTTAGCCGTCTACGAACCACCTTGTGCAAAAGCGTCACTATGTATCTGTCACCAATCCCCATAAGCAGCTAACCTGCCACACTGTATGGCGTAGAAGGTACGGCTAGCCTTTAGCATCTTACAAACAACCTGAAGTGTGCAAAGACTGCGGCTAGTTTTGAGTGTTTGTGTCGAAGCTAAAGCTAGCCTGTACAATCATACAGTAAAACAGCAGCTAGCTTAAATAGATGACTAGCACCAGTAAACTAGCGCTAGCATACATGATACAAGCATTATTATGGTATTATTCACACCAGAATAGCTCAAATTAAGCAGCACTGTAATGGAAGCCTTGTAGTGACGCTAATGCTTTCCTTATGCTAATTTTGGTCAGGCTGGGAACACTGTGAGCGCAGCCACAGCCTGTCATTATTGAATGTTCTCAGCAGTTAGCGTTAGCTGCTTTGCTAATGCGATCACAGAAGTGAATTACTGACACTAGACTAAATCACGTCACACACTGAAGGGACAGTTAGAGAGGGGGAGGGGCCTGGAGAAGATCAAGTTACCCAGATTTAGTAAGGTTATCGACCCGACTGAGCTGTTGCCGTGGCAACGACATCAAGGCAGGTGTGTTTGTGTGTGTTCCTGTTGAGCGAGTGTGTGCTTGTGCAGTGGAGGTAGCGTCCCTGCGGTTCATCCCCTGTACGTGACTTAATAGTAATAAGGGACATTATCTTCAGCTGTGTGTGTGTGTGTGTGTGTGTGTGTGTGTGTGTGTGTGTGTGTTTGTGTTTGTGAGTGTGTGTGTGTGCGCAGTGTCCCCAGAGACCTCCATCTGCCTAAATGAGTAGCAGCGGCTGCTAGCCGCTAGCAGAACAAAGGGTCAGGGCTGAGTGCCCAGCTCTCCTCCGTCTTCCATGGCCGCTGTGTTGAACACTTGTGCTCTGCTTTAGCGTGCCGTTAATTAACCTCAGCGCTGCACCGAGCCCCGTGCTCAATGAACAAATTAATGATGAGTGCGGCAAAAAAAAATCAATGCAACGCGACCGTTGTTGTTCACACGGCACAATCGAGGGCATGTTTACACCCTCAAAACACACAAACACACACACAGCTGCATTTTCCTGCTCTTTCTCATAATCACAGTTTTTACATCAAGAGCATCAAGTGTTCCTGGGGGTGGGGCTTACGGTTAATCTGAATAACCAGTCACAAACCTTGCATATGACCTCGCCATCGCCACTGAGTTGTGCTGAGCATAAACTACTAGCTGAAACGACTACCTTAGATTGTGGTTCTTTAATAGGATTAAGATATTTAGCCACTTACTGTACATACAGCAAACTTTGTTATTAATATTAATAGTTGTTAGCTTGGGTCACATTAATGGTACCGTTCCAGCAGATGCCTGGAACCATCTTCAGGATGAAGGAGTTTATTTTTAATGTAGTTTCTCTGTAACATGAGAACCTGGGAAAAAAGAAACGACTGTTCATATCTGCTGTGACGTAAATGAGAACGTACTGGTTTGGAGGGTTCCACAGCGTTAAATGTAACCAAATATTCTTCTTTAATACAGATGTTGTGGTATAACAGAAATATAACATTTCACTAGTAAGCTAGTTAACATAAAGCATTGTCCTGATATCCTATGATCAAAGCTGATATTTGCCACAGCTAGCATGAACAGTGCTAAAGTGTTATAGCTAGCATTAGCCATGAGCAACATGCACTGAGGAACTGTCACGCTCGGGCAGATGCCACACTGCATGCTCCATATGAACAGTGACTATTCCGTCCGTGTTTGCAAAGTCATGCCCCGATGGAGAGCGGTGTGTTGTTCCCGGAGACTCAGGGATTGATGGGAAGTGACACCGAGCTGACAGACAGACAGGGGACTTGTTTGTCCTTCGCTGGCAGATCAGTGTGTGTCTCCCGGCTCTGAGCCCCACAGGGAGAAGCCTGAGGGGGGAGAGACAGCGAGCTACAAATGAACATGCTTGCCTGCGTCAATCAGAGCAGCAACGACGCACGACATCACATTTATAACAGAATGCAGAGCAGAGGCACACTGGCGTGGTACAGACTCCATCTCGCTGATCCCAGAACAGTTTCACCAGCTCTCCTCTTACATTAGAGATTTCAAAATGAGGAATGGGCTGATCCCAGAACAGTTTTGTCAATTTTCCTTTAATATTAGAGATTACAGTTTGAGCAATGGGCTGATCCCAGAACAGCTTTGTCAATTTTCCTTTAATATTAGAGATTACAGTTTGAGCAATGGGCTGATCCCAGAACAGCTTTGTCAATTTTCCTTTAATATTAGAGATTACAGTTTGAGCAATGGGCTGATCCCAGAACAGCTTTGTCAATTTTCCTTTAATATTAGAGATTACAG
>JAQQZR010000023.1:26709903-26726016 GCA_030068235.1 Notoglanidium macrostoma | reverse complement strand
GTGTGTGTGTGTGTGTGTGTGTGTGTGTGTGTGTGTGTGTGTGTGTGTGTGTGTGTGTGTGTGTGTGTGTGTAGGACGTCGTGTCCCTCAGGCTGTGACATTCGGCAGTGTGTTATGCAGTGCAGGCAGCAGCGTGTCCCTCTCTTCCCATGACCTTTCTTCCTTTTTTTCCATCTTCTCTTAAACGGCGGGAAATCAGACTTTTCTCTTGTTATGATATCAGAGAAAATCTTTCTTTCTTTTCTTTTTGTTGTTGATGTTGGGGTTTTTTCCACCGCTGAGGAGGAACTGAACATCCCTGACCTGCCCATCTCCAAGATGGCCGCCAAGTGGACTTGTTCCCAGATGCTCCTGCCCTCCTCACACTCTTATTTATTTCTTCTCACTCTCTCTCTCTCTCTCTCTCTCTCTCTCTCTGTGCGGTTGTTCAAAGTGTGTGTCTGAGAGCTGGGGATCACAGGCAGGTCTGTGAGAGGGGAAGGTTAATGGATGGCCTTTGAATATATATTGGGACAGGAGGGTGGGGCAGCGGCGGCGGTGACGGGGGTTTCTTTGAAGATGCCACAGATGCATATTCTGCCCTGTCTGAGTGTGTGTGTGTGTGTGTGTGTGTGTGTATGATTGCATCTGAGATATTGGGCTGTGATGGTCCTCTCTGTTATATTGAAATGCTTGTGAGGTATAGAGAGTCTGTGTATGTGTGTGTGGACCATGTTTATGTTATATTGTGGGGACCCAATGTATATAACAATGGTTATTTTATTTTGTGTGAAAACCCCAAACTGAAACAGCCAAAAGTCTTGTGTTTTCAGGGTTAGGGTTATGCACATAGAAAGTAATGCGAGGTCCCCACAAAGACATAAGCACAAATGTGTGTGTGTGTTTGTGTTTACAGGTGTTATGGCTCTCCTTTGATACACAGAGATGTAAAAAGGGGGTCGGTTTTGTTACATGTGGTTACATGCGATATCCATTCATCCACCCATTGAAGCCTATGTATTTACTTCTGTTAGCATTTTAATGCTTTGATTGAAATAAGTCGAGGCAACAATCATAAACCAATTATTATCCAAAACGAACAAATAACTGGAGTGTAAAAACACTTTATTTTATTTTTTTAACCGACGTGTAAATAATTGTATCGTAGCGATATCGAATTGTACGTTAAGAACTGAAATGGAATCGTAGCAGATTCAGTGGCATCATCACATATCCAATTGTGAACTGCATTATGGAGGTCTCAGGTGTTTGCTTTTTAAATTAATTATGTATCTATTATCCTATACTATCAATTCAAATATTAATATCCGGTATCAACGACTGAGTTTGTTCATATTTGTTATGGAGTAAATAATATAATACAGTTGTATGTTGTTTATACCGAAGTCAGGAAACGTCAGAATCAGTACCTGGAGTTTTAAGGCTTCACCTGGAGTTAGAAAAATGCCAGCTTTAGTCGTTTCTGCAGTAACATCAGGCCTCAGCAGGTAATAATGCAATTATGGACCAAATTATTTTTTATAAATCTCACAGCTCTGAGGGATCTCAAACGCCACGCGCTCCGGTCGTGCTGTCGGAGACGCCTTTTCATTCGGAAAATAAAAATAAAAACGTTCACCGAATACGAATGGGTCATAGCATGTGTTCAAGCACGCATTTAAAACATACAAACTAACAAACACAGTGTATTGCACAGACTTTCATATACAACAAAAAGCTATCATGTGCAGACGTTCGTAGAACATCCATGTGTGTGTGCGTTTAAAAAAGAAAACAAAAACGTATATTATGCGAAAAAAATCAAATGCGTGTGTGTTTAAAGATGTATAAAACAACAAGAAAAGAAACCTTTCACGCGGTTATAGGCATGCACGTGATCATTCATGTATTTAAAAAGGAAAAAAGCATGTATTATATGGAGCATACAGAAAATTATACAAATGCAGGCGTTCATTCATGTGTTAATTATATAAACGTGTAGAAGGGTTTGATGTGGATGGAGCGTAAGACCTTTGCTCGTTCTAACACAGGAAGCCGAGACGTGTGTGAAACGTGTGAGAAGATTTCCGAAAGGCAGAATTGAAGTAAACAGTCCAGGTGGGAACGTGAGGAGGTCAGGTACAGGCAGGGTCCAGCGGAAAAACTAAAGCCGGAGGAGTGGAAGTGCAGGTAGCAGGACGAGGTGTGAAACGCACTGAAGTGAAACAGACTGGATCGGAAATCATAAAAACTGGAGAGAGATTTAAGAGCTGGCGGTGTGTTTACGTGTGCTGTGTAGCGCTGTGGCAGTCGGCTAAAAAAAAACCCTCCCGGAACTCATTCGATGGGAATTGGCCCGAACACTCGGGAGATTTTCATGAAGTCCGTGGACAGAGTGAGATGTTATGTAAGAGCCCTCGAGTGTAGAGAAGCTTCAGTCAGTCGCATGAACAATAAAACAGACCGTCTCCGGAAAAATAGCCAGGGATTTATTTTATTTATTTTTTTTTTCATTCAAAACAGCAACGTGGGATTTCGAAATCACAGATTACGAATCCTGATCATGCCCAAGAGCTCCAAATCAGCAGTGCTGTCTGCGTGGGCGGGGCATACTCGCTGTCTCATGTCAATCACAGGCATCCGTCAGCCGGAGTATGCGGAAGACGGCGGATAGCGCTTTCCTCCGAGTGTGTTACAGCAGCGAAGAATGGAATGGGGTCTTGGAGATCCATCATGAACGTGAGATGATCATTCCATGTATCATATGTTCGTGTAGAGACTCCAAAAAGCTTTCTCGAATCAAATAAAGAAAAAATACAGATGCAAGGCGTTAGGGTGCGCCAGCATAAAAGCTCACGATGCAAATGGACCAAATAAAAAAGTGTGCACTGGATACAATTTGAGACGAACGTGGGACGCATCGGTTCGAACAGCTTTGCATCGGTGAAATCCCATTTATTAATATTTAATTATTAGCAGAATGTCTTTATTCTTTAGAAATGGGTCCAATAATTTTTGACCAATAATGTTATATTTAGATTAATTCCACCTCCATCACCAATTCTCATGTCTGGGAGACGTATCACGTCGCTTTATGAGTAGCCTTCAGTTCAAATAATTACTTGCGTAAGAGTTGGAAAGGGTTTAAAAAAAAAAACAAAAAGAAGAAGAAGAGGAAGTAGCGCGCTACTCATTATAGAGGAAGAATATGAAATTTAACCGATTTAGCATTTGGATGAATATGAATGAGTCTATAATGTTATACAGACACAAGTCTTGGGGAAAAGAGTTCTTTGGATAATTACAGCTTCTTAACTTCCCTGTAGAGTTCCCTATAAGTCGAATAACAATTCTTGCCTCCTGGAACATTTCCCGGGAATGTTATTTTTTTTAAAAACTTTGGTTGCTGGAACGTTCCTTGAAGGTTTGTTTGGTTGTCCCGTGGTTTGCCAGGCCGGTTTATTGTACGTAAATATAAGGTTCGTTTTTGGTTTATTTGTAATGTTAGGAGAACCTTTGGAGAACGTTCCTGTTTGGTTGTCTTAACGTTCCCCTAAGCGTTGCAGTAAAAGAAACCTTATGAAAACGTTCCGGGTAGGTTCTCTAAACGTTATAGGAACGTTCCTGTAACAATCACAGAAATCAGTTGTGTTTATTCATTTATTTATGAGGTAAATCAGTGAGTGAAATATTTCTTTATTTATCTGTTTATTTATGTATGTCCGCATGTATGTGTGTACATGTATAATGATCAGGATGTTTTTTTTGTTTGTTTGTTTGTTTTTTTAATGATAAGTGACCCCAAGCGGACGGTACGAATTAGGACTGACATTTGAATATGTTATTATATCTCAGTAACGTGTGTGTGAAAAACATAAGTGACTGGAAATGGGAACTTTTTGCAATTTTTGAAACGGCTTTTAATATAAAATATCGAAATATCGAACACAACGAAACATCTGGCTCATCATTCTGGTTTGCACTCGTTATTTCAGGTCACGCATGTAAATCCATATTCAGTAAACGTGTTAGCATCTTTTCATGTTCATTTTTCTACATTCCGGTGTTCGACTGAGTCTGTATCTGTACTCAGGAATTAGCGCAGGGTGCTGGACGGATACGTTCCTCCTTTTTTGCGCTAGTGCTGCGTCTCACGATGGCTCGAGACTTAATAAACGCGTAGACTTTTTTTTATTTAACGGTGTCTTGTTTGAATGTCTCCTAGAAACATTTCAAAATATCAGCACGCAGCATCCGTCTTAGCCGGAGCGATATTCGTAATATGAATGTGTAGAATAAATGAAAACAATGAACAAAAGAAAAGAAAAAACAAAAGCGGGGAGAGTTTCGTGAGTTTTTCTGTTTCTTTTTGGGAACTCTTGCCTTAAGGTTTCTAAGTTTTCTAAGAGTTTGCATCACACGCGATAAACCGATTTTCAGAAGGTGAACGTTGTGTCGGTCTCTAAAGCAAAGACAATCACATGGAGCCACGATCGTTCTTTTATCACAAAGCTTATTAGATTTAGATGCTTATTATTAGCTCAGCGGGAAGCTGCGTATTTGAGCTGCTAGGACGCCGTGAGGCTTTTCATCCGCTGGACGTACACTACAGGTCCAAAGAGGCAGGTTCATGGTGTCAGACTGTCGGGTGGCTGAATAATTACTATTAAATCCAGTTATTATTCATTTAATAACGTACAATGGACAAATAATCTCAGAATGAGGTACAGCTGATGATAGACGCGTCCACAAGTGATCGTTTACCTGAGAGCTGAAGGACGTTTGATCGCTCAGATTCAGAACCCTTCTACAGGTCGCGGAGCACGTTTGCGACGAGAGAGAAAGAACACACAGCGTTTGGATAGTGCGTAATGCCAAGAACAGCTTTTAAGCGTTAACCCAAACGCTCGGCGAGATCACGTGGCTCACAGGAGCGGCAGCGGCGTCTCGGGTCCAGCTGCACGAAGCTTTACTGGATTCAGCGTTCGTTGTGCGATGCAGTGAACGTCATTTCGTTGCATTTACAAACTTATTCAAAGTAAACGAGGTTTCCATAATGCATCGGTTCCCGTTAGCATGTTAGCAAGTGAACGTATCTTGAATATTACGAGACGATTATTATTTGAGAAATATAAAACCATTCTTTCACTTTTTCTAGACAGACATTTACTCATTTCAGGATTAAAATCGTTCCGAAAATAATTTAGCTTCTTCCCAGAAAAAAGAAGCCCCACGGAGCAATGAAATGTTTTTCTCACTTGAAATAAGTTCAAATGTCTACGAATAGGCTTAATAATGTTGCATTTCCTTAAAAAAACCAATTAAAGGAAATCATTTCTCGCGAGCGTTGTCGAAACCACGCGCATCTGGTTAGCAAGTTCACTCAAAACAATTAACGAAGAAAGGATTTGTTTCTCATTTTTGAGCAAACATTTAGTATTAAATGTTTTTCTGTAAGTACTTGATCGGCGCATGTTTTCCATCATGGTTAACATGATTAACAAATGGCTGCTTTTTTTTTTTTTTTAAGTAAACAAAAGACTGTAATAAAGTACATATAAAGTATAAAAAGTATAAAAAAAAAAAAACTTCCTGGCAAACAGGCTGGCAGATTCGGGGTATTTTTTTTACAGCGTAATCAAACAGCCGTTGCTGTTCCGAGCCTGAAGATACCTTTAAGCACAAGCAGATCCACGCTGGGATTGGCTCCAGCTTCCCCGCGTCCCAGACGGATAAAGCCGTATAGATAATGGATGGATGGATGGACAACGTACGTTTTTTCTTTAAATTATCATCATTATTATTGACATCTGTAATTCTTTTTTTCCTCTCACACACACATTCACGTTTCTAACATTTCTCTCTTGGAGCTCTCGTTTTTTATTCATCTATTTAGATCTTTCTTTCTTTAGTTTTGTTTTCGGCACGCGTTTCAGGGAAAGAAAAAAAGCACCGCATCCCAGTTAAAGCGAGTGAAGCCCTCATCTCCGCGTCCCGCACTCGTCACGCCGCAGCGTCCCGCCGGTTTACAGGGAATTCAGGTTCAAGCTGCAGCACACACACGCGTCGCAGTGAATGACATGAGCAATATCGCTTTAAAAAAAAAGAAAAACAAAGTTTGGAGTGCAGGAGTGGCAGTGGTGAGAGAGTGAGAGCTTAATTATTCTCAGCAGGGAGCAGCGCGCAGGTAAAGAGGAGGCAGGATGGAGGAGGTTGTCCCCCGCCTGTTCTCATTCACAATGGGTAGAGGCGTTGCTATTTTAAAACACGCGTCTCTAAAAATCTCCTCATACTGTCATGTTGAAAATCCCAACACGCCCGTACCAGACCCGGCCAATCAAGCGGCGGGAGCCAGGAATGGGGTCGGGTGCGCGCCGCTATCACGTCTTCGCTTCGGTGTAATTGACCGATCTATAACCTCGCCCACGCTTGGTTACGGTTGCTATGTAAAATACGAGTCGGATGCACCGACGGCCGCGCTCCTGAGCGTGCGTAATGAGGTTTAAAGACGAGCGTTTGTGTTTGAAAGCAGCGGTCCAGACGCTACGGAAGAAAAAACCCGTCTCTGATGTCTCTTACACGCAGGTGATTTTTAATAAACTGATTGGCGCGGCTAGGAAATCGACTTGTGGTTAGAAATATGGATTTCCTGCGTAATCGCTCCGCCTGCTTGTTTCTGACCTCCGCCACATCACCTGCATCGATAATGCGATAATCATGTAACAAAATAATCATCAGGATTGTTTTGATCAATACTGAAAATCGCACGCATTAATCACAGTTATTCTGGCAAGGTAGGAAGTTTGATTACAGTTTTTCAGATTATGCTTGTAGATAAACCGCGTGCATGTGACATGTACGGACCTCAGAGTCAGAGCTGGAACTGGGTGACAATACATGAGTACATAAATAAACCCATAGATAAGGCATGTCAGCGTGCAGTCATGACCACTGCAGTCCAGTCTGCGATTCTTCATCCATCTGATTTTGTCCTGACTGTTAAAACATTTTAAAATGTGTGTGTGTGTGTGTGTGTGTGTGTGTGTGTTCTGACACCAGCACCTCTGCACTGTTAACGTGGGTGTCAGTCAAGCTGCTAACGCCAAACATTCTTGTAAATTGTAAACAAGCCTTAAGCACATAAACACACACTTATGTTCAGAGGATGAGAGGATGAAGGAAAGAGAGAGAGAGAGAGACTCGGATCAGTGCGCAAAGAGGTTAATTAAGTGTCTAATGCAGTGGCAGGGCAGCCGCTTGACACTCATCCCCTTTAACAGGTTTATGGACGCGGCTGCGCTCTCCTGCTCTCCTCACAGTCTTCACGCTCGTAACTAAAAGCGGATAAAAATCACAGTGTGTCATTATTAAATAAATAGAAACATTGTCGGCAAATCGCTGTCGTATGAGACGGGTAAAAACACCTCAGGGAAAATAATTCGTTTCAGTCCGTGGCTTCGCATCATCACACTACTTTGTTGTTGATTGTTTTCCTGGAACAGCATGACATGGTGTGTTTAAATCGTTACTTAGCAACGAGCTACGCTCCTTATTGTGGTCTGCACGTTAGGGCACGCTAGGCACAATTAGCACGCGTGATCAAAAACTGACACAATTTACTACATCTTTCATGGTCAAGCTCGTCCTGTTAGCTGGAACGCTTACGCTTTCGTGGCGTTACATAGCCAATACTTTTTACAGTCTTGAAGGGAAAATGTGTTTTTCTGCTGAATCACTCCCCGCTGAATCGTTTCCTCTCAGCGTGTCCGGGGCGGCCGCCGCGGACCTTAATGTGATCGTTTTTGATTGGTGAAACGATAGCGTGATGCAAGACATGACCTCATCGTGACCTCAGCGAGATGTGATGATGTGACTGATAGCGCAGAAGGAGCGAGCAGAACAGCAATCAAGTCAAAGGAAAATGCTAGGACATTGCTGAATGTAGCTGCATTTTTAACTGTACGAGTGAAAACTACTTTTACAAGTAAAACTTTATTCACAAAATTACTTCAGGGAATGTAAAAGGATAAATGTAGCACATTACTACTAGAATATAATATGGTCTTGAGATTGCGAGTTGTACACTTTTCTGTGTATGCTGTGTTAACCGGTTCATAATAACTCACTGTAATAAGCAACTTAATTGAGGTTATTTGCTTTTTTACTTCCTTTGTCTTAATAAGTAATAAAACCTGAAACTGTTGAAACGTATCCTGGATGTCTTTAGACATCAAGTTATCCCGGCATGTCAGTCATACACAGATTTCCTGAACTTCCTATTCTGTGTTTGCTTGCTTGTTTGTTTGTTTAAGAGCACAGAAGCTGAGATGCTTCTGGAATCCTGGAGAAGAAAAAAACCTGTTATTATGTCGAGGGAAAGTCGATATCAGCTACCTTTTGCTAATGTAAGCAAGCCACACAAGCTGCTTCCCAGTTAGCCAGCTAGCTAACACAGCTGGGAAAACCTGCCTGCTTCTTGAGATTTAAATGTTTGAACGTCAGCTGGCTCAAGAAACATTTTGTTTTGATAGCTTCAAAACGAACTTCAGCTTCCAACTCCAGCTCTGGAGCCGCTGCACCGCTAATATGGCTAACTTCAGTGTTATTAGCTAACGCAAGACAGTATTAACTAGCATCTTGAGCCGTCATATTAGCACACGGCTCGAGATTATGCAGTGTGACATCACAGGAAATGCTAGGACGGAGTAATTTATGTCAGTGAACGTTAGCAGTGGTGTGTTGGTAATGTGAGATGCTTAGCATAACTGTTGTTCCATAATATAGCTAGCTAGCTAACAGTTTTGATTTAGCATGATCGAGGAAGGAGTGTTAGTGCAGACGAGGTTATCAGTATAAATGAAAATTAATCTTTATTAATCTGAAAATGAACACTGATGCAGTCAGTGCCTGAATCGTTCCTCAAGCATGGCAGCTGATATCGGCCATCCTTTCTTTATGTAAACAAGGGAATTTTTTTTTCATTTTTCCGTCAGGCACTCCGCATGGCCTACCCCTTGCTCATATAATCCCTCGGCTCCTGATCCTAATCCTCCTACTTCCTGTCTCCCACTGACCGGGCCTGGTACATGGCAGATTGAGGATGAGGAGGCACTTAAGTGTGTGCTGTGATGAGTTATGTCCCTGTGTGTGTGTGTGTGTGTGTGTATGTGTGTGTGTGTGTGGTGTTATCAGAGTGTGTGTAATTGGGTTCCGTGCGGGAGATGGCACTAGGGCCTGCACTGTCCGTGAAACTCTTGGGCCTCTCTATACCCTTCAGCCTGAAGGTGACTGCTAAAAGTGGCTTTGTTTTCTTATCTCTCCCACACACACACACACACACACACACACACACACACAAACGTGCACTCTTCTCGAAGCACGGTAGGAGTTAATCAACATGGACAAGGGGTTTCTCTATCTGACACACTCTCCGTCTCCGTCTCCGTCTCACTCGCAGTTTCTTCATTTCTTTCCTCCTCCATCTTTCTTCTACTGTCTCTCACATCTTTTCCCTTTTTTCCCCTCACTTTAGGTGATTTTTGATCTCTTAGAATAGTGCTTAGTCACACAGCAGCCATTTTGATTGTGATGTCACGCTCAGGGTGATAAGAGGGCAGTTTATTAGTCACCTGAAGGACAAAATGAAGAGGTCAGTGTTCCTGAAGTGAAGTTTAAATCCACAGTGTTGAAGATCCAGTACACTTACCAGACTGCAGGTTGTAGCTAGCGTGCAATAATGTAATAAACAGCCTACATTAATAATGGTCTAAAATTTATTTTATTCATTAATGATTAATCATTAATAAGACTAAAAATGTCTGCTCATAAACCCTAATTAAAAGAAAATCACGCTTCAGTCCATGAGAAAACAAACCAGCTGATATTTGATTAGTACGCTTTCCATAAGGAATAAAGGAAAAATTCAGTGATGAGTTGGTGTGATATAGAAGAGTCACTGTTGCTACACGGTTGATTATTTCCCTGTTTTATTCCTCTTATACAACAGCATGATTATATTTATTTTTAATGCCATGGACCATCCGTAAAACAAGATATAGCTGTTCCCTCACTAGCATCTCTTTTATCTGTCTCTTAATGTTAATTAGACAAAAAAAAATGCACTTTGCCATGTCACGGAGAAACTGTCAAGCGTGAACTTTCTCATCCTGCAGACATCAGAGAACGTACAGTTTACCTCTGACTAGGCGTATAACGATACATCGTACAACAGGAAACTGTGGTACAACTTTATGACGATTGGAATCAAGGATATAAAAATGTACCGTGATTATTATCAGGCTGCATAATCTCTTAGTTTTCTAATCTCTTTTTTAGCTATAATTGTGTTGTTTAGACATCAGAGGGTGAAATAACAGACAATCGAGTGAATGCATGTGACGGCACCGTAGGTGGAAGTAACACGGCTCGAGTGCCGCAAAAACCGATCTAAAATGGAAATGAGCTTTTGTGCGATTGACAGTACAAACATATTCAACAAGAAATCAGAGCTATATTTTTTGCGAATTGTGAACCCAATGTCATTGCAGCATAACGGCTGAACTGAAAGCTTGCCTGCGAGGTAGAAAGTGCTAGCTAGCTCATTAAATGAGAAAGAAATTAGCACAGAAACGACAAGGTTCAGACATTTTGTTTATTTTGGAACAGTAATTTGAATCTTTTGTTTAAGAAAAAAAGCTAACAAAAAATCTTGCATAAAAAACCCCCCAGACTACAGATTACTCGTAACTTTGTTTGTAAATGACGATCATGGCATTTTTGACAACGTGACCTGTTTTGTATTTTGTCAAGCAGCATTAAAGCAAAACGAAATGACTCCACATTACATTTTCTTCCTGAAAGAAGCAGAATTTAGCTAAAGCTGATCATTCCTCCTACATGCACTCACTCCCACACGCTCACACACTCCGTCTCTCAGTTCTGGATGAGTGTCAGTTTTACCTTTTTACCTACACGGTTTGGCTCAGGACTCGATCGCTCAGCCTCATCTCGCTTTTCCTCATCACCTTGGGCGGCAGCACAGAGGAACTCGTTATCCTCCACTGTAATCTCCTCCTCATTATCATCTTCATCTTCATCTCGGCTTTGGACAGAGGTCTTGATAAGTGTAGCTGCCTGCGGCCGCCATGGTGGCCATGAGCCGGAGGTTTAAGAGCACTTGGGTTTCACATGAGCGAGCTGTGTGTTAATGAGTCACCGAGCCGCTGAGTGCTGTCTGAGGGCTCGCAGAGAGGGGACGAGGGTCTGAAGCCTGGATTATGCCTCGTCAGAAGAGCTTTAGCTCGAGATGAACTACTTTTCTTCTTTTAATTCAACTTAGCTATTTGTATACAGGAAGTAGGAAGTAAGCTGGTTATTAATATGATGCGTCATCGATATTGCGATGAATCATGTCACGGTATCATGGTATCATTTTATATTTGTTTTATTAATTAGCTTTTTATATTTTTAAAGAAATACATTTAATTGCAAACTGTCACAGAGCAGCTGATTCGAGGATGAATTTTGTGTTTTATTTTTAATTGGAGTTTTTTCATATTTGTATATTTTGGATTTTTATATATTTTTTTCTAAATGTAAGATGTAGACATTTCTATAACTGATCAAAGAGCAACAATGCCGTATACGTATATATATCATGACACACTGCATCATATACAATAGAAGAATCCTGATATGATCTTGTGATTGAGTCGTGAGCTTCTTGTGGAATACCTCAGAGTTTAATCCTGAGCCCCATACACATCAAGTGCGTTTGCTATTTTTTTTTTATTGCTTTTAATTTCTTTTAATCCGATTTGGTAACTAGATCCTTGCCACCAATTAGCTTTCAGCGATCATGCGACAGGGGGAGGGTGAGACACGTGAAACCAATCAACTGCTTTTATTTAGAAGCTATTGAGCAGCGTAGCATGTTCAGAGGAAAGCGTTATCCGTCCTCTTCTCACACGTGAGCATGTCGGTGTTGCTCTGATCGACAGGGAAGAGAGAATATCCTCCTCCAACCCAGACCGATTTCTTCCTGTTTTGGACACTGATGGCTATGGCATCTGGATTCGAACTCGTCATTTCACAGTGATCAGATGGATCTTCTGTGTTGTCCACTTGGACTCTTCATCCCATGGCTGAGCTTGACTTCTGCTTTCAAATAAAAGTCACTACAATATGTACAGTTTTACTGATGTGAATGTACTCATGTGCTTCAGAGCATTTCTCATTGTTCATAATCTTTCTATTGCTAAACGCATCCCAGCAGCAGGAGGAATAACCGGGAGAAGATGAGGAACTGAAACAAACCTGGTAACCTTTGGTAGTAACAATGAGCATATTTATGAGCAAGTGCTTCCTTTGGACTAAATTCATTCGGCGATGACTTCAATGGGTGAATGGAAAATTTCAATTTATACTCTTGTAGTTTATAACTTTTATTAGGCCAGATCGAGCGAGCTGTACTTTGTAATGCGTTCTGTTTGCCAGGTCACTGTGATTTCTGGGTAAAGTTCTGCTCCTGTATCGACTCGACCCCTCGCCCTTCCAATGGGTCACCTAACACACTTCATTTAAGCTAATAGAGTACTGGGGATTTCCCCAGGGGAAATGGCGAAGGTTATTGAAACTGGATTGGGCGGGGCGGGGACTACATCACTCCCTCCATCGCTCTTCCCATCAGCGTTCCAGCACCGACTGCACCGGTTCTACTCTGTACTTCATCAGTGTTTCAATTAATCGCATCACATCCACTGCAGGGTGCACGCAGGGTCGGGCTCGTAGCGGAATACAAATAACTGCGTTACGTATTCCGAGTACAAACCCAGAGAATCAGCATTCAGTAAGATACGTTTTGAAAAGACAGCCTTCAGAAAACAGGTCCTATTTTTTACATTTTTAGGAAAAGCCTTTTAGAATGTGTCCACACTAACAGAAAAAAAAACAAAAACACCACCAGTACTGGTTTATTGACTATTTTAAAATGATCACACACTTTTTGTGCACAGGTAAGTAGTGAAAGCTCAAACACACATGTTACCTAATGCAGGTAAAAAAAAAAAAAGAACCCAAACAATTAATAAAATACATCTGCACAGAACAACGGGATAATCTTTCAGACAATTCATTTGTTTTAATTCGTGACGGAGGATCAATCAGCTATAGATTGAAATAATTTGATCAGGGATGTGCTGATATTTCTTTTATCTGGCCCGTCTGACCCGTGACACAAAGCTAGTGAGCCAAACGGTGCTACAAGTGCTGAGGGGAAAGTGAAATTAAAAAGAGATCTGAAGTTAAATGTTGTCATTGTGGCATTTTTCAATGTTAATTAATCCGAAGAATTTATATAAGCGAGGAATTTTAATGAAAAAGAAAAAAACTTTTTCTCTGAAGTGGAACTTGTCAGCAGTCTGGCAGTTGATCGCTGTCTCTGACCATTAAATGTCATTTAAAAAAGTTTGTTAAACCGAAGAATGTAATTAATTAAAAGTAAAGAATGTTAGCCAGACGTAACAGTGGAACTAAGTACAGTATTATTCTCACTGATCAGAATCAGCACCGGACAACGGTCATTAATGATAACAGGAAAATGATCCACACCAGGATGGAGCGCTACGACTTGACCTGAAGCACAGGAGCCTGGTTTCTACTTGACGCACAATTTTGCGTACATCTACGTATCCTGTTTACACAAAGAAGGTTTAAAAGCGGCATCACTAATCGACACGTCAGAGCTAAAACATTCCTGTCCGTCAGGGCACCTAATCGAGCTGATTCCATGCAACAGCTGTGTAGATCGGTGAATACTTTTCAGTGTAAGGTCAGAGTTTTCGATTTGAGACGTAGTTCATGACGACAGTCAGACGACAGCGGAATGTTTACCCGAAGAGCCGTTTCTCTTTAAACTTACGCTGACGTCGTGAATGTTGTCATGGGCTGTGTCTGAAATTCAAAACTCTGACCTTACATTCAGAAGAATACTAATGTAGAAAGGCTGGTATGCAAAGCAGAGCTTTCAGTAGCCTTGATGGAGACGAGAGAGCTTTCGAAAATTTAATCGCAATCTGTAATAGGAAAATGGGATAGTTTTAGTACTCAGTAATGGTGTAGAATAGTTTTGAGACATGATGCTAGTCTGTTTAGTGGAAATTAGATGTACAGGGTGGTTTGTCCATATTTTGCGAAGCTGTGTTGGTCTGCGTGTCAGGATAATGCGAAAACAACCAGACACTTAACACACTTAACACACTTCATTTAAATGAGGTTTGCCTGAATGTTGCTCACAGTAGCGTTTCAAAATATTAGTACGCAAAACCCATCTTTGACATTTTCTCTAACAAACCCATTTGTAAATCTAGCAACCCCATGTGGGGTCATGACCCCTAGATTGGGAAGTCCTGGCTTAATATCATTCGGGAGTTGGTATTGGCTTTACTGAGTAACATTTAATATCGCTTTGTTGTAACAAGCTGTCGGTTTTGCTGTTGGGTGAAAGTTACTGAAACTGGTTGTATATTTAGTCATTTTCCAGTTTTGTTATAAAATGGGCTTGTCAGAGGTGTAGCGTACGAGAACCGCTCATCTTACCAACTGTCTGTAATGCGAAAGCTAAAGACTTTGTGAGAAAGCATTGTAAACGCTATTCTTAAGAGTCTTCCTTTATTAATTTGTTTTGCTCTGTAATTAATAGACACTCTGATCATGTTTATATGTTTCTTTTTTCTTTTTTTCTTTTTTTTAACTCAACCTAATTTATTGATTTGATATTTCCCATGGCTTTTAAAAATCCACTGCCTGATTAATTATTTAGCGTGCCACAGAGAGCGGCAGAAAGCGATGACGTTCTCTCCGGGTGGAAAAACGAAACCTCACTCATCATCGCTGTATTATCCACAAATAGGCGAAAATCCCACTCGATATGCGCCGCTAATCAATAACCGCAGTGAGGAGAGAGTGATGGCGCATTAGCGGCTCGTTTCCTGCGCGCTTGTTTGTTTCGGCACAGATATGAAACCCTCAGAGCCTTATTAGAACCCGTTTGACATTTCAGCCTTTAATGAACTCATTATCAGCGTATGTTAATGGTGCTCTGGCAGGATGTGGCTCCGCGGCCTGATGGCCTGCCTGCATCCTGCGTCCTCCGCGTCTTCTCTGTGTCCGTGTGCCTCGTACTCTGTGTATTGTGTCTGTGTGTGTGTGTTCACGTTCATGTCTGAGACCCTTGCTCTCTCCACCCTCAGGCTTTAATTACTGCGTTTGGATAATGAGTCAAATCCAATCAGCCTTCTCCTCTGCTCTTAATTAGTATGGAGCTTCCGTCACGGAGACGCCCGTCTCGCCTCCTTCACACCGGCTGCCCCAGAGTCACACTCACGCCCTCGCCTCCTCCCCTTTCACCTCCACACTTCATTCATATGTGCACACACACACACACACACACACACACACATAGATGGAGGCAGGTGGAAGGAATTACAGAAAGAGGAGTTTATGTGGGTCAGAATTATTATATTAAATTCACATGGTACACATACAGGAGGTGTGACTATGAAAGCAAAATATAGAATTTCAAAATTGGCTGTTCAATTCTTATGTGTAATAGCGAAAAGTGGGGCTTATGATTTTTTAAAATGATTTTAGTGAAATGATTTTCCGCTAAATCTGTTTATGAATATGAAAATTAAATTTCTGCTCTAAAATTCTGAAATAATTCTCATTACTTTGTTTCATTATGAATTGATTTGAACGTTACCTCTGCACATCAGTGTTCATGCACTTCCTAGAAAAAAAAAAAGTTTTAGTGACCGCATCCTGCCTGGAGAGTTAACAATGGGGCGTGGCTTTCAAGGCTGTCAACGAACGTGGTTATCAAGGGCGTGGTTATCAGTGGGATGGAGTAGTGAGTAGATGGGTTGGGGTAGTTTTTAGGGGTGTGGTTGTGTCAGTGGGAGTGGTTATAAGGGGTGTTGTTAGTGAGAGTGGTTAGTTATCAGTGGAAGAAGTTATCAGGGGTGTGGTTATCAATGGGAGTGGTTGTCAGGGGGTGTGGTTATCTATGGGAGTGGTTGTCAGGGGGTGTGGTTATATATTGGAGTGGTTGTCAGGGGGTGTGGTTATATATTGGAG
>JAQQZR010000023.1:26684015-26702142 GCA_030068235.1 Notoglanidium macrostoma | reverse complement strand
TGCTGGGATTGGCTCCAGCTTCCCCGCCACCCAGACGGATAAAGCGCTATAGATAATGGATGGATGGATGGACATCAAAACAAATGTCACAATAAAAGTCTAAACTGGGCTAAAAAATGTGCACTGAGGGGATTTGAGACATACAGCATAACGCATTGTTATTACAATATATCAACTCTTATTTTAACACATTGGTATTTTATCACTTGGAGACACCATGGCTAAAGAAAATTCTCCCTCTACCGTGTTTTTGCTACAACTACAGCAAGCGTCTCGGACTCCACTTTGGCATAGTGATGTACAGTATACAGGCCTCATGTTTGTCATTGTGAAATGATGTGTTTATATTTATCACCGATCCCTCTGTAGTGGTCTCACTGCCACTAGATAACTGATTGAAGATAACTGAACGTTGACAGTTCTGCCAAACTTTTTGTGGTATTTGACTCCTCACTGTAGAGATACAGGAGGCACCTGAACAGTCTGCTTTTCTGCTTTGTCAGCCAAAGCATTAGTCAGACCAAAAATGAATACGATTCACTCGACTGAAAAGCAGATTCACCGAAGGGGAAAGGGCGTGAAACGTGAAAGTGAAGTGTTTTACGATTACTTTTGCTTAGGCGAGCTTTGAATTCCGATATAACCTCACAAGCCTCTGTCTTGGCAGCCAATAGAGAATGGCCGTCGTGTCCTGATAAAAAAAAAAAAAAAAAGCTGGAAGAGGATGGAAAAGAGATGGAAGAGCTCATTATTTAATAACGCTCACTCCAGGCTTTTGTCTTGCTGTTTCATTACAGTTGCTTGGCACAACTAGCAGACATTCATTAGCATTTTTGAGTGTTTTTCTTTTATTAGCTACATTAGCACCTGTAAGCAGTGTAGCCATTCTGAAATTTTAAAAAGATGGATGCAGCAGGGTGGCGCTTGTATTGGAGAGGAGCCAGTGTTTGCCTGTTGCTCGTAATATCAGCATGCGACTCGCTCGGTCTCAAATTTCTCACTTGTGCACATTGGCTCGTTCTTACCTTCTCCTTTCCGTCCCTTTCTCTGCAGGGTTAAGTCGTTCCATGATGCCTTTTGGGTTGATGAGGAGGGAGCTGGCGTGTGAGGGTTACCCCATCGAGCTCCGCTGCCCGGGCAGTGACGTCATCATGATCGAGACGGCCAACTACGGACGCACAGACGACAAGATCTGTGACGCCGACCCTTTCCAGATGGAGAACGTGCAGTGCTACCTACCTGACGCCTTCAAGATCATGTCACAGAGGTACGTGGAAGTGTGTGTGTGTGTGTGTGGGGGCGGCGACTTTTCCCCCGGTCTCATTTTCTTCCAATTTGGTCACTTTGCCAGTTCCTACTCATTAGTCACCTCTGAATGTCACACAACATCTTCAGTAGATCTGTGGCGTGACAGATGGCCACGATTGGTTAGTGCCGCTTTGATTGACAGGAGAGAAAGGAATGCCATCTCTTTGCTCTCTTGGTGACACACGTGACCATGGCATGGTCTGTATTCGGCTTTGTGAGCTTCTGCTCATGCTGTCCTTATTCAAATGTGCACCAAACAGCTAAATCTCGATCACCAAAAATCATACGTCTGTGCACGTCCAAGTGATCTGTGGTGCACTTGGTGAGTACCGGGACGTGCTGGTTCAGGGGTTCAGGGGCTGCTGAAGGGATCAAATCTCGTCGCCGTCACTGTCGGATCCCTCGACTGCTTACTTGTATCCTGTTTCGATTGTAAGTCGCTTCGGATAAAACCGCGCGAACGTGAATGCTGTTATGCGTCTCTGCACCAGAATGACGTTAATGCGACTTGGCACTTATCACGATAAACTTTATTCTCGACATGTCTTTGAAACTTTAGAACATATTGTGGAAGCTGTCACTCCCCGAGCCACGCCTCCCGCCTGAATTGTGCCATTTCCGACGCTACGAGAGCGCACAGAGAATGACGGCGCATGACAGGACACGAGTTTTTGTGTGGATGCCAAAAATAAAGACCTCGTCTCCCTCCCGGCGGAATGTGCGTTTATTCCACGGCACATGCACCTAGATCGATACATTTACTTCCCTTTCAGTGGCTTAAATACATTAAAAGGAATGTTTCATCATGGGTCTAATACAGCTCCATGAGCTAAGCGTTATTGATCCTAAATGATCAAGCTTGACATTTTTCCATAAGTGCTAGTAGAATTCTGACTAATTTTGCAGCGTTATAATTCTGAAAAGGATTTTCTATATTCTCACTGAATAAGCTTGAGAACGACGATGTCCGTCAAATTCCTGACCAATCAAAGAACACTCACACATGCGCTTGGAAATCTCGGCAGTGTGAAACCAAATGGAAAATATCACAAAAAAAGTCAGGAAAAGAAAAATCCAAATCCAATTGAAGAGTATTTGTATTACATTGGCAATATTCCGCTTATTAAATATCCAGCGAACGACGTCCGTCTACAGTGAGCACGTAGCGCAGGTCAGGGTCGCGCGGGATCCGGACGGAGCGCTGCCAGCATGTAGGATATCGATTCGGGATTATTTTGAACAGCATGTGAACGCTGACCTTCAAACCTGTTCACGTGCTGCCTTTAAATGAAGCTCAGGAATTTTTGTGAACACTCGATTTTTTTTCCAAAACTATTCATCTGGAATATTTTTCCTCAGACGCGTTGGTAGATCATTAATGTAAAGTCTCGGGTAGGAATCCAATTACACTTTAATTACATTTGGCCTCAAACAGAATACAAACTTTTATGAGTTCTGCCTAATTGAGGTGAAAGAAACTATGTTGTGTCAGTTTGTGAGCTCAAAACATGTTTATTTCAAGAGTGTCTCTTTTATTTACTTGTTTAAATAAGTACTTTTTTTGGTTAGGTTGGCCTTGCAAATGTAATAGTCATAGCGAAAAGAGAGAAACAGTGTTTGTGCACCATTGATTTAGTGTTTACGTCAGCGTGCACATATTAGCACTGCCGGAACACACTTCACAAAATACTGTTTGAAGTATCAGAGGCGTAGCTACAGGAGAGATAAAGAAGAAGTTGCTTGAGGCCCCTGAATTTTAATAAGGCGCCCTGAGGGCCAGCTCTAATCCCGCCATCAGACTATACCATGTTTTTGTCTTTCACGACGGACGCCAGGACAATAGGGTGAACACTGAAGGCCGATTTAAACTTCTGCATCCAATGTACAGCGGAGTTCCGGTACCAGCATTCGCGCGGTGCAAAGTGTCACTTACACGTAATATCCTCTAGGAAGCGCTGTCACATGAAAGACCTGAATTTCCTGACTTGCGAGTTTCAATAAGCAGAATACAAGACGGACAGAATGTTGTTTTGAAACATTTACTCTGTGGAAAAAGAAACCTCACGTGATTAATTATAAACCGAGTGAATTCTCACCGAAAGCGTTTCTGAAGTGTTTTTTTAACTCGTCTGTGTTCAGCAGTACGAGCGGCTCGGAGCGGAAGTCCCACTGAGCGCTCAGGAAACAGGCACAGAAATAACGTCTGAAGCCCGCTTGATTTAATGCAGGATTAAACCGGCCGTTCTAACGAACTACAGCCGCTGTACAGCCTCACACTTTATATATTAATAGTAACACAATATTCTGAGAGTATATTTTCGCGAAAAATAAGGAGCAGCCGGAACACGTAGGAGAATGTAACGCTAACACTTTCAGATATATATAAACAAATATAAACTGATAATCCTACAGTTTGGTTTAAAATAAAGAGGGAACAAAAATGCCAGGACGTCCCCTTGCCTTCTACAAGTGATCATGCCGATGCAGATTCTCAACACCTTTATTTGTCCCATAGCAAAAAAAAAAAAATAGTATAACATTTAAATGTCCTTCCAGTCATCCCATAGAAGTCGATTCAACGGCGTTTCATGGCATGTTTGTAGTTAGCGAGCTACGATCTGAGCAGCGTGACGGTGTTTGCGGAGGTATAAGCATGAGAGTTGAAGCTCTGTTTGAGCAGAGTGTACAGATGAGGAAGTGAGAGAGCTGGACAGACTAAAGGACTAAAGCGCCGCCGCATCGCTCACCTCAGGTCGAGATGAAGTGAGGGCTAAATCCCACTGCACCGCTATCAGCAGGGAGTCAGAGTGAATTTCTGCTGGGTGAAGTGCACTATGTGAGGTCTGCACCACGATTATACTCTATACAGTGAGCGGGTAAAGTGGCGGAGCTGGTTAGGATTTAGGATTCAGATAAACTGTGCAAAACATGGAGGCTTTTTTGTACAGTGATCCTGGGTCACATATTAAATGCAAAATTGAGCTAAATATGAAAAACATATGAGTAGTGTGGAGTAGTGTGTGTGGAAGGGAAAATAATTACAGGCTTTATCTTTAAGGTAATTAGAAACCGAATGCAGCTTCTAAAGGAAGCTGGCAGCGCTGTTGTGCACGCAGAGAGACGCGTACGCGCTCGATAGTGAGACAGATACGGAGAGAGACAAGAGAGGCAGAGACAGACGGAGAGAAAGAGACCGAGGGAGAGATGGATACAGAGAAAAAGGCAAAAAGAGAAAAAGAGACAGGCAGAAAGACAGAGAGAGAGACAGAAAGAGAGAGACAGGCAGAAATACAGACAGAGACATGAAAGAGAAAAACAAAGGGAGACAGGCCAAGACAGACAGCAAAAGACAGACACAGTGAGAGATACAGAGAAAGACAAAGAGAAAAAGATAGACAGACAGAAAGATCAAGAAAGACTAAGAGAGACAGACAGAGAAAGAAACAGACAGACTGACAGACAAAAACACAAAGAAAGACAATAATAAACAGGCCGAGACAGACAGACAGAAACACAGAGACAGACAAATAGATTGACAGACAGTGAGTTACAGGGACAAACAGAGAGACAGACAGACAGTGAGATATAGAGAGAGACAGACAGACAGTGAGATACAGAGAGAGAGAGACAGAAAGAGAGAGAGAAGATTAGGGAGATGAAGAAGAGCAGATAGGAAGCAGTACAGTCACATGGAGGGGAATACAGATGGTTGAGTATTTGTGTGTGTGTGTGTGTGTGTGTGTGTGTGTGTGTGTGTATGTGAATATATTTAAATGGTGCGTGTGCATGTAATATTGATAAACTGCTGTGCGGCGCCGTTCATCACGCTGCGTTGCTGTGTACTAGTCAGCTGCCGTATGCACACGCCTGTCTGTTTCTTCCTAATGTCGCAGTCACGTGATCACGTCTAGTGGGAAATTATTCCATCTCTCCGCTCCAGCCCAGAGGGACGATACTCTCCATTCTGTCCTCATGTACACATTATTAACTACATAACTCTCTCTCTCTCTCTCTCTCTCTCTCTCTGTCTGTCTCTCCCTCTCACTCCTTCGCTCTGTCTCTCTTTATCAATTCACTTCCAGTTCAGCAGCTTTTATTGGCGTGAATGTTACAAATCACACCGCCGCTAAAAGCGCATCGACACTTAAACACACATATATCACTACACAACACACAGTAGGATGGAGAAACACTAGGAGAGGGTGTAGGACGCGTTATCTTTGGATCTGTATCCATTCAGCCGTTTAACAATTATAGAACGGTTTTACTGAAATATTGGCAAAAGCAAACAAGAATGAATCTGTGTTCATTAACGATAATGTAAAACGTTCTTAACGGGACGTGCGGAAAGAAAAAATGTCAAAATCATCCCTGAGACGGAGAGGTTTAAGATTTGATGTTCATTCATTTATCTTCAGTCAGCACGTTACTGACTCATTGAGGCTTGTTTTGTTAATTAAATCGAGAAATCCGTGCATTTCCTTCGTCTGGTAAAAACAGCGCATTTCTTCTGTTCTTTTTTGGCATTTCTGAGTTCTTCTGTGGTCATGTTTATAGTTAGATCGAGCTGGATATAGAGCTGAAACATACTTACATTTCTGTCTTATCATTTATTTAATAATATATCACAAAAAACATATTTTGTCACTTTTTTTGATATTCAGTATTTAATAATATTAAAGTGTCTCTTTCTCATTAACTCTGTTTTACTGTCTCTGTGTTACTGTCTGTCTTTCATTTATTGTCTCTTTATCTTGTTGCCTTTCTTTTTCTCACTCTCTCTCACTGTCTCTCTCATTGTCTCTCTCACTGTCTCTCTAACTGTCTCACTGTCTCTCTCACTGTCTCACTGTCTCTCTCACTGCCTCACTGTCTCTCTCACTGTCCCTCACTGTCTCTCTCATTGTCTCTCTCATTGTCTCTCTCACTGTCTCTCACACTGTCTCTCACACTGTCTCTCACACTGTCTCTCTCACTGTCTCTCACACTGTCTCTCACACTGTCTCTCACACTGTCTCTCTCATTGTCTCTCTCACTGTCTCTCTCACTGTCTCATTGTCTCTCTCACTGTCTCTCACACTGTCTCTCTCATTGTCTCTCTCACTGTCTCTTTCATTGTCTCTCTCACTGTCTCTCCAACTGTCTCTCTCAATGTCTCTCACTGTCTCTCTCACTGTCTCACTGTCTCTCTCCCTGTCTCTCTTTTTCTTCCTGTCTCTCATGTGGTCTTTCTTTCTTTTTTTGTCTGATTCTCTCTCTCCCTCTCTCTATACCTCACTCTCTCTCACTCTCTCTCTCTTTTAAATATATATACATATCTATATATATATATATATATATATATATATATATTTATATATATATATATATATTTATATATACGTATATATTCAACATGGTTTAGGGTGTGATGATGATGAGGAGGAGGAGGAGGAAGATGATAAGAAAGAGGACATGATAATGATGATGATGATGATGATGATGATGACAGTGAGGAGGAGGATTATTTTTTCCTGACAATGAAGATGATGATTATGACGGTGAGGAGGACGATGAGGATGATGATGATGACGATGATGATATGGTCAGAGAACAGGATGATAATGGAAACATCACTTATTTTCTCGTGTCAGTAAGAAGCGGCAGCAGCTTTCCTGAAAGTGCCACATCTTGTCAAGTCGGCTGATTGAATATGACATTTTTATAAATGGTATTTTTGTGCGAGTCACGCCGCAGTTTGCCCCTTCCCCAAAGATAACAACTTCAGATATGCAGCTGTTTAGACCTAATGATGCGTTGGAACGCGAGCTTACACATTTTGATTGAATCGATAATTTATTTTAAATGATTTCTCCACTGTGCAAGCATCCATCATTAACACGGGTCTTTTGGGTTCCTCTGAACATTACCAGTACCGTGTCTGCCTCACTGCGAGCTGAGAACAGTCCAACATGTGAACAACAGATTCTTTGGATACCTAAGGGCTTCTTACTTTCCTGATGGTCTTCGTCTCTGATAAGAAGACGCTCTGGTTCGGGGTCCTGGATGGAACCTTTAAGGTTTTCCCAGAGAGACAAGTCGGAAATACTTTAGGGCTGTACGTCATCCTCTTTAGTTTTTTTGTTTGTGTGGTTTGTTTTTTTCGTTTTTTTTATTTAATCAATTTTACGTGGCAAATACTATGATTTTTTACTTTAAGTTGTTTAGGAACACTGTTTATCAAGTCAGGAGTAAAAGTCTGTGTTGAGCTGATATAGGAAAATAATCAACGACAGGTTGATGTGATGAAGTGGAGTTAATGTTATTCCTCTGAAGTTGATTATTTTCCTATAACAGCGTGATATAAAGCTGTAAACAAATGCGGCTTGTCACGTTCCCGAGAAACCGCTGGAAAACTTTCTGAATATTACAAAGTCCCGAGATCTTCAATAAACGTCTCCTTACAGAAAACGTCACTATATCAATGATTACTCCTTTTCTTTGCTAAATAGCAACACCTTTTTAACATCTAAATTATTAGGTTTCGATCATGTTGAGCGTAAACATGACTGAGCCGCACATTTTATCCCTTTCTCGCCTTATTTCCTGGTATTGAGCCTGGTATCCGTTAACGTTTACAGTAGAATGTGCTTTAACGCCTGAGACAGTACTTGAAAAAGAAATGACTATTATTTTTCTCCAAGAAGCACACAGTGTCATGGTTAATGAAGTTAAGTGGGCCATATGGTAGGAAGGACAGCATGTACTCACTCGCAGTACAAATTTGAGTGCAAGAGTGGCAATTTAATTTTCTCCTGCAAGCCGACTTTTTTTTCATACGGAAGAGATGATGAAGGGTCGTCTCGTATTAGTCATAGCTAAATCAAAGGAGTTAGGGTTGGGTTTTTATAAACGCACTAATGTGGCCCATGAGAATGTTTCTTTTTATTTATATATTAAATGGTGTCTTGAGACAGGCTGTCAGTGTGTTGTCCCAGGAAGGGCTTGGAACGGTACAGTGTGTTTCACTGAAGATCGCAGTACTAAGGAAGTCTGGCACTACATTCTGGTTGAACAATCAGGCAGCGTTTGACAGATCAGTATCACATTGATGGTTTGCCATCAAACTTTCATAGGAATCTTTTTTTTTTTTTACTTAAGAATTATATTCACTTATTAGCCACTGAAAGGACACAAGAACCAGTCATACAGTATTCCTGAGTAATCAATAATGGACAGCGTGTTCCTGTATGTGATATATTGGGTTCCTGTAAGGTCCCTGGTACGCCTGTTGGTTTGATTTCCTTTGACCAAGAGAAGACATTTAATCACGTTGACCACAAGTATCTTTGTAATGAAATCAAAACTTGTACTGGTATCAGATATGTTTCTATTTAAAGTTGGATGACGTCGTTGTATGCCAGCGTCTTGCGTATGATCAAGGAAGGAAGTGGGTTGAGCTAGGCGCTTTTGATTTGAAGAGGTACCAGGCAAGGAACGTTTATCAAGTTCTCCGTACAATTCTCTTCAGTTTGATGATTGTCTTCTTCCTAACTCACCTCATGCAACTGATCAGCTAATTAACACACCTGAACTAGGTGAGATAGAGGACGGAAGACACCAGAATGTCAAGGGAAGCGGTGCCGGAGGTTGAGAAATTCTAGTGAACAAGGTTCAAAACTCCAAGCAGCCGGTTCTAATCTGAGCTCGGGTTGCAGAGTTCTATTGTTCTCACCGCATATTCATGTCAGTTTCCTGCAGGTTTTCCAAAAACATGCAAGTGGGTAGATAGGTGCCCCCTAGGTGTGTATGCTCATTACATGGTGCGCTGCAGTGGACTGGCATCTCATCCAGGGTGTATTCTCGCCTCCTAACCAGTATTCCCGGGACAGACCAGGGTGAAGTGCTTACTGCAGATGAATGAATGAACATCCGAGAAAGTTTTATTGTTTTATTGATCATGGTCAGAATGTTAAAGTTTTATACGAGTCCCTTGAGAAGACATTTTCCAAATGTAACTGGGACAACTAGGAGGACTAGGGACAAGTGACATTTCCACAATCACCAGGGAATCTGATGTGGGAGGACATTGGGTCAACAGTGTTGCGTCTCTTTCTTTCTTTTATTCTTTTTCCCCAGTGTGCACCCTAATGGAGTCTTGGCCTCCGCAAACCCACCAGCCAACTCTCCTCTGTCATACGACAGCTGCCATCCAGGCTAACCCATGAAGCATTAATGCATGCTTCCTTCAAAATACGTGAAGCCAAACAATCATATATTTTAACACAGAGCAGAGTAACATATTTGGAGGAGAGCTCTATCTACCCTCTTCCACATACATGATCTCACAGACACCCATGATTGGCTACCGTTGCTGTGATTGGCAGGGAGAGATAGTATGCCCCACCCACTCACGGGGCACAGCCACTTTTGCTCTCAGACTATGGCATGCTTGGGATTCGAACTCACAATCTCCTGACCTTAGGGATTATCTAGGGGCTCTCTTTTTGGATTGATGTTTTTAACAAAATAAAGTAGTAGCATGTAATGGAGAGAGTTGAGGAGGTTTGATTAACTTGGTCACCTCTATCCTGGGGCATAGATTCACAACAACCTGCACAGTACAGAGAATGTTGATTTTCCTTCAGTCTGATCAACAGCCGTTTCTATCAGCTGTCCTATACCTACACAGGAAATGAGTGTCAGAGCCTGGGGCATCACTGGTCTCACAGTTGACTGGACCCTGCAAGTACACTTGTAGGTAAGCCTAATGGAATGGGACACTATAAATACCCATTTCATGAAACTTCAGCAGGGTACGCTCAGTGCCGGAAGCGTGTAAGCTGTTTTCAATCTCGTGGATGTCTGACACATCTGTTGGGACGAGGCTGTGGGGTAGCCGTTGTTTTGTAATCAAACGTTGTGGTGTTTTGTGAGCACTCTGAGAGAGCTAGGATTTCTTGAATGCCCTATCTGGTACTCTTCAGCGTAGACAGGGAGGTTACAGCGATTTATCTACACTGAGGCCCGGATTTACTCAGATTCCAAATAAAGGGTGCTAATTTGTGCATGCAAGGAGATAAACTGCAGTCATGTGACAAGTGATTTGCAAAGAATAACAGTGTAAATTATGTCATGAACAATGTTTGGGAATGAAACAATGAATAAATCAGGTTTTTGTCTATGCTACTTGTTCTCGATAATGATTTCTGATCTCTAAAAGATTCAGTTGAGTTGAAACCAGACCTTGCCACATGCACAGGATTGTCCAGTATAACGACAGCGTGTTATATTTTGAAACAAAATACGAGTCTTTTTGTATTACCTCCTTTAGGTACGTGCGAATGAAAGCCTCTGTTTAAATGCTGTCAGCATCAGAGGTATGAACATGCAACCAATATCTAACATGAAACCCATTTCATTCTGTAATATTAAGCCATCATTTCTGAAGCACTTCGACCATTTTGAGACCCTAAGACCAAGTCTTGACAAACCCTCTCATTTTAAAGACCTAGTAAATGGTGTAATTTTGTCTTCAACTTGCAAAAACGGACTTCTGCAAAATTTAATACCTGCTTTTCGGTGGTATTAATTTAAACATTCAATCTCTGTTCCTGAAATGACTTTCAGGCTGCAGTTACCGTCACACTGTGGATGTTAAATTAATCTACTTGCATCGACTCCATCCTGCGTTTCACACTTTTAAGTAGAACCGCCACAAATTGCATATTCATTAAGGTAAACACATGTTATTTTGCTTGTCTGAGAGATGTAGCCCTCTATAGTCCCCACTATGTTAATAAATCAGCTTGCAAGGTTTACTGGATTTTTTCTTTTTTTTGCAAACACACACACACCTTTGGTAGATCAGAGTCTGACCGATATTATCATTACGGGGGAGGGGAATGAGGACGTGAAGTGCTTTTTTGTCCTTTACTGCACAAAAACCTAGGCCATTCAGAAAAAAAGGCCACTGTACAGTCTGTGTGAAGGTGTTTCCGTGCGTATCTTTTGGCTGGAGTTCCATAAGCCAGGTGGTCCGAGTCTTTTGGCACCGACGCCTTTCCCAAAGGCGGTTGGCAGACCCTGAACAAGTGTCCGATTGATAAGCAGACAGCTGACTTCTAGTGGAGGAATGCGCATGGGACAGTAGGCACAAACACATGAAGTGCACCTTGATCCTGTCATTTTTGTTCTGAGAGCGAGTCCCTGTATTTCACGCCTTTGCACGATGCACATGGGTAGACTAAATAGGTTTCTCCTTGGAGCTTTTCAGCTTTTGGCTAAAATGCTCAGTAAGGCTGCCACATTCCTTTGGCATCTCTGCTCCAGTGTATTCTGGGTTTTTTCTGTTGTTGTTGTTGTTGTTTGTTTCTTACTATGTCTTTTGGGTTGTCCATCCGTCTGTCCTTGCACCTGTCTGCCTTATTAGATCTCAAGAACATGAGATGTTTGTAAGATTTGGGTGGAATTATTATTATTATTGTAACCAGCAGGTGAACTGATTAGATTTTGAAATTGATCCGAATAGGGTCAGGGTCACAGCAAGGTCAAATGTTTGAAGGATGTTTTCGAGGATGTTTCAGAAGGACTAGACTCGTTGGCGGTGAAGGCATCCCCATTGATGGCACTGATGTTGCGTTTTACTTACATTGTTCACTAGCTTCACGTTCCCTCTTTTTGTCCAAGTTCACGCTAACACACGGGTAATTCTGAAAACAGCTCGGCTTTCGGTCACAATAGCATTTCCAGTCTATTTCCCCAAACATTTCCCTTCCACAGTGGTTTGTTTTGAAAACATAAACAAGCTTTCCTGCTCGCCACGTCATACGAAGCAGTTCAAAGTGTCAGAGTAATAGTCAAAGTTGCATCACAATAAGTCATGTCGTCTTATTGATGGGCGCTGTTTTAGCGTGAATGGAAAACTAATGTTCACTGTATACGTGTCTAATGATAGCTAAGGCTGCGTCCACACTAAGCCGGGTAAATCTGAAAACGCAGGTTCTGAAGCAGGGAATTTAATGAGAGATTAACTGAAGGGGGTGGGGCTTGCAGTGGGGGTATATTAACTGTAAATCGTTTAAAATTAATATGTTGATCTGTTATTTTTATGGGAGGGGTGGGGTATTACTCTGTATATGTGAAATAAGACAAGCGTAACTTCTTTCATAAACTTTTTGGAATGGTTGTAATTTATTTTCATGCTTATGAACCCCATAAACTACATAATTCAAATGCATTCTCTCTCTCTCTCTCTCTCTCTCTCTCTCTCTCTCTATCTCTCTCTCTTTCTCTCTCATTTAGGTGTAATAACCGTACGCAGTGTGTGGTGGTTGCCGGGTCAGATGTGTTTCCTGATCCTTGTCCGGGAACTTACAAGTACCTGGAGATTCAGTATGAGTGTGTGCCATACAGTGAGTACACTCAGTGTGCAATCTGACACGCACACACACAGACGCGCGCAAATACACACATACACACACGCACACATACACACACGGCATCATTCCCACCTCTCACACCCCTCGTCCCGTCACCGACACACCCCACCCCCGCCCCCCTCCCATATCCTACCCAGACCCCACCTAACCCCTGAGGAAGTACCATTTACTTACACTCACTCAAACCACACACACACACACACATACACACACATATGCCCGCACACAGACACACACAATCTTACACACTTGCACACGCTCACAAGTGCACTCGCTCACTCTGATGCACTCGCACTCAAACACACACACAGACGGACACTTTCTCCTCCTCTCGCTCTTTCTCTCTCTCTGCCTCACACTCACACTCACACACACACACACTCACATGCATTCACACCGCTAAACCCTTTTTCTCCATCAACAGTGCGATGCTCCAGAAACTGAGGGGAGATTTTCACATTGGCGAGGTGCTCCAACCCACACACACACACATATACACACACACACACACACACACACATGCTGACATTCCATACACATGTATGAGAATGTAAGCTTGTCCATATATGGAAGGTTTATTTATATTTTAAAGAAATAAAGCATTCGAGAAAGTCATTAGCATTCTGAAAGAACGAAAGTCATTAGCATTCTGATTTACAGATTTTTGTTAGCCAGCTAGCTAGTTAACCTGACAGGATTTAGGTCATATTCATGAATGTTCATAATCTACACTGCTAACACAAGCCAGCTAGCTAACATGAGCTAACCTGACAGAATTTCTCAGAGGACTTTAAATACATATCGGTTAAGGGTCGGCTATCTTCGCTGCTAATGCTAGCTGGGTAACCTAAGCTAAACTGACAGGATTTCTGAAGAGGATTTCATTTTTTAAATCAACACTGCTAACACTGCTAGCTAACTAACTTGAGATAACCTCACCAGTTTCAAGAAGACCTTTAATACCTTTTTATTAAGGGTCAGTAATTTTCACCGCTAATGCTAGCACAAAAAAAATGTGTGCTAACCTGACAGGATTTATTGAAGGATGTTTAAATCACTTGAATGATCTGGGTTACCTGGTAAACCTAAGCTAACCTGACAGGATTTCTGAGAGGATTTATATTATATATGAAATGCTAATAGTCATTATTGCTAACACTCACTGCTTGCTAACATAAGCGAACCTGACAGCATTTCTGAGAGGATTTTTAAGTCATATTCAAGCATTTTCACAATATTTACTTCTAGATAGCTTGTTAAACTGATAGATACCTAAAAGAAAGCTAACAGAAGCTAACCTGACATAATTTGTAAGAGAATTCATGCAATAATGTTTATATAAGGAGCTAGTCTGACAGGATTAATGTGAGGATTGTTTAGGCATATTAATAAACTCTAATAACCTTTACTACTAACAGTAGCTAGCTAGTTAATATAAGCTAACCTGACAGGATCTCTGAGAAAAGTTAAGTCATGTTCAGAAATGTTCATCTTCACTGATACCTGCAGTCTTTATTACTAATATTGACTGCATGCTAATATTAATTCTGCGATATAGAATCTTTAAACTCTTTCATTTATATCCATAGATGTTAGAATAATTATTCCATAGAATAATTTTTACTGTTAACTGCTAATCCTAGCTAGCAGGATATCATGAGCTATCATAAAAGAAGAATTGAGAAAATCTTACCCCTTTGTCAAGTCATTTTTAGGGTGTGTGTGTGTGTGTGTGTGTGTGTGTGTGTGTGTGTGTGTGTGTGTGTGTGTGTGTGTGTGTTTAACACTGACAGCTTCTAGCTTATTTTAGGTAACCCAGAACTGTGGATGTACTGTTTCTCGTAGCATTGTCTGGATTTTTGCACGCTACAATCTAAATCCAAATAAAGTGTCTGTGGATATTTTTGCAAACATAGTTTTGCTCCTCCACAAGAACAGAGTTCTCCAAAATGTCTTAGTCCACATGAAAACATTTGGAAAAAGCTCATGTGAGCACGCTAGCGCAGTGATAGCGCTGTAAGTCATACGCTTACGCCAAACACCTGAAGAATAACTTGAGAAAGGTTGAGAACGTGAAATATGGAAAACTGCTAACATCACCAAGGATTTAAAAAAAAGACGACTCTTAGTATTCGTTACGTTCGTTATTCGTCATCCAGTGCTGCAGTAGAGCTCTGATCATAGGCTAATAAAAAAGAAAGCAAAATGAAATTGGAAATTTGTTGGTTTTTTTAAATTACAGACCACAAGGAAACAACCTAAGCTTCACACGTGACGTAAAATGGCATTTTTGCATGGACAGGACAAGAAAACCCAAAGAAAATTATAGAATATTACACTTTCAGAAATATCTGTATGTAGAACACACACATACATGTACAGTATATATATGTGTGTATATATATATATATACACACATAGAAACACATTGTGGGGCGTGGCTATTGTGAAAATCTCCTGTCAGACAGTATCCCTTCCCCCTCATGTGTTCAGTGTTCCCAGCGTGCAGGTGGGAATGTGGGCGGGGCTTGGGAGGTCGGTATTGATAAAGGATTATGGGATATTAACCATGTTCTACAAATACCTGGGTCAGTTTCTCTGCTCTTTCCTCAGGAGACGAAGAAGACATGAGTGTGAAGACTTGCCGGTGCTAGTAATATAACTTTCTCTCTTTTCTTCCTTCTTTTTTTTAATTCCCTTCTCTTTCCTCTTTTCATCACTCCCTCTCGCCCTTTCACTTCACGTCCGTGAGCGCACCTCGCTTTCTTCTTCATGTAAATTCTGTAAATTCTGCTCTCTGTCGTTTGCTTTGCCGTTCTCTCGTTTTTCATTCCCTTGTTCTGTGATCCATTTAATGAGTTTCCCTTCGTCTGTCCGTCTCTCATTCGCTCTCCTCCTTCATTTCCTCCTCCTCTTGCTCTCTGTCCCATCTTTGTCACGCTTTCATCCTGTCTCCTGCTGTCTCCTGTAGCTTTTTCGTTCCCTTCCTTCTGTCTCTTGCAGGTATTTGGGACGTGTCCAGAACGGTTTCTCTTTCAGGAAAAAAAAAGTTTTTCTCTTTCTCACACACACACACACACACACACACACACACACACACACACACGCACACATGCATAAATTTAATCGAAAACATTCTGTCTTTTTGCAGCACTTTTTGACAGCCCTCTGCCTGGTGGTCTTAAGCACGCACACACGCACGTACACACACATGCACTTGCACATACACACACACACACACACACACACACACACACTGCATATCTAATACAGTCAGAGAGATTCACAATCAGCTCCTCGCCCTCTCTTTCTGTTTTTAGCCGCTCATATTTCCACTCAGCCTCTAATTCGCCAGCGCACATTTGGAGGAAGCATTAGCGTCAGAGAGCGTAAACTTACTGAAGCGGCACACGCGCCATACGTTTGGAAAGCACTGTATCGGATGAGTCAGTTTGCCTCGCCGCTTCATTTAGCTCATCACGAGCCTGTGTATTATTTCCCCTCTCCGCCGTGTCCAGGAAGTGTGTCTGAAATAGAGGTGCGAGCTGGCGTGATTAAGTAGCTGCTGAACTTGCGTTTTTAAAAAACTTTGTTTGTGGCATTAGAGCAGAGGAGAAGGACCCGATTCGGCGGTGATGAAAAGTTCCTCCTGTCTGAAGTGACAAAGAAGGAGCCAATTACCGGAATCCTCCGTCAGTCTCTTCTCCCCGAGGGACGGCCGCTGCTACCCTTCTCCCAGCACCACGTGCTCCAGCCTATCGTGGAGCAATAAATAGAAACCAACCTCAATTAGATTCAGACGTCCACGCCGCTCCTATCCAAAACCCAGGAACGTCAAAGACGCCCTAATTTTTTAATTAACGGTGGAGGGTGGATTCGTGCGAGCCTCTGCGGAGATTTGTCGAGATTAATTGAATTTGCTGCAACTAATCGTTCTGTTCACGCCCAATCGTTTATGTCTCCAGGAGGCGTTTTCGGTCATGTTTACTCGTGAGCTCTTTTTTAATTATTATTATTTGTTTGCTTATTTATTTATTTAATTTCGTTTTCACTATGACCAGTTTTAAAGCTCTCATCCAAATACTGAGCCAGTAGTGGTGTTTCTCCATCAAGCAAAAATTATTTGAATGGTATAATTATTTATAATTATTTAAATGGTTGAGTAGGACATAATGTTAGTATATGGGCTAAAGAGCCTATCAGTATGTACAATAATAATAGTAATAATAATAATAATAATAATAATGACTGTGCATTACGAATTAATAATAATAATAATTAAATGATTACTGCAACTGGAAGAGTCTAGCTACAGAATCGACATGCTAAGCTATCCAGCTATTTAATACAAATCCTGTCTACATGACAGCGAACTGCTCACGCTACCTATTGTAAAATAACAGCATGCATGTCCATAACTCCTGATGTAGCTGTACAGTCGTTTCTTCTTTGGACTCTCCGGTGTATAACAGCGATGCACAACATATTGGGAATAGTGTCGCGTAACCAGGGTCGTATAGAGAAGGTGCAGGGGTCGAGATGGCATGAGAATATGGGGACGTTCCTAATTAGCATATTCATGTATATTCATAGATCATAGATTGCATTCGTTATGAGGGTGAAGGTGTAGAGAAGAATTGCGCAGGTCATTTGAATATATATTTTTTTTAAATCATCATTAATATCACTGTGTAGATTTTAAACAGTTAAATTTTACACGTTCAACTTTGAAATGATCGATTCTGGTTGGTTTTTATTCATGCACTCGTATAACCGTTTCTATAGTAACAGCTCATTCGCAGGGACTTGATTGGTGGATACGACTCATCATCTAAGCCTAATAAATCATTTTTCTGTATGGAGATGTTTATTTAACGTTTGTAGAAGGAGTGTGCAGTGTCAGCGCACAGTAACGGTGTTCTGTCTCGTCTTATTAACTTCCAGAGAGACAAGCAAGAGAGGCTGCTGAGGGAACAGCTGTTTACATCTGCTGTATCGTCAGTGAGAACAGGAACTAGCTGGTTTTACAAACATTACAACAGTTAATGTAACTATAAAGGGATAAAAAAAAAATGCGACATGTTCTGGGGAAATAAAATATTGTAATCGTTGGTTAGCTGTTGTGGATTAAGAGGAATGAAACAGTGTTTGAAGAAAATAATCAACTGATAACTCCTCTTCATGTACACCACCCTGTCACTGATTGTTTTCCTAAAGCAGCATGACGTGGAGTGTTGTATTCCTGGCTCGCCATGCAGATGTCATGGAATATTCATCCTCACTTGATTTTGAATGAAAATAAAAAGGCTGGGAAGGCAGGATGGGTATAGTGTGTGTGTGTGTGTGTGTGTGTGTGTGTGTGTGTGTGTGTGTGTGTGTGTGTGTGTGTGTGTGTGTGT
>JAQQZR010000023.1:26651877-26664390 GCA_030068235.1 Notoglanidium macrostoma | reverse complement strand
GTGTGTGTGTGTGTGTGTGTGTGTGTGTGTGTGTGTGTGTGTGTGTGTGTGTGTGTGTGTGTGTGTTTGTATGTGTGCATATGCACCGTGTAGGTGTGTCTGTTTTGACACACATATAAGTGTGTATCTGTGTGTGTGTGTGTGTGTGTGTGTGTACGTGTGTGTATCTATGTAGAATTATCATAGCTAATCTTGCTGCCATTGTCTTTAACCTCTTGCCGTCCGCAAACAGGCAGGACGTAATGTCGGAGCTCCGCTAGCCCACCTTAATGCAATGCTAATTCTCATTTCACAGGAATAACCTTTGACCTTTCTCCGTTTCCATTCCTCTTCTCTCCTTTGCCTCCACACACACACACACACACACACACACACACACATTCACTCACTCTTCTTTTTCCAGATTTCTGACTCTCTCTTTCTTTCTTGCTTGCTCTCAAACTCGCTAACATATTAACACACACACACACACACACACACACAGTTACATTTTCCTCTGTGCCTCTTTCCCCCCTCAAGCCCACATGCACTCACGCACTGACACACGCCACGCTCACACACGCACTCACACACACATACACACACATGCATGCACCATTAGCCATTCTGCGTGGTGAAGGTTTGATGTGGAGCGCAGCACTCTGCCCCCTGCTGGCTGTTCACTCCACCTGCCAGGAACAGGTGCCACATTCAATTAGAGCAGCAGGCTCTCGGTGGGAGGGGCTGGACCAGGTTTACTCTGGGCTGCAGAGTAGTACACACACACACACACACACCTTTACACAACAGCTACAGCGATTGTTCCTCACCAGATAAGATAACTCCACCCATTTTTCAATCACTGATTAATTACCGTGGACAGCTCGGCGCTGCAGATACGACAGCGCAGTGTCAGTGACTGTTCCAGCTGGTTTGTTTTCCAGACTCTTACAACCTCTGTTTGTTTTTCTAGATCATTATAAGCTCATTAGTGTTCCTACACCATTAAAATCTTGTTAGTTTTTGTTAGAATGTTAAAATGTTATTACGTTTTTCTAAGGCATTATAATTTTAACTCTGAAGCGTTACAATAGTGGAAAGTTTTCCACACCAGTAAAAGTTTGGTTGTTTTTTAAGATTTACTGGAACATCATTATGTTTTTAATTAAACGTATTGATTTTTTTTATTTTTCATTTTTATTTTTTATAGAACAGTTAAACCTTCTAACCTTCCAAGTTCATGCATCTTACTGGAGCCTTCTACATCATTATAACTTTGCTTGTTTTGTTTTCTAGAGCGTTGCAAAGTCTTCGTTTAAGCCTCAGTTGGAAACTCATTTCATTTTTCAGGAGCTTCCTGTCCTCGTTACTTATATTGCTTGAAACTTTATATATATATACAGCACTGTGCAAAAGTCTGGCAGAGAAATGCTGTACAGATGACTTCAGAAGTAATGAAATTAAATGTTTCGGCTTAAAAGAAAAGTACTACTCTGTACAGGAAACAGTAATAATGTAAAAAAAAAAAAAAAAAGTCAATATGTAGTGTGGCGACCCTTTGCTATTTTTTCCCAAACAGTAATCCGTGGTACAGTGGATTTGTGCAGTTTTATAAAGAAATGAGCTGTAAGTGTTGCTGAGCATCTTGGAGAATTTGCCTCAGCTCTTCTGGAGACTTTGACTGACACATTCGCTTCCTTTTCTGCGGTGAAATCCGGCAGCCTTCATGACGTTTTTTGTCTGAAAAGTGTTCTCTTCCGTAACATGTAGCTTTCTTTTCGGACATTTTTCAAACATTGGTTTTTGGAAATCTAAAATGTTTTGTACTGACTCAAGGATGCGTATCTGTAACAAAATCTGTACTGAAAAAAATGGGAAGGCCTAAGACTTTTGCACAGTACCGCTTTCTAGTTTTATAGTACTTCATTGGTTCGCCTACAATTTTAGGACCTACTTTTTTCTCTTCTCTAGAACATTCAAACCTCACTGGTGTTCCAGACCATTAGAGCTACTACTAGCTTTCTACTGACTTGCAGTCTCGTTACTGTTTTCTAGATCGTTGGAGCCGTGCTAGTTTTCCTTGAGCTATACGCATTTGTGCTTTTTTCTTCATTCAAACCTTATTTTTCAACAGCTTTAGATGCATTTTCTACATAGTTATATCCGTATTCCAATATTTTTTTTTTCTAGACCATTAAAACATCATTAGTCTTTCTTGAGGTCTATGCCAGCTGTATTTTAAATTTTTTTTCTAGAAAATTAGACCATTTGTTTTAGATTCATGTCCTTGTTGTTGTTGTTGTTGTTGTTGTTATTGTTGTTGTAGATCACTGGAAACCTTTGTAGCGTTCCCTGTGCCGTGTCTCCTCATCAGGTCCAATAGAGCATTAAATCTTCTGCAGATTTCCAGAGCATTTGAGCCTTACTAGGTTTTCTATATAACCTTATTAGTTTTCCTAGATGAGTATTACTTTTTCTTGAGCTCTGTGCGGTACAGCTTTAAAACCTCACTAGTATTGCAGAGCATTAGAGTCTTATTAGGTTTGCTATATAGTTAGACCCTTATTAGTTTTTCTGAAGATGTGTATCCTTATTAGTTTTTTCTACAGATGCATAGCCGGATTAGTTTTCCTACATTATTAAAAGCTTCTTAACTTCTCCTGAGCTCTGTAACGTTGTCGTGGATTTTCAGAATACTGGAGCCTCACCAGGCGCAGCTGTTTCTTTTCTTTTTTTCTAGATCACTGGGACCCTGTTAGGTTTTCTGGTGTTCTTTGCCATCGTTACATTTAGACGAGCATGAAATCGTCTTCAGTTTTCCAGAGCGTCAGAGCTCCGCTAGGTTTTCTACAGTTAAAACCTCGTTCACGTTTCTAGAGACGTATGCCTTGGGTTTTTTGTTTTTTTTGTCTTTCTAGATCAGTGGACCTTTCTTGAGCTTTGTAACTTCGGTATTGGTATTTTTCCAGACGGTAGGAACTTGTTTCTCTAGAGATGGCATAATCCCTATCTAGATCATAATAATTTCTTTTCTGGCTCATTGGAGCCGTACTAGTTTTCGTTTCGAATGTTAAAATCTCGCTCATGTTCTAGAGCAATACAGACTCTACTTTTCTATGTAGTAGGCCCCCTCGTTTATTTTCCCAGCTATGCTTACCCTCATTAAATTTTTTTTATTCACCTAGATCACTGGCATCTTATTAGAGTTTTTTTTTCCTAGCTGTCTAGAGCACTGCGTTTCTAGAGATTTTCTACAGATACACAGTATGTCCTCAGTGTTTTTTTATAGACCGTTAGAACCATGTTAGGGTTTCTTGAACTGTACAGTTATACTTTTTTTATTTCTAGAGTGTTGGGTCGACATTAGCAGCCAGCGTGCAGACCTGTTGGAGCCTTATCGCTGTGATGTCCATTAGACAGCCGGATGAGGGTTGGAGATTGCGTGAATGGCTGCTGCTTTGGAGGCTAAATGGGGAAGGGTGAGATAGAGAGAGAGAGAGAGAGAACGAGTGAGAGAAAGTACACCTACTTTATACCTCATTTGAAACCTAATTCCTTTTTATGGAGCTTTCAGTCTTCATTACTTAGATCATCGGACGCTTATGTATAAAGCTTTTCTAGTACTTTAGGTTAGGAACTCAGGTTAGGATCTTTTTACAGCCTGTGTCAAACCTCTAGTTTTTCGACAGTTTTGGGACTTCCTTTATTTTTCTAGATTGTTAAATCCTCTTTAGATTTCCAGATCATTATTTTTAATGTTTAGGAGCTTTATTTTCTGGTATAAATAAGGCTGGAAGGCTTGCACGGGGTTTTGAGTTAGCCACAAAGTCTGGTGTTGGTTTTGTCTGCATAGAAACTGGATGAATAGAGAGAGAGAGAGAGAGAGAGAGAGAGAGAGAGAGAGAGAGAGAGAGATTTAGAGTACACATACATGAGGATGGCTAGAGAGAGCACAGGTCAAGCTTAATAATTCCATAAATCCCCAGAGGTCAGTTGAAGACCTCTCAGAATTTTTTAGTGCCTGTGTGAGTGTGTGTGCATGTATGTGTGTGTGTGTGTGTGGGTGGCATAAATCTCAGCAGAGTGTGTGCACTGTTGGGTGCAAGCTCTTAAAAGTAACCCAGACCTGAGCTCTGTGTCACGGTGGTACAGTGAAAGATTTAGCATGTGGTCAGTGTAATGGGGTACAGACTGACCTGTGTGTGTGTGTGTGTGTGTGTGTGTGTGTGTGTGCGTGTGTTTGTGTGTGTGTGTTGGATCTGTCCCAATTCCTTTTCAACACAGTATGTTCATTCTTTATGGGTCACCTACATAGAGCAGGTCACCGTTCTGTTCTGTTCCGTTCTGTTCTGTTCTTCGCCGCGCGTTGCCATTTCCTGTTTCTCAGAGGAAGGTACGGACGATGCCTAATTCTCCCCGAAAAAAAATCTAATAATATCTGCTTTGACCTGTTCTTATTCGGGATTCAATAGATCCATGACGAGCGTCCGTCTTCACGTTACCGCTCAAAAACGTCTGAGAGAAATCTTTTCTTTTTTCCCTTTTTTCCCTTTTTTTTTTTGCATAAGTTTTAAACGCTACACTGAACTCCACAGAATTTCAGCCCTTGTGGTTATGGATATTATGCAAATATTTCTCTCCCGTAATGAGCAAGTGTGGCGTCGGCTCGCCGCTTTTAGAGCTGCACAGCAAGATCCGGTTTGAATAATAACAATATTATCCATTTAGGCGAAACGAGAAGGGGTCCGAAAAAAAAAAGAAAGAAAGGAAGAAAGAAAGATAGAAAGGAAAAGAAAGAAAACTATAAAATACACATGAAGCCAATGTGGAAATTCAATAAAGGCACAATAAAGCATGAGTAACACAAGTGAAAAGAAAACAATTAGAAAGTGTTTTTAAGTCTTGATTAAAATAACAAAAGGTAAAAACTTGTTAAAGAAAGAAAGAAAGAACGAAAGAAAGAGACTCTTCAGCTGTTTTTAAGCTCTGGTAATGGAGTAAGTGTGTGTGATGAAATGTCTGTGGGCAGTGAGTTCCTGATCTTTGGAGCCAGCTCCGTCCCTCGGCGAGCTCAGAATCTAATTTGGTGTAGACTCTGTGAAGTGTGTAAGGCAGCAGCGAGACATTTAAAAGCCAGTAACACCGTTTCAGAGACAGTAGAACAAGCAGGATGCAGCCAAAACCTTGTAATTCACTCCCTCTTCCTCCACGCCGTGGAAACGCCGGCGGCGGCACGGAGTCCAGATTGGCGGCCTCTCGTGGTCTTATTATAGGAGATCCAGTGAAAAGTGCATTACAGTAGATTTGGAGCGAGGAGGCAGTGAGTTTCTGAGGTGCGGCGGGGTCTAGTTTTGGGGAGCAGAAGGTTTCGAGTTTAAATCCCAGAAAACTTCCACAGAGCCACTGTAGCATCCAAAATAGACAGACAGGCAGACAGACAGACAGACAGGCAGATAGACAGACAGACAGGCAGACAGACAAATAGACAGACAGGCAGACAAATAGATAGACAGGCAGACATACAGACAGGCAGATAGATAGAAAGACAGATAGATAGACAGCCAGACAGGTTGACAGATAGATAGACAGACAGACAGGCAGACAGACAGGCAGACAGATAGATAGACAGGCAGACAAATGGACAGGCAGACAAATAGACAGGCAGGCAGACAGACAGACAGGCAGACAGATAGACGGGCAGGCAGGCAGACAGACAGACAGGCAGACAGACAGGCAGACAAACAGACAGGCAGACAAATAGACAGACAGGCAGACAAATAGACAGGCAGATAGATAGAAAGACAGATAGATAGACAGACAGACAGGCAGACAGATAGATAGACAGGCAGATAAATAGACAGGCAGACAAATAGACAGACAGGCAGGCAGACAGACAGGCAGACAGATAGACAGGCAGGCAGGCAGATAGACAGACAGGCAAATAGACAGGCAGACAGATAGACAGACAGGCAGACAGACATATAGACAGACAGATAGACAGACAGATAGATGGGCAGGCAGGCAGATAGACAGACAGGCAAATAGACAGGCAGACAGATAGACAGACAGGCAGGCAGACAGACAGATAGACAGACAGGCAGACAGACAGACAATCAGACAGACAGGCAGACAGACAGACAATCAGACAGACAGAGGGAAATTGTTATTTTCAAACTTCACACTGAGGCATGATTCCTCCGTCGTTCAGATTAAACACTGACAGATTTCATATTACCTCCGAAAGTCTCTCGGAACTTCCTAATTGTTTATTTTATTATTTTAATATTGTTCATTTTATTGTTTATAAAAATATATTTTATATTCTTTTGTATTGTACTGTTAATTCTAATAAAGTTGTATTATTGATAAATGTATTTATTATTATTATTATTATTATTATTATTATTATTATTATTGTTGTTGTTGTTGTTGCTGTTGGTTTTGTTATTCGTAATTTCTAATTATTATTGGCATATTCTATTCATTTGTTAAATGCATTTTCCATTTTATTACTTATTAATATATTTTATTAATGTTAACACTTTAATTATTTACTATAGTTTCATTATTGTTATTTTCATTTTATTTATTGTTCTTTTATCACTGTTTGTTTATTTATTTATTTATTTATTTTTGACTTATTACTGTTACTATTTGCTTTACTTGTATTCCACTGAAATAAAATAACAAAGCTAAAATGATGTGCAGCCATAACCCGCGTTGGCATACACATGCGCGTTTGTTTGTTTGTTTGTTTGTTTATTTATTTATTTAGCCTTTTTGTAGTTGATGAACTGTTTTTTAACTGCTTATGAGTTAGAGGTTGATGAGAATATTATATGAATAAATGTATAAAATGTAATAGTGTAGCTGGCCTTCCTCTCTCGGAGTGCCGTTCCTTCATCTTCCTTTCGCTGTTTCCCTAATGAAACGTTCCCACAAGTTCCCGGATCCTCCGCACCCGCCATGAGCTCCTACTACCGTCACCATGGCGTGAGTGCGGACTATACTCGACCTGCCGAAGTCTCCTTTTACCCGTCTCACAATTCCAGTGATCGCTAGCGTGCTAATCCCGCTACCACTAGCCCTTAAAAAAGATTCCGTATGAAACAAAAAATCCTACACTTCATGACGTTTCGATGTGCAGACCCAGATTTCACAGACTGGTTTTTTTCCCTCTGTGCTTGAGTGGTGATGACATATGAGTCAAACGCTGATGTCCGTTACCTTTTTTCCCAACTGCTGCTCGTGTGGCCTCGAGCTAATCATTTAACAGCAGGCTGCTTTTTCGGTGCTGCAACCTGGCCACTGGTCCTCTTTAACCCCAGCATGAGGGCTTCCGAGAGACGAACAGCCCTACCTACCTACCTACTAAGATTAGAAATACAATTTAAAACCCGCAGACATACCGAGTTGCCCTCAAGCTTTCAGACCTACTTTAAAGCACAACAGCAACCCTGCTACAGACCTCCGTGTCAGAGCCACCAGCCAAATAACACCTGATCAGCGATGGTGGTCCTGCGGGGGGTCGTGCTTGTTTTATGGATTAATGGATGTGGCTACAGTCTTTCATTTTATACCTACAGTGTGAATCAATATAAACCGATCATCTGGCCAGTAAATAGAGGTCCAAGCTAGGCTATCTGCCAACGTTCATATTGTCCAAGTGTTCATATTGTAAGCACCGACCAGGCTGAGTTCCTCCTGTCGCGCTTAGATTCCCTCGTAGACACCATTTTCACCTAATTTTGGCAAAGTAGATGGACAAACTGGTCCATGTTGACAAATTTGCTAGTTATCAATAATATATGGAGTTTTAAGGTGCAATAGTACTTTTTTTTTTAATTCTCACTTGTACGAATAAGCTGGAAGATATGTAGGGCATGAAAAACAAAAAAAAAGAAGAAGCAATTTGTTAGGCCATGGCTTGAGCAAAAGTGTTTCTGAGAACATCCATTTGGAAAACTGATTCGTTTGTGTTTGGACACGCCTCCTGTCAGTCATTTTGTTACACAGCCTACTCAACCGCCGTCATAAATCCTGGGGGCGGGGCTTCATGAACACGGGTGGGAATCATTCAAATATTGATCTGGCTTGTTAGAGACTTAATCTTGGGAAAAAAGAAAAACAACTACTCCTGCCTAACGCACCTTTACAATTACAGGATGTGAACAGTTTTTAGATGCTGCCCTCTCTGGTGGAAAAATGCTACAGAAATATATAAAGCTACCAAAATCCGGTACCTGAGTGAAAGCAGAGCTACCGTTACTAACATGAAGTCTTGTATTTACTTTGAAGGTGCGACAGTACCTGCTTTTCACTGGAGTCATTTTAACTGTATTTCTTTGATTAATCAGTTTCCAGAGATCTCTCTGACCGAAACAGTATTTTAGAAACATTAGAAAAATGACAAAGGTTTGTATTTATTAAACAAGGCAGAAACCGTTTCCTTAAATTAGATGGCACATTTTTTGAGCTTTTCTGTTGCCCCGAGGAAACACAGCGTGCATTTGAAAATAAATGAGTCGTGCCCCGGCCTCTTTTGAGCCGTAGGGCATTTCTGAGCCTTTCCAAGCTGTATGTTATAGAAGGCTCACAGCTAGCTTTCTCTGCCGGTTCTAAGGCTCTGTGATTGATTTGCTCCAATCTGAAAGTGTGCTGTATTCTGATATTTTAGTCAATCCAGTAGTCTCCTACTTCAGACTAGGTAATGCTCGACATTGTGCAGAAAGTAATGGAGTTAAAGTAGGATATTTAGCTTGAGTCAAAGTGTAACGTGGAATAAATGACTTGCATGCAGTTACTGAACACAGTGCTACTATCTGTATCTGTTCAGCGTTCCAAAAATCGGAGTTAAAACCAAAATGGGCGTGGCCTAAACAAAAAAAATATATATATTATTTGTTGGATTATTATTACCTGTGGACCTGCTCACAATAGAACAAAATCGAGTTTGTTTTAATTCCTCAAACGTAAAGAAACTAGTCATTTACCCCACCTTGACCAGGCTGTTACTAAGGATGAGCAAATGTGCATAAACAACATTTTGAAATTGAGAAGTTTGGATTTGTTATTACAGTGAGAACGTACCGAAAAAAGTACTGTTGGGTACCGGTACTGAATTCCAGGTACCTGATATCGGTTCAAATGTTAACGGTTCCCAATCCTAGTGAAAAGAAAGTGTTTTACTTTTAAGCGCGCATGAGCGAGCAAGTGGTCAAATATGAAGTTTATGAGACAAACATAATCCTTAGTAAGTGCCTGCTTTAATTACAGCACTGGTTTCTTTATATTCTGGAAACCAATTAAATTCATTAGACCATAACGCAGGCAGGTCCACTCAAGGACATAGTGCTAGGGTTCATATTTAATTATAAATAAGATTACCAAAAAAAAAAAAAAAAAACCCTATTCAAGATTAGGCCACGCCCACTTCGGGTTTTAATACGACCAGAGATATTTCGTATGCTGTAATGCAGTTTGAGATGCAGCTCGCGTGTGTCTGCGGCGTCACGGACGTGTTCTGAGAAAATAAGTAACTTCGACTGCGTCTGTCACAGTTCCATCATGCCGGGTGAAAGAACAAAAAGCCCCTGTTTGCTCAGGTGTAATCTCACAGCGAGCTGCGCTTTTGGCTTGTGTCTCACAGCAATAAATATGTTGCACACCAAAGGCGAGCAGCCGCCCCAGATGACTCGCTCTCATCTGATATAGCTGAGCCTGAAATCCGGAAAAATACAGAGAAGCTCACAGACAGCTAGCTAGTGGGTCTCCAGCCTGCTGTCATGTCTAACATCACTGGGTAAACATATACGTTCCAGAAGAAGCGACGAGGATAATCTGGTCTGTCGTTAAGCAGCTTCCAAACAGATCTGAGGACGAGTGAATGCCTGCTCTGGGTTTCCTCTGGGTTCTCTGGTTTCCTCTGATCTCTTATTAGTATAGCAGTAGGTGGACTGGCTAAGCGAAATGGTTCCCAAGTGTTATTGGGTGTTTGATAAACTGATGATGGATGAATGTTTTTCCTGTTCATCCAGTACAAAGCCGAAATTTGCTCAGTTTCCTCTCGGACTGTAATAACTCTCCGCTGATTGGCCGAAGACTCCTGGCTGTCACCGTGCAGTCAGACTTCTTTTGCGCCTGAAGTTGGGATGTGATCATGTCGGTTACATGGGTGATTCACAGCAGCTCGGGAGCTTTTTTTTTTTTTTTTTTTTTTGTCTCATTTCCCCCTTTTTTTAAAAAGAATTCTTTAAAGCAATAATGCTTTAAAACCCAGCTGGGGTTCGGATATCCGGGGTAAATCTGACACTCTGGTGTTTTTCGTCCGTATCGTTACCCATCGTGGCTGTGGACGAGTTTCTCCGCACTGAGAAATTCTGACACGCGAGATCGGGTTTCAACCACGGGATTAGTCCTTTAATGACCTGTATCTTAAACATCATTAGTTCTTTAACGTATGAGGAAGAGGCTCCGTCAGCATCTCGTCGTCTAAGCTGCTTGGCTTCGTCCTCGCAGTAAATTTTAGTGTGTGTGTGTGTGTGTGTGTGTGTGTGCCACTTACGAGTCAGGGTTATATTCACAAGCAGCTTATAAAATCGATTAGTGTAAGGCCTTGTAGTGTCGTAAAGAACCAGCGGGAGTTTATCATGGAAATCCCCACCATTTTTTTTCTTCGCTCTCGCACTTCGGCTCCCCTGCGATATAACAGCGCAGATGATTCCGGCTTCCTCTATCTCTAAAAACACCCAGAGAATCCCTATCCTCCTCTGCCTCTCTTCTCATCTGGTCCCTCTCTTCTCACTCCTTCTTTTCACTCCCATTATTTCCTTCCTACTGATTTTAGTTTCTCTGTTACCCTATTAATCTTTTCTCCTTTTTTTTTTACTCTGTGTTCACACTTGCAGTGACGTGACGTGACAGAGCGAGCTCAAGTCCCAGTTTTATTAAGAACGGGAGATCTAAAGCGACGGGGCGATGCGATGAATTCGACCCGAGTTTAACGTTATGCAAATGAGAAGGCAGTCGGCATGGTGACGGCTGACGGGATAAAAAAAATGCTGGAACTTTACCACGTTGCATTGTTCCTCGAACTCCCTGTTTGTTGACATAGACATTGATACAATGGTTCTGTGTAGAACCCTACAATACTGAGTTTTTTGTCAGAAATGGTTCCCAGTAGAAGTAGGAGGGGTTTTATTTGTTTGTTTGTTTGTTTGTTTGTTTATTTATAGCCCTATTCAGTGAATCCTTAAAGAGTCATAATCGTAATAGTCGTAATAGTTATAGTCGTAATTAATAATCACGTTAAACATAACTATTATGCGAGAATTCCACAGAAATCATCACGTGACCATGGAGTCGGATCATCAACTGATGATGAGCGGGTGCTTATACTTTTACAAAAGAAGGAGGAGAAAAGTGTTGGTTGTACGCCAGTATGCCTTTTGAGGATTTTGTTTGAGTTTGCTGATTTCGGGAAAAATTTAAATCAGTGAAGACCCAAAACATCAGAAGTTTTTTATTCATTTTGAACAGCAATTTTATCAACAATTCCATTCTTCAATTTAGTGAAATTTTGACGTGCCTTAATCCATCTGTCTCTTTTTAAATGAAGTTTAGTATTATTTAGTCATTAGTTTGTCTCGTTTGTCCTGAAGATGCCGTGAAATGTTCTTATAAACCTGCGCTACTGTCAGAGCTGCAGTTATAGCAAACTAATCAACACCTTCTTCTGACCAATCAGAATGCAGAATTCAGCACGTGGCTCACGTTGGCCGTACAGGCGCAGAAAGGACGAGGAGCAAAAGAAAACGTCGTCAGAAGAGTGGAGTGTTGTTTAGCTGCGATGACCTCTCACATGCGAGTGTTTTGTCAAGACTGACAGCGTTAGTGATGAAAACGTGGAAAGTGTATGATTTGTCACACCTGTCGTGTGTGTGTGTGTGTGTGTGTGTGTGTGTGTGTGTGTGTGTGTGTGTGTGGGTGCAGTGTAGCCGGAAAGGGTGTGAAGGAGAAAGGTGTGATACACAACCTCCTCACCATAAAGGGTTTCTTCTGCTTCCTCTTCCTCCTAACCCTGTAATGAAGGCATGTGATGGTGGGATTAGTGAGATGAACAGAGCTGCAGCTGGGCTTGAGTGCTTATTCTTTTGCTTTGTGTAAATAGTGACTGTGAAAGAACAAAGCGCACGGCGGTCAGTGAGCTCAGGAGGGCAAATCAATTACTGCAGTGTGAACACCGAGTTCCTCTCCTCCGTCCTCCTCTCCTCTATCCTCTTCTCCTCTCCTCCATCCTCCTCTCCTCTATCCTCTTCTCCTCTCCTCCGTCCTCCTCTCCTCTATCCTCTTCTCCTCTCCTCCATCCTCCTCTCCTCTATCCTCTTCTCCTCTCCTCCGTCCTCCTCTCCTCTATCCTCTTCTCCTCTCCTCCATCCTCCTCTCCTCTATCCTCTTCTCCTCTCCTCCGTCCTCCTCTCCTCTATCCTCTTCTCCTCTCCTCCATCCTCCTCTCCTCTATCCTCTTCTCCTCTC
>JAQQZR010000023.1:26629291-26642949 GCA_030068235.1 Notoglanidium macrostoma | reverse complement strand
GTGTGTGTGTGTGTGTGTGTGTGTGTGTGTGTGAGAGATACTGACAGTGTGAAAGTCGTTTCCTCTGCTGCTGACACAATGCTTTTCAGAAGTACAAGCTTTTCTGCTGCAAGTGAACGCAGCCCGTGTCGTCATCCTGCGTTTAAACTGAGACTTTCTCTGTCTCTGTCTCACTCTCTGTCCCTCTCTCTGTCTGTCTCTCTTTCTCTTTCTCTCTCTCTCTGTCTCACTCTCTCTCTGTCTGTCTCTCTTTCTGTCACTCTCTCACTCATTTTCTCTGTCTGGCTTTCTGTCTCTCTCTGTCTGTCTGTCTCTCTCTCTCTCTCTGTCTGTCTCACTCTCTCTGTCTCTCTCTTTCTCTCTCTCTGCCTGTCTGTCTCTCTCTCCGTCCCGGTCGCAGGTGAACCCGTACACGCTGCGTTTCGAGGGCACATGGGAGACGAGTTTCGACAAGCGGCTGGCGTCCAATGCCTTCATGGCGTGCGGCGTGCTGTACGCGGTGCGCTCCGTCTACCAGGACGACGACAGCGAGGCCGGCGGGGACCTGGTGCTGTACGCTTACAACACCAACCGCAACCAGGAGGAGCCTGTGCACATCATCTTCCCCAACCCCTACCAGTACATCTCGTCCATCGACTACAACCCCCGCGACAACCAGCTGTACGTCTGGAACAACTACAACGTGCTGCGCTACCCGCTGGAGTTCGGACCGCCCGACCCCACCACAGGTAGAAACATCCACATCAGAAGCGATCGAGCCAAGCCGAGTATCAGATCAGTAATACGTCAGGGCTAAAACACTCCATGTTGCGCTGTTATAGGAAAATAACCAACAACATTCATTGCTGATTCATTTCCTACAACGGAGTGTTTGATTCCTTTTATAAATCAAACGCGCCACCTTTCTATTACTATCTTTGCAATAATACAGCAAAGTTCAAACATTGGCTGAATCTGTAGAGTCTGCCCTTTCGAGACCACCTCATCACAAGATCATATATGACTCACATGCACAGTTATGAAGTGAAGAATACTTTCGGTTCGGCGCAGTTCAGTTCATTCGCTCAATATTGAGACACCGGCAATTTTAAGTCAGTTTTAGGAAATATTTTAGTAAATCAGACTTTAACTTTTCAGGTTTACAAGCAGATTGTCTCTTTACACAGTGCTTTAGGTCAAATAGGACCTCACTGTCCAGAGAGTTGTGATGTTTCTGAACATTTTACGCATGTAAAGGCAAATTTAAGAAAATATGCAAGAAATGAGAAAATGCTTTTGGGCCCCAGAGGGTTTTAAAGAACACTTTTTTTTCCACTTATTTAACGATTACATTTAACGATGTGTAAACTAGTTACTTCTTGCAGCTTCTCATATTATGGCGAAACAAAGCCTGGTCTGTAAACTGGTCTGTCCTGAAGAATTTGGGAAAACCTCTGTTTGTTGACACTGGAGATAAAACTTCTCCACAACATTACATGTAATAATAAAATGATATGTTGATGTTCTGTAATAAGTAAGTAATTGAATTAGTTGTTAGATTGCTGTGGTGTAAGAGGAATAAAACGTTCTTATTGGATAATAATCAAGCAATACCTCCACTTAAGAAGATGATTAGATAACTATAATAACACATGGCCATGTTTGGAACGAATACCACATGCAATATCCAACTTTGATTTTTTTTTCCCCACACGTTATTTATGCTTTATACTGCTAAAATGTCCAATCCATCTTTCCTTCATCTGATTGAAGGGCAACTCTGATGGAAACGGAGCCCCAGATGTCTTCATGTCAAGGTCACAGTGACCAGAACATCAGTTGTGTAATATAAATAAAACCTAAGAACTGAGCTGAATGCATAAAGCCTCATGTTTCGGGTCATCCTGACTCGAAAAGCACACAGAAGGTTAATGTGCTTATGCTAATAATGTTCCTGTGATCTGGGTGGAACTGAGAGAAAGAGTGATGCAGGAGAGATAAGGAGGGAGACACATGGTATACAAGCAATCGAGAGAAAGAGTAAGAGAGAGGAGGGAAAAAAGTAAGTGTGTGGGTGGAAGAGGAGCAGTAAGTTTCTATCTACAACTCCGTATCTACAAGGCCACACAATTAATTATGTTTTAATCATATTCATGCTTTTCAGCTTGCTAAGTTAATTAAGCATAATCAGCTGGTAAGAGCTGATGCCCTTATATTAGAGATCATCATCATCGTCATCATCATCATCATCATTAATATTCCCACCATCATCAGCAGCAACAGCATCATATCCACAGTGGTTGCTATAGCAACAGTGCAGGTACGCTGAGTGGTACGGATAGATATCTGCAGCGTGGAGATTTTCACTCTGGATCATGTTTTACATTACTGCAAATTTCTGATCACAGGAAGAACAAAAATGACCCCAGAAAAAAAGAGAGATCTGACTTGGAAACACATGGAAATGTCTTGTCTGATTTGTCTTGTCTGGAATGAACCTAACTGTACTGAGTTGAACTGAACTGAAGTGAATGGAAACTAATCGTACTGAACCAAACAACTGACCTGAACCGAACTGAATCAAAGCGAATCATAATGAACATAACGGAATTTAAACTTGAACTGAATTGAAATGAATCACACTGAACTTAACAGCTGAATTGAACTGAGCTTAAACTAAACTTGAAACGAACTGAATTGAGTCAAACTGTAATGTAATGAACTGAACTGACATAAATGGAAACTAATAATACTGAATGTAACAGCTGAGCTGAATTGAACTAAAATGAAGTGAAATGAATCAAATGGAACTTAGCTGGATTAAACTCAAATGAACTAAACTAAACTGACCTGAATCGAGTCAAACTGTACGTGGTGAAGTGAATCAAAATGAATTGAATTGAACTGAATTGAATCAACTTGAACTAAGCTGAACTGAACTGAAGGGAGTCGAACTGTAATGAACCGAATTATACAGTAGTGAACTGAACTGAATTTAATCAAATCAAATTGACTCAGACTGTTTTTCCACCCAGAGAGGTTGTCGGCTCTACACGCAGGTTCAGTATTTTTTCATTCTATCACACAACGGCGTCTTTGAAACACAAGCGCCGTCCTGTTACTCGTGTCATTACTCAGTGCTGAGCTGAGAGACAGGCAGAGAGAGACAGGCTGAGAGTGACAGGCAGAGAGAGACAGGCTGAGAGTGACAGGCAGAGAGAGACAGGCTGAGAGTGACAGGCCGAGAGAGACAAGCCGAGAGAGGCAGGCTGAGAGAGGCAGGCTGAGAGAGGCAGGCTGAGAGAGACAGGCTGAGAGAGACAAGCAGAGAGAGACAGGCTGAGAGAGGCAGGCTGAGAGAGACAGGCTGAGAGTGACAGGCTGAGAGAGGCAGGCTGAGAGTGACAGGCCGAGAGTGACAGGCCGAGAGAGGCAGGCTGAGAGAGGCAGGCTGAGAGAGACAGGCTGAGAGAGACAAGCAGAGAGAGACAGGCTGAGAGTGACAGGCCAAGAGAGACAAGCCGAGAGAGACAGGCTGAGAGAGACAGGCTGAGAGAGACAAGCAGAGAGAGGCAGGCTGAGAGAGACAGGCAGAGAGAGACAGGCTGAGAGAGACAAGCAGAGAGAGACAAGCAGAGAGAGGCAGGCTGAGAGAGACAGGCAGAGAAAGACAGTCTGAGAGAGACAAGCAGAGAGAGGCAGGCTGAGAGAGACGGGCTGAGAGAGACAGGCAGAGAAAGACAGGCTGAGAGAGACGGGCTGAGAGAGACAGGCAGAGAAAGACAGGCTTAGAGAGACAAGCAGAGAGAGGCAGGCTGAGAGAGACAGGCTAAGAGAGACAGGCTGAGAGAGGCAGACAGAGAGAGACTGGTAGAGAGAGACAGACAGAGGGAGACAGGCTGGTCGATCTCTCTGTCTGTGGTAGTTACGATTCCTCTGTTTGCTTTCAACACTGCATCGTCAAGCCTTAATTACCGACGGTCACTAACGCTTTTCTCTGATTACTGTGGAATATCTGATATCTGATATTCGATCAATTATTCATCTTCTTCTATTCTCTCTCTCTCTCTCTCTCTCTCTCTCTCTCTCTCTCTCTCTCTTTCTCTCTCTTTCACTTTCTCTCTTCATCTCTCTGTCTTTCTCTCCACCTCAAGTGAGCCAGGTTTAAAGCAGCGACGTGAATGAATTAGATCATGCAGATGCTCATTTACTGTCTGAACATCTTTTGGAGTCATACTCGAGTGCAACATCAAATGCTCCTCTTCCCCTTTGTTCTTTCTGTTGTTCACCACCCACAGCCTTTCCTCTGATTCTCTCTCTTTGTCTTTCTCTCTTTCATTCTCAGGACCGCTGGTCACCACTCAGATGTCCAGCACCACGGCGTCCCGGTCGTTCTCGTCCACCTCCAGCCCGTCCACCATGCGCCCGCCGCCTGCCACCTTTCACCCCATCGGCGCCATTAACAAAGCCCCGGAACTGCGTCCCATCACCGCCACAGTACCGGTGACCCGTCGCCCCCCACGCCCGCGGCCACGCCCACCCCAGGAGCCCGAGGTGCAGGAGGGGTGTGACCCCAGCGTAGCGCGAGGCGTCCAGTGGCCCAGCGCCCTGAGGGGTGAGACGGTGGAGCGGCCCTGCCCCAAAGGATCACTGGGTAGGAAAATCAGGATGCAGGAAGAATAGTTTATTCATTTATTTATATCATTCTTTCTTTAATTGTTCAGTCAACGCTAAAAGCTCTTCCACGTCCCAAAATGCATCAGTTAATTTTCAAACCTGCAGCAAAGAAACAACAGACGCAACTATGCAGTAAAGTTTCTTATGTATGTTTAGCAACAGCTACTATTTTGTAACAGTAGCTAGCGAGTTAATTAACAATATCGCACTAGCAAGAGTGTGCAGAACATCGTGCGAGTTCAGCACAATTGCGATTTATTTTTGAACAGAAATAGTTCCCAAAGAAGCCACGGCTGTTTAGAGCTTAGCGTGTTGCTATGGCAACTCGCAGACAGCCCATAGTAAGCAGAGTGGCCATTTGACTGTAATGTACTATCACTAGAATTGGAATTGGCACTTGGCCAATCATATTAGCAGACCAGAACTAACCGCTGTATAAACAGAAATTAATGAATGCACTAATCGGTGTGAAACCACAACAATTGCAGTACCGTGGAGATGAGAGCGTCGACGGCGTTGACTGGCCGGGGAAGAATGATCGGACTGTCGGAATCACTCATCGAGTGACTCAGGCACTCATTATTTCTCAACTGCTTTAGCTTGCATATTTGTTTTTGAAGCTCGAGTGAGTTTCCGCTGTGCTTTTAAACGTTGCACAGTAAAGAAGAGAGAAGCTCGAAGCTCAGCTCATGTTTTATGGTCTGTTTATGTTTTGTTTGTTTTTTTATCAGCCTATTCTGATGGTCAGGCTCCGTCTCCGCTTTGTATCCATCATGTTCCAAACATGTTCGACTGATTCATATCTTGAATTTCACAGTCGCTGTGTTCCAAATAATTGTTTTTACTTTGTCTAATGAGCTCATTTGCTTGTATTTATTGGGCTGTAAAACAGTGTGAGGCTGGTCTGAGGCTAGTTTGTGGCTTAATAGCTCTTCTCTCTCTCTCTTTCTGTCTCCGTCTCTCTCTCTCTCTCTCTCGCTCTCTCTTTCTTTCCTCCAACTGATTTTTTAGGCATCGCGTCTTTCCAGTGTCTGTCGTCCCCAGTACAGTGGAACCCCCGCGGTCCTGACCTCAGTAACTGCACCTCTCCCTGGGTCAACCAGGTGGCTCAGAAGGTCCGTCATCTCTCTTGTTTCTTCTACCTGAATTCTGGATTCTGATTTGTCAGAAGGTGTTGATTAATTTGCTACTGAATGCTCGAATGTGATTGGTCAGAAGGTGTGTGTTATTGTCTTAACTCAGCTGTAGCACGAACATTAAATATTAATGCGCTCGTTCTTATATGGTATTGTTTCTATGGTAACAGCTGCAACACGGAATTGTATGGCAGACGCCCGACATAACCTAAGACTAATAATGAACAGATTTCAGAATGGGGTGTTTAACAACATGACTGTTATAATCATTGATTTGTGGAAGTTCTTGTTTGGAGACGTTTATTTAATATTTATGGAAGAAGTCTTGGTTGTAAGCGCTCGATGTCTGCGTACCTCTTTCCATTATCTGCGTTTTCTTGGTAAATTAACAGGCCGTGTCTTGTGTGTGTGCGTGTGTGTGCGTGTGTGTGCGTGTGTGTGTGTGTGTGTGTGTGTGTGTGTGTGTGTGTGTGTGTGTGAAAAGAGAGAACAGGAACTAACTTGTCTCTTGAACGTTCCACAACATTAACTCTAACTATAAACCATTAAATTGCACAATGTGTTGTTCATTAATAAATTAAACATTATAATCGTTAGTGGTATAAGTGGAATAACACACTCGAGTCCATGCTGTTATACAACAAATAATGCACTTGGGGGGAAGTAGGCGAGCATTATTGTGGTATAACAGCATGACCTTTCCTTACATAACAGCGGCTCTGACAGTAGTGCAGCTCCACATCACAGGTTTATATTCATGCACTCGTTCTAATTCCTTATCGTTTCTATGGTAACAGCTCGTTTACAGGGATTTGTACGGCGGACACCGCACGTAACGTGTGTAGTCGCCGACATGGTGACGTTTTCCTTAAGGATGTGCTTACGTGACGTTTTTCCATTGTCAGGAAAAAAGCGAGAGAGAAAAGAGAGGCTGGTTTATAGTTTACAGCTGCTATAATGTAAGCAGGACTTGTTTTGCAGATGTTCCACAACATTAAATATAAGTCCAAACAATATCTAGAGTTTTCATATATTAACTTTATTAGTGTCTAAGAGGAATAAATCACTCCAGGGTGGTGACAGTAACTCCACTTCATCACACCGCTACAGCCTTGATTATTTTCCTATAGCAGCATTAATATTGTGTGTTAACTCTTTACATATTTACATTCATGTTGTTTGTCATGATCACACCAGTCATTAACACAACTAGCCAGGTTTTAGAGAATTTTAGCTAGCTAGGTTTAGAGACAAATTATATAACGGCACAGAAACTAAACCAAATTATGCAATAATAAATGAAAACATGTTCAAATAATGATCTTTTTTTTTTTTTAAGTGAAAGATATAATAACGGCAGTGTTTATGTGTGTGTTTATAGATAAAGAGCGGCGAGAACGCGGCGAACATCGCCAGTGAGTTAGTGAACCACACGCGGAGTCGGATTCACGCCGGAGACGTCAGCTCGACTGTCCGTCTCATCGAGCAGCTGCTGGACATCCTGGACGCTCAGCTTCAACCTCTGAGACCCGGAAACAAAGAGTCGGCCACCCGCAACTACAACAAGGTTCCACACACACACACACACACACACACACACACACACACACACACAGAGCGAGAAAATACCAGATATTCCACTTGTACAGGAATCATAAGGAAATACAACATACTACACCTAAAAAGTGTACAAATAAAATGCAGTATTTTGTATTTTGGAAACATAATATGTTTGTGTGTGTGCGTGTTGTTGTTGTTGATTTTATTACAGCTCCAGAAGAGAGAGAGGACCTGCCGAGCATACATCCAGGTACTGCAGCATTCAGCATTTCAGCAGCGCCGTGGTGTAACTTGCGGCATTTCAGTAGCTTCGGTAGTTTCTGTATACGATCCATTTTGTAACATCGTTCTGTAAAGTCACCGTTTGGACTGTTCGCCCAGTGTTTTGTCTTCCAGCCAACAAAAAAATAAATAAATAAAGAATCAAGAATGCGATTTGGCTTCCCGATGGCTCATTTTCTGACTCATTTGCGGATTTTAAAACGGCTCTACGAAAACAGTCATGCTCCGAACAAAATGTTCAGTGCTTCGTCTCGCCAGTGTTGTGATTAATTACTGCAGAATTAAAACAAAACAAAATAAAAAACGGACCCACAAATAAACTCCTGCTCAGCTCTCCGCTTTCTAGACAAATCCAGACAAAAGAAATGTGGAACTTGACGAGATCCCTGGTGTGTGTGTGTGTGTGTGTGTGTGTGTGTGTGTGTGTGTGTATAGGCTGTGGTTCAGACAGTAGATAATCTGCTGCGTGTGGAAGCTCTGGACGCCTGGAGAGACATGAACAGCAGCGAGCAGGCTCACACTGCCACCATGCTGCTGGACGTGATGGAGAAAGGAGCCTTCCTGCTCGCCAACAACATGTACGACACACGCTTCAGTGACCACGCCCCTAACATCGGTGAGCACACACACACACACACACACTCCCCACTGACAAGCTCAAATCGCATACTCCGGCTGTTTTATTTTTCACGCATGTGCCTCAGTGTTCTATTCCAGGCTTTCCTTTTTTTTTGTTATCCATGGTTGTGTAGTTCAGTTGGATTTCTTCGCAGATGGCGTTAAGATCTACCTCGGCACTCCACCCACAGCTGATTTCATAAAGCTAAAGAAGAAAACCCATAATCTTTATAATTATGACGTCCAAGATTTATTTTGTAATCGGTCTGCTTTCACGGTTTCCTACATTACGCACAATGCTCACTCAACCTAACTAACTGCTGATGCAGCGGCGCTTTAGCCCTTTACTCTGTCCTGCTCTGTCGTCTCCTCAAACAGCTTCCGAAGCTTGCACACTAACACCTTCGTCAACGCTGTCACGCTCGGGACCACGTAGACCGCTAACCAGATACTGCCGCATTGCATCCTGGGACTCTGAGTCAAGTGTTTGCACCGTTTCCTCTGCTTCATGCGGCGGATTTATCATTAATATGACGCTGGAAAAGGAGAAGAGAAACTCTGGCTGCTTTGTTTTTAGGCACTGACACGTCTGAGATGAAATCGTTTTCTCCTAATAAGTGCCGATGTAATTGAGCTAGCGATAACGGAGTCCCGCTGTGACCTCACAGCAACACAGCACCAAGCAACAAATTATCCCCAGAATCATTAAACATTGTACATATTTCAATATAAACATGTTTAACGTGTTTCTGCCGAGATGAGCAAATAATCACATCTTCTCGTCGTCAAACTTGCTGCTATGCTCCTTTTAGGAACATCATCGCTCAGAATGAGGATCTGAACAGCCGTGTTTCATCGACGGATTATTACCCACCTCCCTGTTAAATAAATAAATAAATAAATAAATAAATAATAGTACAATTAACAGATTTCAGAACTCGTTGGCTCGGTTACTCAAACGCTGAAAAATCTGCACCGGCTTACACGACCACACATGCCTCTTTATAGTGCAGTGCCACACACACACACGCACACACACACACACGCACACACACACACACACACACACACACACAGATTTCCAATCTAAAATCTAAGCTCTTTTTGTTCTTACAACTCATCTTTACATTATGTACTGTACAGTACTCCTTATATTATTATTATTATTATCAGTAATGCTGTTCGAATAGACGGTACAAATTCATGTGCGCAAATGAAAACCCTAAATATAGGAAAGTGTATCTTGTATTACTCAGCCTTCAGATTATAACAACATAATAATAATGTTTTTTGCAATTAAAGAGGTTTATTATCGTATTAAAATAATCTCATTTCATTCCGCAGGTGAAATTAGCTACAGGTGAAATGAATACGTTCGGAATTTTTCAAAAAATATTGGCTTAATAAGATTATCCAAAATGAGTTAAAATGATGAAAAACGTAATAAATTCGTAATAATCTTTTAATGAGGAATATTGTATTATACTGAGGTCTACTGTATATTCAGGGCGCTTTGGCGTGTGTGTGTGTGTGTGTGTTTTTAGTGTACACAGCATAAGTGCACTTCAAACAGGGACTTGGAGGGTTTTTTTTGGTCCTTTCAGCTTTGATGAGACTTCAGACCACTTCTTGTTCATGCCCACAATTGCCACTTGCACCCACAAAGGCATCAATTAAAGCGGAAAAGGGACACGAAGCCTCGACTCTTCACTCGCTCTAATGCATATTCATGTGCTTAATGTTCTTATTCTGGCACCACGCTGCGGTAACTTCCGTTCCTCATTATTATTATTAGTATTAGTATTATTATTATGAAGGAACTGAAGAACCTTTTTCTACTCGTGAGTTATCACCAACACACAGCCATTTCCTCTCCTGAGAAATTAGATTTTCATTGCTTTTGCTTTTTTGCCTTTGATTACGTAGCCGTTTATACACGTCAAGGCTCTTTACGCAGGACGTTACGCGTCGGTTTTTACAACGCACCAATCTAACGTAACATCGTTGTAGACAAGTTCATCCGACGTGTTCACATACTGCATGCGCTAAACGTGCAGCGAGTGGAGCCCGAAGCACTAACTCGCCTCCGCTCCGGAGACCTGAAGAGCATCTCCTTTTCTATAACAGCTCTAATATGTTAGCGTTTCTATAGTAACAACTTAAACTGGCGTTTTCTGTAAGGAGGTAAGGAGAGATAAAGCTGCATCATCTTCAGCACAAAGGCGTTTCGGTTACTCAGTAACATGACAAGCTGCAATTTTGTTTTCTTTTATAACTTAAAAATGATGACAAACGACACTCTCAAGCAGGCACATGGTTTTATTTGAACAGCTTCTGATCTGCTGTAGGTTTTCTACCCAATAAAATGGCTTGAATATAGGCATCTAACGATTCACTGAATTCATGAGTCGATTCGATTCACGGTACTGGGTTCACTATTCAATTGTTTCCCTGATATTTTTTGAAAATATATATATAATTTATATTTTTCCTATTCTTCATCAACTGAAATATTCCTTTTGTTAAATTAAAAAATATATATAATTTTCTTAATAACAACAATAATTGTTAACACATTTAAATTTCTAAAGGGCGGAGTCAAATATAATAGCTGATTAACTAAAAATTCCATTTAATTCCAAAAATTCCAAAGTTAATAACAAACATTATCCTTAAAAAGAAAAAAAAGAAAAAAAAAATCCCTCTATTTGCTTCTCTTTGCTTATTTACCTTTCGGTGATCTGTTAAAAGATCGCTCCGATTTCTTGTTGAATCTGTTTGTAAATGAGCACAAAAGCTCTTTTCCATTTCCGGCCTGTTTTTGTGTGTTCGCATGCCGTTAGAGCCGTGTTACTTCCGTCTACAATGACGTCACGTGAATTCCCGCTATTAAACGTTTTTGTGCCCTCTGCTGTCTAAATAACACAATTACAGCTAGAAAATCTGAGATTATTCGTAGTTTATTTTTATGTCCATCGATTCGAAGCGTCATAAATTTGCATCGTGGTTCATCGATGCATGATATATCGTTACATGTCTGCATGAAAACATTTACCGATGCCTCACTAAATGTCAAAACGTTACACCACTACAGGCCCTGATCCTGGAAGGGTGCGGTAATACTTTGAGATATGGTTTAATTAATTCCAGATTAATTTTCTTTTCTTATGTTTCTAATGTTATGCTGGAGTAAAGACGTCCATGTACAGGGTCTCGTGGAGAAATGGAAAGTGGAGAATGCTGTGCTTAAACTCTAACCCTGTGTGTGTGTGTGTGTGTGTGTGTGTGTGTGTGTGTGTGTGTGTGTGTGTGTGTGTGTAGATCTGGAGGTTCACATACTGAATACGGACTTGGAGCCGCAGGATTTGGCCTTCCCTCAGAGGAGCTCTGGTGAAAGCAGCATCCTTCTTCCAGCCTCCACCGTCAAACAGTACAGCCGCAACGGTTAGTCACATGACTGCCTCTCTCTCTCTCTCTCTCTCTCTCTCTCTCTCTCTCTCTCTCTCTCTCTCTCTCTCATATCCTTCTGCATCTCTCTCTCTCTCTCTCGCTCTCTCTCTCTCTCTCTCTCTCATCCTTCTGCATATCTCTCTCTCTCTCATCTTTCTTCATCTCTCTCGCTCTCTCTCTCTCTCTCATCTTTCTGCATCTCTTTCTCTCTCTCTCATCCTTCAGCATCTCTCTCTCATCTTTCTGCATCTCTTTCTCTCTCTTCTTTCTTCATCTCTCTCTCTATCTCTCTCTCTCTCATCCTTCAGCATCTCTCTCTCTCTTCTTTCTTCATCTCTCTCTCTATCTCTCTCTCTCTCATCCTTCAGCATCTCTCTCTCTCTCATTTTTCTGCATCTCTTTCTCTCTCTCTCATCCTTCAGCATCTCTCTCTCTCTCATCTTTCTGTATCTCTTTCTCTCTCTCTCATCCTTCTGCACCTCTCTCTCTCTCTTCTTTCTTCATCTCTCTCTCTATCTCTCTCTCTCTCATCCTTCAGCATATCTCTCTCTCTCATCTTTCTGCATCTCTTTCTCTCTCTCTCATCCTTGTGTACCTCTCTCTCTCTCATCTTTCTTCATCTCTCTCTCTCTCATCTTTCTGCATCTCTTTCTCTCTCTTCTTTCTTCATCTCTCTCTCTATCTCTCTCTCTCTCTCATCCTTCAGCATCTCTCTCTCTCTCATTTTTCTGCATCTCTTTCTCTCTCTCTCATCCTTGTGTACCTCTCTCTCTCTCTTCTTTCTTCATTTCTCTCTCTCTCTCTCTCTCTCGCTCTCTCTGTCATCTTTCTGCATCTCTCTCTGTCGCTCTGTCATTGGGGCTCATTTATCAGTCTTTAAGTAAAGTTATAGGTAAATATTTGCACAATAAAAACCAAACTAGAACATTTCACCAGTTCAAGAAGTTTCAGAAACACAGATTTTCTTCATTCTCTCATGCGTATGTGTTAACGAACAGCGATCACCAGTAAATCACCAGCGGCGTGCACAGCACAGATGATTTGCATTTGGTGACGCCCACAAAACTCCATAAAAGGAAAAGCTAACATCGTGCACCTCACACAGGCAAACTGCTATTTTTAATCGTTTCTTTTTTAAAATTCGAAGTGAATTGTTTTGGTGACTTCAAAATGTGTCTGCAAAAGTGCTCTCTTATGTAATATACTGCTTTTTTTTTTTTTTTTTTTTTTTACTGCCACACAAAAGCTTTTCAAATGCAAATTACTTTTTGTATGTTTGGAAATCTAAAATGTTTTCAATGATCTCTAACAAAATTGGTACGAACAAAAAGTGTAGTAACTCATCATAAATGATATGATTTGTAGCTGATCGATCGAACTTAGTCTTCTTCTGCATAACTTTACGCACCCAGGAGCGTGAGTGGGAGGCGAACGTTGTTCCGAAATGACTGGATTTTCATGAATATCACACTTCTTTTGTGTGTAAACGTTCCTTACCACTTCCGAACAAATCCGTTCGTGTACAGCTTGAAAAATGAGGCCGGATGCGACCATCTTTCTGTGTGGTTCTCACACACACACACACACACACACACTTGTATCATCACAGTGTGGCGTGCTATTGCTCTGCGTGTGTTGCTGATCCGCCCTGGACACTCTGTGTTTCATCTCACGAGCGTGATGATGAATAAACTGACTCGTGTAACTCAGCCGCTCTCCGAAACACTACATGAGTCATAGCCTTTAAAAACTCAGCGCACATCACGCTTCCCTCGTCTCGCGTCTCACGTCTCTCCTGCAGGTGTTATTAGTTTCCTCCTGCACCAATACGTCTGACTTCACACACAACCAGCTTCGGAGCGAGCGCAGGAGCTGCAGCGTGTGTGTGTGTGTGTGTGTTAGTCATGTAAAAACACTCACACTGTTCTGGCTGCTCTAAATACACACTCACGTAAT
>JAQQZR010000023.1:26595474-26614507 GCA_030068235.1 Notoglanidium macrostoma | reverse complement strand
GTGTGTGTGTGTGTGTGTGTGTGTGTGTGTGTGTGTGTGTGTGTGTGTGTGTGTGTGTGTGTGTGTGTGTGTTCTCAGAGCCGAATCCGTCGCATGTGGAATGACACAGTGAGGAAGCAGACCGAGTCGTCCTTTATGGCAGGAGACATTAACAGCACTCCCACCCTCAACCGCGGTGAGACACTGTCCTCCCTCTGTCTCTGTCGTCCCTCTGTCTCTGTCCTCCCTCTTTCTCTGTCCTCCCTCTGTCCGCATTTCTGTTCTCGCTCTTCTTCCCTCTCTGTCTTCATCTCTACCCTCATCTCTGTCTCTCCTTCTGTCCCTATCTGTCTCCCTGGTGTTGTACTCCCTTTGTCCCTGTTTCTGTCCACCTCCCTCTGTTCTGGTCTCTTGCCCCCATCTCTGCCCTCCCTCCGTCCTCCTTCTTTCCACATCTCTGTCGCCGTCTTTGTCCTCATCCCTGTTCTCCTTCTCGCCCCATCTCTCCTTTCACTGTCCCTCATTATTAGTCTTGTCCTCTTGTTCTGCTGTACCTCTCTCCCCATCCCTTTTCTCTGCCCTCCGTCTCTCTCCCCGTCTCTGCCCTCCGTCTCTCTCCCTGTCTCTGCCCTCCGTCTCTCCCTCTCCCCGTCTCTGCCCTCCGTCTCTCCCTCTCCCCGTCTCTGCCCTCCATCTCTCCCTCTCCCCGTCTCTGCCCTCTGTCCCTTTGCCTCCACCTCTTTCCTCTGTCCATTGTCTCACTCACCCCATCTTTTTCATCCATCCATCCTTTCTCCTGTTTCAGACCAGATATCAGTGCAGGCTATTTAATTTTGTACCATTTTTTCAGTTTAGTATGAAGTGCATGCTCTGTGTGATTATTAGAGAAATGATCTCAATGTGTATTAATATCAGCTGAGCACGCTCCACCCACTGGCTATCAAGCGTCTGATATCTTTTGTACACTTTTCTGGCCTTCAGGATCTGCTAACATGTCCTTACCCTGTCAGTTTCAGATCAAGATATAGTCAGCGGACTTAAAGTTCAGGAGAGAGAGACAGTCCCAGACAGAGAGACAGAGAGAGTAAGACAGACCCAGACAGAGAGACAGAGAGAGAGATTTTTACCTCATTTTTATTATTATTATTATTTTTTTATTTTATTTATTTTTTATTTTATAATTTATTTATTTTTTTGTTATTGTTATTGTATTTGTTGTATTGAAACTGTCTCATTTCAATGCTTTAGCAATACTGTACACATTTATGGTAATGCTAATAAAGCTCTTTGAATTGAATTGAATTGAATTGAACAGAGAGAGAGAGAGAGAGAGAGAGAGAGAGAGAGAGAGAGAGAGCGAGACAGACCCAGACAGAGAGAGAGAGAGAGAGAGACTGACAGAGAAACAAAGAGAGAGAGACAGACCCAGACAGAGAGACAGACAGAGACGACAGTGTGTGTATTATTATGATTATTCCCACTGAAGGTCATTAGCGGTCGCCGGGGCAGATTTTAATATGAGTAGAACATATCATTAGTGTTCTCTCGATGACTATGATGGTGATGGTAATCATCATCATCATCATCATCATCGGCATCGGCGGCAGCGGGATCAGCGTTTCCTGGAGGAGACATGGGCCGATAGCAGCGCTAGCTAAATCAGCTCTCTCTCTCTGCGCTAATTCCAGGGGTTTTTGTTTATAACGAACTGATTAGAGGCTGAGTGAGCAGGGGGCGATTAGACACATGCACACGCATGCACACACACACACACACGCATAGCCATGTTCTGGGGACTTTTAATCAAGCTGGTGGGGCGAGATGGAAATCTGCTCTACAGCACAGAGACGTCGAGACAGAAGAATGAAGAGACCGACGAAATCACAAGTGTCTTTTTGTAATCTTGGAGAAAAGTTTTGCAGAGTCCGAAAGCAGGAGAAGCAGAACAATGTAGAGACTCTGTCACACACTCGCCCTCACATAGAGCCTGGATATCAGCCTTCATCATCGCCGCCCCTCATCATCGTTTTCTCACATGCTCTCTGTTATTCAGTTTGCATTTTCTCACCAAGATCCAGCACCGAGATGCTCACCAGATTTAGAGTACACTGCGCGTGTGTGTGTGTGCGTGAGTGTGTGTGTGTGTACGTGAGACACACACACACATGCAGACAGCAGGGCTTTTCTTCTGCAGGAACGCGGTGGGACGCTTCCCAGCATGTGCTATTCTTTAAGCTCAGCGTGTAACACACACTAACATTCAGTGTCATTAATGCAACTAATCACTTTTCTCCCACATTCTCACTCATTCATATTCTGAACCATAATGTGAGATCAGAATCGTCAGTCGGAAAAGGCATCACGCTGTGAAGTGCTGCTCTCACACGAACAACACACACGCACGCACGCACACACACACAGTCTCGTTCACACTCAGACATGTGTTTGAACTTGAAATGTGTTTGGGATTAAAAACAAAAAGGCTGTTTTACACCCTGTGCAGCGTCACTGCAGTACTGTCTGCCGCCGGGATTCCTGCTGCAGCGCCTCGCTGATGTTAATACTAACCTTTTACTGTCCGGCCTCTAAATTCTGCACGACGCTCTGCGTTCCTCTGCTCACCCGACGTCTTTTGTGCACTTTTCTGGCCGGAAGCTTCGGCGTCTTGAAGGTTGCATCCGGTCTGACTTCCCAAAAGTTACGTCGATGTTCATATGCGGAAGGTATACGCTTATTCGGACGGGTTATGCATCATTTTCTGCGCCGTCTAGACAGATTATGCAAATTCCCGTGTGCGGTTCAAATTTACGGCCAGATTTAATACCTGCTGTTCGGTTACACGTAATCCGTGTTCCAGTGCACCTTCAGTAAATCACGTTACTTTTGTTAAATTAATCTATTAATTTACTTTTCCTTCTGTGGCACACAGATTTCATATTCATTAAGGCAATAATGGAAAACTGGACACACACAAACAAACCTTTAGAGAGTCAGTGTCGGAGTCTTTATTCTCTCTCTCTCGCTCTCTCTCTCTCTCGTTTAGCCCCCATGGGGAATCACCTGTTGGCGAACCCGGTGTTGCAGACGCGTACAGGCTCCTCTCCCTACAACACCCTGCTGACTGAGAGCTTCACACCTCCATCACCTGGAGTCTTTAACTCCACTGGTCAGTTTCTCTCTCTCTCTCTCTCTCTCTCTCTCTCTCTCTCTCTCGTATCTGTTACACCACAGTGCATGCTAACATCTCTGCGTGTGTGTATCTGTGCATTGTGTATGTTCACATGCTGTCAGTGTGATTCAGACAAATGGACAGCAGCCGACCGTCCAGAGGACAGATTTCAAATCCTGCCTGTTTGATCCACGGACTAAAATATCGATCTGAGATGAGGCCGAGGCAGGCAGAGCGAGGCAGCGTGATTGACAGCTGAGTGGGAGAAGAAGCTCCCTCGGGATTTAACACGTCGAGTAGCTCAGCGTCCGACTCGAATAACCCTGCTCTCAGTGACGGAGAGCTAGACAGACACAGAGAGAGAGAGCGAGAGCGAGAGAGAGAGAAATGCAGTCTCTGTGTCGGAGGGGTGAAATTTAAGACGCTGTCTCTGCTGAATATTTTACAAAGTTCTCTCTTGCGCGGCGTAATGCGTCAGCCTCGACTCGGCTTAGCTTAGCTCCCCGCAGCCCGCGGCACATTTTTAGAATATTCACACAGGAGGAGGGCTTCATTAGAATGTCTAATTACTCTCTCTCCCTCTGTTTTTTCTCTCTTTTTCTTTCTCAGCACAGGCGAGCGTTGATTAAAGTCATACCATGCATTAAAATTTAAACCCCTCCAGCACCAGAATGTCTGGCCGTTCAATTTACGCCGACAGGTCGAAAGAAAACGAAGGTGCCACCATGTGAAAGGCGCGAAGCGGAAAAAAGATCATCGGCCCGGCGTTATGAGGTCGTATGAATCACGGATCACGTTCTCGCTCCGTCGGCGCACATCTCGCTGCTCTGTAAACATCCTCTCCTCAGTACTGCCCCCTTCAGGGTGATGACAGCGGGGCGGCAGCGCTGTCGGTTCGATGTCTACTGTTTTTTACGAAGCCTCCGTTCAGACACGCAGCTCGAGTTTATTCGCATTTGGTCTGGACACAGTTTAGTGTAACGTTCAGCTGTTTCCTGCATAACCTGGGGTTAAATTGGGCCAGAACTGGGTTCCATCTCATTCCATATCCTATCATCATATCACACTTGCTTTTTTTTAAGTACCTTAGTAACAGTAACAGTGTATGGTGAATAGCTCTCGGTCAAATGGTTTTCCTCCGTAGTTCAGTTCTGACTTAGCTAGCATTAATGTGTATTTACTAAGGTCTGTTAAGCAGGATTAGCCGTGTGTTGCATTGATGACCTGTACTATAAGTGGCTGTTTTTAGCTTCTCAGGCAAAAATCATGTGTAAATGAGCTGAAATTAAGCTAACTTTAGCAGTAGCGCACATAAAGCCTAAACCTGGACTCATCAGATCATGTATTGTGCAGAAGGACAGATCGAGAGATAGCACTTAATGTATGAGCAGGATAAGGGGAAGATATGCGAGTAGATAACCGACGGCTTTTTAGTTATTTAAGCTAATTGCGTTCATTCGTTCGGAAGTTGAATGAATACAGAGATGAGATTTGACAATGAAGAGGACACTGGAAGATTTTGTTTTTTAATCGCAGTAATGCTGAAGAGCAATTGTAATGAGGACAATCTGGAAGCCCAAAGTCGTGTAGAATGTCATTTCTCATCAAAAACACGTTTAACTGATGCTGTCTCGTCGTCTCTGTTCGTTCTCTGTGTTACCGTGTTACACATCGGTAAATAAAGACGCTTTGGAAGACGTTGACCAGTGACACGGTGTGTAATACGTAAACAAGCGCTCCTCCTTACAAAACTCAATTTGACCACCGCGTATGACCGCAGGAAGGGGTGCCACCACTAAACCTCTACACTCGGCGTATTCACCTTTCGTGGTTACTATAGTAACCAACGTGTTCTTGCAAGAAAAATCGACTACGGTTCAAACAAACCAATTAGATTCGGTCGGTTCTAATTTGCAAAACGGAATGAAATCCGAGTCCGTCCGAAATACAATTTACGCTTCACTAGTTCATCATGACTTTAAGACTTTTTTTGGTTTTCCGTAATTGTTTAGCTATAAAGAATACTGAATGAAGCATTATTGTATTATCGTGTGATATTTCGGTCTTCTGTATTGATTTTTTATACCGATTTCTTTTACGATTTTCATTCTGTGTTTATTCCCTCATGAATTCTCATCAAAGCGTACACATTTGATCATCTCTATTTCATTCTGTTCTCGCTTTTAGTGCAAACACTAAACATACAAGCAATATAAATGCAGAATTCGTTACAGGTCTGTAATATTGTCTCCAAGAGAAACCCGGTGTGTATTTTATTTAAGTGTTAATGTGAGACCTTGAGAGCAGAATCGCTGATTATTTATCTGGCAAAATCTGTAATACGTGAATTTGCCAAAATGAAAAAAGTCATGAAGGATTGTTGTTGGTCTGATGATCTCCTCATCTCTCTCGCTCTCTCTTTTCTCTCGCCGTTCTTTAGGAACCTTCCGTGACCCAAGTAAGAGCTTTTCTCTCTATTTTTTCCACTTTATTTTAATGGCTACTGTAACCTTAATGATAATCTCTTCACCTGTGCAGTGAAGCCTTGTGTTTCTGTGTACACAATTTCCACTCCCTGCTAATAGTCTCCTTTCATAAGCCCATTAATCTTGCGCTGGAAGTGTCTTCATTGATTTAATCCCAGATTTTTGTGCTGTGAATCTTGGTCTTGATTAAAAAAGGTAATGAAGTGTTCACTTTACCTCTTCTCTCTCTCTCCCTCCCTCCCGGCACACAGAGAGCACTCTGGCTAGGAATCGGGACCACGGTGGAATGGAGACGCTGCCACTGAACGGCAATTTCAACAACAGCTACTCGCTGCGTGCCGGAGTCACCGGCCCGGGCGGACAAGGTGGCAGCTGCGACTTCCTCAGGGCCGGGTCTGACGAGAGTCCGCCTCCTTTGCTGAACCCGCGCGGCGCGGAGACGCTGGGAGGGATCCGGCGCAACCTGTCCGACGCGGTCGCCTTTGAGAAGATGATCATATCCGAGCTGGTGCACAACAACCTGCGGCAAGGAGGCGGGGAGAGAATTGGCGGTACCCTGGTGCGAGGACGTACGACCGGAGTGGGGGTCGGAGCAGGGACAGGGACAGGGGCAGGGGCAGGTGCAGGGGCCGGAGTCGATCGGGTGACCGCTGCGGAACAGGAAGTGGAGGACGACGGTCAGCGCCACCGGACACCACAAGACGTGGAGCTGTTATACAAGGCTCTGGAGGAGCCGTTGCTCCTGCAGCGCGCCCAGTCGGTTCTCTACCAGAGCGACGCAGAGGAGAGCGAGAGCTACATGAACGACTCGAACGAGAGCCACGGGCACAGTGCAGCCGCCACGGGCACCGGCACAGGTCCGGACTCGCCCGCCCGGGACTCGCTGTACACCAGCATCACCAACCTGCGAGACTCACCGTACCCAGACAGCAGCCCCGACGAGCTCTACTACAGCTCGGGTAGACCTGCACTGGGCAGCGCCATGCACACCTTCTACCCGACGCCCCCGACGAGGCCCGGAGCCGACACCCAAACCCTCGCTCACACCCACAATCCCCCCGAGCCCCAGCACGCTGAGGGAGACGGACAGATGCAGCTGGTCACCAGCCTGTGACTGCGAGTAAACCGCCCAGTCTCTCACACCCATTCCCTTTCTGTTCCTTTCTCTCGGTTTGCTAGTTTGGAAGTGTAAACAGAGAGAAGTCTCAGCTCGGTCTCAGTGGCAGCAGGTTCTATAAGGCAGCTCCGGAGCAAACCTAGTCCAAACATTCCCTCGGCTGATTCCCAAGTCCGAAGCTCCCTCAGCGACTGAGGATATTTTCAACCATCCCTCACGGATTTTGTTGCTGATACCGCCTTTTTTTTTTAATGCTCATGAGTTCCACAGTGTTTTGTGCTTTTTCTCCGTTTTCTTCTCCCCGTCGTCGTTTATTGAGAGCTGATACATCTGGGAAAGGAGGATCACCTTTACGCATCAGCGTGCAAAGAACTCATTCTGAAAACTCTTCAGTGTTGCCAAAAATACATTTTTTGAGCCAGAAAACAAACTGGAATGTGCACACATACACACGCACACACACACACACACACACACACACACACACACACAAGTGCACAAACATAAGTGCTTGTTACTGAACGTCAGACCGTGAAGAACTGCACTCATGAAGGCAGCAGCAGGAAGAAGCTGCCCCTGTGGAGCTGCCTTTATTCCCCCCCCTCCTCTCGCGCTCTCTCGCGCTCTCTCTCTCTCTCTCTCTCTCTCTCCGGATGGACTCTGATGTACAGGACTCTCAACGAGACTTGACACGGCTGCATCTGGCCACAGGACTTGTACTTGATGCTCTATTTAATAGGAGTTTTTGTTTGTTACTGAGACCGGCCCCGTGGATCATGGACATCGGGTGCCTCCTCTGTGTTACTGGGCTTGGAGACCGTTTTTTTTTTTTTCTTTTCCTTTTTTTTTCTCAATCAAGTGTGTTCTCCGAGCCCACTAAAATGCCTGTACATACGAACTTTAAAAAAAAAATCAATAACACAAAACCTAGCGCCAATCCTATCCTGTAAATAGAGACCAGATGAACAAAAGCAACAACAACAACAAAAAAAAAAGGTATGGATTATTACGAGAGCAAGCGAGTTTCTTGTAGCGAGACAAAAAAAAATATTATTAAAAGAAAACACAAGAACAGAGTGACACAAAAATTGAAATAAAGACATTTGGGAGTTTGTGATCTAAGTGACACAGTCAGTCCATCTCTCCCTCCCTGTTTCGTTCACTCTCTCAGGCTCTCATTTACCCCTGCCCCATTGAATTGTGGGAAAACTGTATGAGAGAGAGAGAGGAAGGAAGAAAAAGAGGGAACGTTTGTGCAGATACAAAGAAACTAGAAACTAGAAATTAGCCCTGGCACAATTTTTATGTATTATAACCCATCGTTAACGTTTGGCAGGTTTCATGACTCGTGTAAGGGAGGGGTTGGGACTGTGGGTTTATCGACAGCAGCCATAATGTAGTGTTGGTTGTGTCTTGTTAGACTGATGTAATAGATATCAGATAACTAGATTACCGATACCTAGGACAAAAAAAAAAAAAAGAAAAATCGGAGACGCAAATGATGGGACGCAATTCGATCATGAATCATGTCAGGAGCGAAGCTGTATTTCACTGTTTCTAAATCGCGACAATCTTCCGTTGTAGCCAAATGTGGTTCGGCGGTGGATTTGTGATTTGTCTGTGTGTGTGCGTGCGTGTGTGTGTGTGTGTGTGTGTGTGTGTGAGGAAAGGATGTTTGGTTCGAGTGCGTACATTCGGGTGCCTGAAATGCTGAAGTGCTTGTACTTAAAAAGCTATTTTTTGCCAGGTTAGTTAGGCCCGTGTTAAAAGAGGTAAAAAATAAAAAAAAATGTATATCTATAAAAGAACGCTATATTAGCTCCCGTCTCGGAGCTTCGCTAGGTGTCAGGAATACTGTTATTTCGGAGCTCAGTGCCATGGAAACTGGGATCATCAAGCGTCACGCCTGAAAAAGCAGGCATTAGCATTTCATTAGGACGGCAGGCGCTGCTGACTAACGAGACACGTGCTCCGTGTGCTAGAATCACCGTGTGTTAATGTGTTCTGCAGCCTCACACAGAGCTTCTCATGTGTCTTCGGAAATGTGTCCTTTTTTCAGGGGACCTTTTTTTCCACCACAAGTACCAGAACTTCACCAGAAGAACCTGTGTTTTTCGTTCACTGACGGCGCTCCTGTATTCGCAGAAGGTTCCACCTGGATTGGTACTTGGGGCGGGGCTAGCAGCACGGTTCATTGTTCAAGTGTGTTGATTACCTAATTACAATGTTACTTTAGGATTTTTTTTCCCCCAGATTTTTTCGTCAATCAACTGGTTGGAATAAAAATCATTTTAATTTCAGCACACGTTTTGTCTCATCATTACCATCGGCGGAAGAATTTACCGACTTCCTTTTCTAGCTGCTAGATTGGTTTTTCCTTTCGGAATTTTTTTTTTTTTTACAGCCCGGAACAGCAAAGGAACAATTTTAAAGCCTGATGGTTATTTCACCTCCGGGTTCCTGTTTGCGTGTTTATTTCTCCAAAGAATGTGCAGTGGAAATCCGTAATTATCCTGAAATTTAAATTATTTTACTATATATTCTGCGAGTTAAATATCTATCAGTTATTTATTCACTCTAGGGACGGGAGGTGTGGCAAAATCACGCAAGACAATTTCAACATACCGTATGTATCAGAATATTATATACGTATAAACTCATCGGTGTCGTGATATTTTTGATTTATTATTAGAGCCGTATCGTTATTTCTTTATACTTTTTTGTATGTCAGAAAGTTATTTATGAATGATTAGGTGATGAAGATGAAGAACTGGACAAGAACTCACATCCAATCGGTTCTGGAAATTGTATAGAGGCGTAATGGGTCCAGCTAATTTATTCCCATTGGGTTTTTTTTTTTTTTTTTCCTGCTGTCTGCTGTGCGAGCTGAATGTGGTGAGAGAACTAGAAAGACGGAGAGACAGAGAGAGAGAAAGAGAGAGAGGAGTACATACATGTTTCATGGCCGTCTCGGGAACAGTCGGTGTCAATATTACAGTTGCGTGCCGTGTCTAAGGTGCCAGGGGAGAGTGACATCTGCTTTACAGTCACAAACAGACATGGAGCAGGGTGGTGCATCCTCAACACACCATCTTTCACTCACAGCATCACTTCTCTCTCTCCGCAAACTTTTCAGAGTCTTCTTAAGAGACGTACGTGTGTGCAATACAGTGCTTGGGAACTTGGTTTGTATTAATGGTCTCAGTGGGGTTGTTGTTGTTGTTGTTGGTCTGCCCCTGCCCCTCGTCAACAAAAACATGAACAAGCACACCGTGCACACTCAGAAGAGACAAGCGCGTGACGTGATGCTAGCTAGTGCGAATGTAGGTCAAGGGCATTTATTTAATTCCATCAATAAACGCTTATATAAAATGGAGAGATGGGACTATTTTTTTAATGTTATCCTTGTAATGGGGCTCAGACGACATATAAAAAACACCGTACAGGAACCAGAACTACTTTTTAACTGCTCTGATGCTGATCTTTATTAGAACGATTTAATTAAGACGTTCAGTCACGTCCGTCTCATCCGCACCCCTGCGTTCGACTTTTTACAGTTGCGATTAAAGCAAATGTGTTTTCTGTTCATTTTCTGAAGTTCTTAACAGAGGTAATCGCATGTACGCTACACACACACAGTGGATGGCGATTAAGTTGAAAAAACGCTGGAGTATTCCTTTAAGGCTTAAGGGAGTATAATCAGCTTTTTCTCCCCAAATGCACATTTTGCTTCCTTTGCTTTCCTTGCAGAAATGTTGCATGTTGAGTAGCAACAGCGAGCATTCAGGGTTTTTTTTTTTTTTTTTTTTTTTTTTTTTTTGTGACTGGTCAGCGAGTTTGACCATTTGAATGTAGCCTTATGGTAAAAGTGAGAGGAAGGAGGCCAGTGCTGAACGATGTCCTCTGAAGAGCCGTTCTCCTGAGTCATGACTCGCTTCGCACCTGCCGTGGCTCGCTGGTGTGGCTGCAAACGCTCGCTCTCGCTGCTCTTCCAGCCCAGAGGACAGACTGTTTACCGCTCGACTCGTCTCTCGAGACAGTCGACGTGCGTCACACTGCGTCTCTCTCTGCGCCCTGTCTCCCTCCTACCCTTCTTCCTCTCCTCTCCTATTCCCCCGAATGCCACGTCTCTGCTTCTGTCATTCACATTCTCCCCGCTCTCGCTCTCTCCCTGTGTTTGGGTTCTCTTTCACTGCAGTGTTTTCCTGCGGCTTCATTACTGTGGCACTTACAGAGGAGTGGCGTTTCGATTAGTCAGAGGTTTTGTTTACATCCCACTGATGGAATAACGGAGTATGTGGGTTAATGATAGTGATTATACAGTATAAAGCGCCACAGGACTTAAAGCCTTCTTGTGGGATTGCTACCACCTCTGAAATCCTCAACACAACCCCTGATTATCATATTAATGCTGAGAACTGTAATCTAGCCATTACAACCCACCCAGAGATCTAGTCGTTCTTTCTCTTTACACTCCCGGCTCCTCTCGAAGGGCGTGAGAGTGCCGGGATCTTCCTTTCTTTTCGCATTAAAAGGACACGATGTAAAGCCTCTTGTTTTGCTGCTACTCTCCCTCATTGGGCTTCATGCCCTAATGGAGGTATTGAGCAGTAATGGCTGCTAGCTGTGGGCTGGATTTGAACTTTCCACTCCTGCTCTCTACTTTCCAGCTATTTCCTCCATCGTTCGTCCAGTGTAGGTGCCATCGATTGGTCCCATCATCAGGTAGCATGTCACCATTCCAGAGCACTTTAACCCTGTTCAGATGAAAGTAAACCATTTTAAAGCAGTAGCTATTAATATTCGTGCAATGCTTAATATGGACATTATGTGTTGGATTCATTATAAATAGATTTTATTTAAAACAAATATGATATTCGGATCATTTTTGAGAAGACTAGATAAATGAACAGTTAAGCAATCAAAGTATAAATCCGCATACTATCCACCAGATGCTTTTTTTTTATTTTTTTGGGCCTCACCACGACCTCAGCTTCCTGAGCAAAAAACATCTAATCAGACCTTTCGTTGTGAAGGTCAAGTCTCTATTTACTTTAGAAAGGTTCGCTGAAACAATGGAAAGAAATCACCTCTCATTTACACATTGGTCATGGAAAGCCTTCAGTGTTAAATCATAAATAACAGGGTTGTCCATTTCTCCTCCACCATTGCTGACGTATCATAAGTCCCACCCTGTCTTGATTTTGATTGGTCGGTGACTGAGAAGTGAAGTTGGCGAACTCAGCGGTGATCCAAAAGTTGAACTGTTACCACCTGAAAGCGCCCTGAGCACAGCGGGGAACGAGGGAAACATTTTTGCGCCGAGGACGCTGAGCTCAGTCAACAGTGAACGTCATAGGAAAAGTATAGAAAATAGACGCCGCCAGCACAAAAAAACCTTTATTTGGTGGACACTTTAATCTTTATAAATAAAATGCTAATTATTTTATACTGAAGCTCTTGAACTCCTTGACTTGACCATTTTGATCTTCTTTCATGTACATGTTGGTTTTTCTTTTTAGTTAACCATTTTGCCCACAACATGCCCTCATGTCATCTTCTCCTAAACAGATTGATGCAGCAGCGCTTTATCAATAGTGTACATCTATGTCTATACTACATTTCAGGGTGGAGGTTTCTGTGGATCTCCGACACTCGTAACCTTATCCACGGGTGGAATAATGGTATTTTTATAAAATTTTTAAACCTGGATATCCAGTGCAATCGGTGAAAAGAACATGAGGGGTAATCCTGATCTGAACAAGGTTAGAAGTCCTGGCTTCCCATCCCGATAGGCTTCCCTGCTTCTCTGCCCGGTTCCTCTGGCTACGTCTCCTCCCAGTTGCCTGGCCTTATCCCAGTCCCAGTTTGGACTACTCTGGATCAACCTTGTGGGAGAAAAACTGGCCTCACACTTTGCTCATATGAGCTTCAAGACCAGCACTTACAGGGAGAGATACTTTGTTTTGAAGCCTACGTCTCTCCACTGAGAGGAGCCAGAGGTTATCAGCCACCTTCTGATTTTTAATCACTTGGGCTCTGCAGGATCGAGTCCTTATTTCAGCGTCGCCGCAGGTAGATATGGAGAACAGAGTGTCCTGTCACTTATGTAACCACCATACTGCCAGACATAGCATGAACCTCAGAGATTAAGGATGAGGAAGTTGCTTTTAAACTAATGGATGCAATAGTAGCATCAAGTATCAAGATGCTAATCAAGTAGCTACACTGGTTTTGTCCTTATTGCTGTATTCAGCACACCATGAAAGAGTACAGCATGGATCAGATTATTCTCTGGTGTTTTTCTGTCACTCTAAGTTGAGTTTGGGCTCAACTTGAGATCCAGTGAAGCAGTAAAGTGGTTAACTGATCCGTAAGACAGGACCCGGATCACAGACAGAGCCTGAGGTCCGAGACGGAGCTATACACAGCCTGAAGGTCACATCAGTCACAGATCGTTTTCTAGTCCAGTGAAGAAGTGGAGAGGAAGTACATGTCAAACGTTCAGCCATGTTAGTGTAAACTGGGGCTTTGCTTTTCCGTGTGTTTGAAAAGATAGTAGCAAACGTGTCAGCGGTCAGAGTCCACACTACACTGCTAAAAATAAAGGTTCTATAGAGCGATACCAGACGGGGTCTCAGCAAAATTTCCAGTTGGTCTACTTCTCAAAAGACCCACAAAACAGACTTAAAATTAGCCCGCAAAAGGTCGAGCTTTGGAAAAACGAGACGTGTCTTCTTTTTTCTGTTTTGGTATGGAAAGCAAGGCCACAGTGGTGAGCACGCATTTCTGATTCGCGATATCCGCAATACACCTTTTTTTAAAAAAATCACCTCCTATTACAGCCATAATCCGCCTTGTCGCAATATATACTGTACAATAGAAATGGTCCCGTACATCGTAGATACTCCATCTGTCATTGCACTTTTCTTTTGTCATAGCCTATATTTGAGGAAATTGATCAGATTTAATTTTGATGATTTGCTTTAGAACAAGATCTTGGTGGCGATGGACTAGCCCTCCCACCAAAAAAAAAGAAAAAGAAAAAGAAACAAAAACCCACCCACGGTTTTCCACCTTTAACCTAGTTACAAAAAAAAACAAAAAACTGGTTAACCTAAATTTGGAACCCTCAAAGTTTTTCCATCATCTGTCTAGGAAAGTGTTAAAGTCTCTAAAGTTTTTTCCTTTTAGAAATGGTTCCAAGTTGAAATCTGAAAGCCCTCATCGATGCAGTGAACCCTGCAAGAACCTTTAAAGAACCCTTTTTTTCCTCTCCAAGTGTATGTATTATCTGTATAAGCGTTCTGCACGAACCCCAAGTGAATGATCATTACCTTCTTCTTCATGCTTAGAACCGGTCTGGTTTTTACCGTTTAGCTAAACTGTTTTGGTACTTGGTAGGGTTCTTTAAGGATAATCAAGGGTTCTTAACGTCCTCAAGATTTCTGATGAACACTTTAGACAGCAAACACCACTGGTAAAGCCTTGGCGATACATGTACACTCTTGGAGAACAGTACCTTTATCTGACAGCGCAGTACACTCGGATATCTGAGAAATCCTAATGTCAAACATCAGTGTTTGGAAAACATTTTTCTTTTAACGAGACGTTCTCCAGAAGACGAGCTGAAGAACCCATTATCGGTTCTTCCTGGTGCTGCTTTCAACTGTGCAGGTGGATGTTCAGAAAGAACCCTACACCACTCTGCTTATGCGATTACGTTTCATCAAAATTCACTTTCGGTTTAGAGCGCGAGTGAGTCACAGAGCTCTACATGCATGACGTGGCAGGGGCCAGGCGAGCGGCAGCAGTGTTAATTAAAAAACTGACACCACAAGCTACGCGATGACGCATGACGAGACCCAAATCCAAGGTTTTCTGTTAAACACTTATGTGCGAGCGTGCATCATTTTTAAAAAAAGATACCATCAGAAATGAATAGCACATTCCTATGACGCAGTTTAGTGCTTTGTTGCGTTTTTAACTAATCTGCAAAGCTAGTGAGTGACGAAGTGTATTATCTGCCCCTAATAAACCTGACCCAACTCACTCAAGGGCTTGGTAATGAGCTCCAGCGCTGAGTCAGGATTGTCTGACACGGAAAAAAAAAAAAACCCAAAACAGTAAACTGTGCACTTCTGTGCTCCTGTGGGACCAACATTGCCCTCTCCACACCTAGAACGTTCTGAGCTTCAAAAACAACACGCGAGTTATTCCTCGCGTAATCGGTGTTCGCAGTGTGACATGGACCGTGGTACAATGATGCATGAGACGGGACAGAAGGCAGGATGCCATCACCAGCTGGAACAGGAGGATCGTTTAATTCTCATCGACTTTCCTTGTTCTTAGATCTTGCTTTCTTTGAAATGTTATGGACTGATTAACGATGCTCCTTTGTAACAAGGACGGATGGATGTTGAGCCCTGATTTGCTTTTCCTGTTTTCCCTTTTTTTTCTTTCTTTCCTTTTTTTAAATGAATGATGTGTTCTTGCTGTTTGATTCCCCACGTTGCTTTGACAGTGCTCTGGGCCAAAACGGGGTTCTGTAAGCGTTTGCGTCATGGCAGGTCAGTTTGACCCTGTATCAGCACATATTAATAAAAAATAAAAATAAAAAAAAAAAAAGAACTTTGTCTAAAACCAGGCTGGTTGTCTTTGAGTGCAGTGAATCTAAACGCTGTGTCCGCATTCACACGGAGTCAAATTATCAGAACAATAAACTGTTAATTGATATGCATTACACAATGGTTAATTATCATGAACACAGACGTGCTGTTTTGTATTCACAAAATAATGGGCATGAAGGTCATCACTTATTTTACGGTGCGTGTGGGTGTTTCAGCAGGATTGCTTTGTAATTTGGAATGTAGCTCAGCCCTTTCATTAGCACTGGTAGTAGGTTGTGTTTGTGCGGTCATTAATGGGAAGTTCATTTCCATATTGCGCTTCTGAGAAGAGCCGTTTATCGCTTTACGCCGTGGAATCGGCCCGTTACAGCCACTAAAAAAAAGTGGGTTTTCTTTTCCTTTTAAAGCACAACGGTGCTTATCCAGTAATGTCTACATGGCGAAATATGATCAGAAAACAAGTGCACGTAACCTCACCATCCTGATTGATCAGTTTGCTGCGATCAAAATCAACAACAATTCAAACTACAGCAAGCAATACTAGCAAATGATCTGCTTACTATCAACATGCGTATCTAAATGTGGATCAGAATAAACAGATGTAGGTCTTTATCAGCTCATTACTCCTTTAATTGCTTAATGTGTGCATTTAAGTACAAGAGGCATTTACAAACTACAAAGCTCTGACCTGGATGTTGAGTCTTATTAGGAAGATCCCACCTTTTTTCAGGTTATATTGTACAGAGCGTTTTATTTAATCGGGGTTAACAGCCTGTCGTTTCTGTGAAAGGAGGATCCATATTAAGCTTTAATTTAATCGGACCTATTATTCAATTATGATTTATAAAGGAAAAACTAGCAACAGAGATCACGTTCATTATATGGTCAAACGTTTATGCATCCCTGACCATCACACCCAGATGATGTTCTTCCCTGAATTGTTGGCATAAAGTTGGAAGTACACAATGTGTACAGAGCGGCTCTGTGTGCTGCAGCGTTACTGTTTCACTTCTCTGGGACTCAAACCTGCTCCAGCATGACGATGCTCCTGTGCACAAAGCAGCTCCATGAGGACACGGTGTTCAGGTTAAGGTTGGAGTGGAAGAACTGGAGTGTCCTGCACAGAGCCCTGACCTCAACCCCACTGAACACCTTCGGGATGAACTGGAACCGGAGCCTCCTGGACATCCCAACATCAGCGCCTGACCTCACTAACGCTCCTGTAGCTGCATGAACACAAATCCACACATCCTCGCTCTATAATGTAGTAGGAAGCCCAAAAGACGGGATAAATCTGGAATGAGATGTTCAACAAGCCCACATGGGTGCGATGGCCTTTTGGCCACATTCTTTTATCTTTAAATAAAAGCACGCTTTCATAACTGTCATCTAAGACACTCGTCTAAGAAATGTCATTAATTTCAGTAAAAACAACGATTTGCGAAACTATTGGACCGTAATTTCCTCTAATGAGGATATTTACGTTTATTTCAAGTTTCTAAAAGATCATGTGGTGAAGTTTCTGAAACAATTTATTTGATGTTCAGTGTTGATGCTAGAGGGCTCATTTAATGAGCACCCCCCCCCCCCTTTTTTTTTTTTTTACTTTTTTTTGTTAATTAGTCAGATGGTTGGACAGATAGAGGCAGTGCTTTGGGTAACTCCAGTAGGTGATCTGTGTTATTACCATCAGTCTGTCTTTTATTTTTATCCAGGCACTATGAGCCAACGTTCAGTTTGCTGGTAATGCTAATCAAAATCGGATAATAAGCTTATATAAATGAGATTGTTTTGTAAAGGCAGGACATTTGGCAGAATTCCTTGTCAAACTACTTAGCATGCTAGCACAATGGCTAATTTGTAGTGTGATTTCTGTACACTTGAGCACTGAGCAAAAAAATTAAAAAAAAGTTTGAATATGCATTTAATCCATTTCCTAATGAGACCTAGAGATTGGTGTACACATTCTGTATAATTCTTCCACATTAAATAATAAACCAGGGTGTATCGTTATTATTAGCTACTTGATTAGCAAACAGCAGTCTCCCACAGCCGAAACGGAGATGCTGACGGCTGTAAAAGTTAACATGGACATTACAGAATACGTGGGCATGATGTTGAAGACTCCACAAGAAATCACGTCAGGACGAGAGCAGTAATAATCCGTCCTGTAGAGGTCGAGCAAGCTTCTCACTGGGTTTAATCGCCTTAACAACCGCAAATCGCTCCTGTTCCTCTTTTTAAACAGAACATCTTGCTTTAATTATCTCGCCCAAATTGGACATTTGATGCCTACTTGGCATGTTGCCGTCTTCTCCTTCCACTATATTTGCACTTCCTGCCCACTTAATGCTGACACTGATTAGAAATAAAAAAAAAATTCAAAGAAACTATTACAATTGGGAAATGAGAGAGAGAGAGAGACCCAAAAGCAAAATGAAAAGGCACACGTACTAGACATTCTGGGGAAGTGAGGCATCGTGGATGGATGACTGTGTGTGTGTGTGTGTGTGTGTGTGTGTGTGTGTGTGTGTGTGTGTTACGGCAAAATGATCGACATGAGCAAGTGCTATTTAGCGATTTGTATCTCTTACCAATTCAGTGTATTTTAATTAGCACTATGAAGTTACAGCATATATACATCATCTCCTGTTGCGTTTTCAGGACGAGCTGAAGCCTGACAATTTGACGCTTGAGGCATCATTCTGCATGCTGATTAACTAAGAGCTGCCTTTTCCTCGCAATCAGAGCCAAGAGGTTTACTCCGCAACAAAAGCGGCTCTGTTCGACGTCGGGAGATGAAAACATGCTCCTGAAGTGCTAATTCCTCCTGCTGATTTATTCACGAGCGGGGCGAGCGGGTCACCGGATCTGTCAGCGATAGTGCGTTTAACCTCTCCAGCGCACCCTCACAGGCGAGGGAACGGAGCAAGCCGGCTCCGTTTCATGCTGCACTCACTTGAACCACATATGCATATGGAAATGAGACACCGGAGACTCATCCTGAGAAAAGCTTCCCAAGGAAGCAGGCGGTGAGGTCTGAGCGAAGGCAAACACCCACAATCCCAGCGCCCACTCAGGGTGCCATCGCACCCACTCACCTTGGACAGGCACCAGCTCGAGTGTTTGCGTGTTGAGAAGTGTCAGCCAAGCATTGTGCTTTTAGAAAAACAGAACTCAAAGCACAGCACCACTCAGTGTTTCTTAAATACGGGTAGGAATGTGAGAACGCGCCAACAAATCCTGAGAACATTACATCACCAACAAGATTCGAATGCGAACTGTAGCCCGATAAAATCCCGTCTGCACTAAAATTTTAATTAGGAAGGGGACATTAGAGCAGTCCAGCAGCACACATAAAAGACAAGGCACAAATACACATATCAAATAAAGGAAGGATAAAATTTCTTTAAAAAGAATAAAATGGTCAACAAAGTATTCACTGACGGCATTTTATTTCAGGACTAAATTGTAACAGATGTGTAAACAAAAGAAGAGTTGATAGTGAAAATTACTAATCTGAAAATGAAATGTTGGTTTTACACTGACGAGTACAGACGAGACGAAACAGCTGGCTCTGTTCAGGCGGACTTGGGTTCCTTTTCCTTTTCTTTTTTTTTTTAAACCAGCAGAAATATCTTTTTGGTGGTGC
>JAQQZR010000023.1:26583797-26595374 GCA_030068235.1 Notoglanidium macrostoma | reverse complement strand
TGATGTATTCAGTAATGTTTTACAACGTAGAAAGCAAAAAAATAAAGAAAAACCGATGAAAAAGAGTAGGGGTGTGTAAACTTTTGACTGGTAGTGAGTATTGTACAAGAATATCATGTAGAATATAATATATCCCGGACCTGAGAAGTTAGTGATCTCTTCTGAGCACGTGCCCTCATGTAAACAACTGTAAACAGATAGAAAGTGCATACACACTCCTGGGTAAAAAAAAAAAAAAATGAGGCAAACCCAATATTGCGAAACATGAAGCTTTTCATCATTGGTCAGGAAAATGAGCAAGAATGAAACAAATGGATAAAGTAAATCGGTGTCGGACGACTTTTCCCTCGATTCCCTTTAAGCGTTGAAGGCTTGTGGGTAAACCTGCAGACGGCTTCTTACAGAAAGAAGAAAGAGTCCGTGTTGTTCCACTCCATGTTAAAGTCTTGAGTCTTGAACATTTTGAACCCCCAGACAAGTTTCAGTTTTATATCATTTCAACATTTTCCTGATTTTCTCTTTGCGCCCCAGAAGACTGTGTAAGTGAACGTCCCTGTTTCCAGCTTTTCCCCCCGAAAGTTTCAGCAACGAGCATCGACCTGCAAAAGAAGGCCGAAGTCTCAGGAGCGCTTTTTTTTACTTCTTGTTCATTTTCTGTCTAGGGATTTTTGTTGAGACCATTAAACGCTTCATGTTTTGCAATATTAGGTTTGCCTCATTATTTTTCCCTTTCGAAGGGAAATAAAACTCCAGAATTGTAAGAGTAACTCCGCTTCTTCACACCACCCCTTCCGTTTGCTGCTTATTTTCCTATAACGACATGTCCCCCAAGTCCTTACACATAGCACAGAATTACATACGTCCCTGTCCTCTGTCCATATTTCATCCCAGCACATGCGTGTGTATGGATAGCATGACAGCAGATAATAAACATAATGTGTAACAGTCAGCATCGATAGCTGCTGGAACAAGTGTGTCACGCACATGTACAGGCACGGCCATGTGCTGTGTGTCAGGAGGGAAATATGTTCTCCAGCGCAGGGAAACAGAGCAGGCTGAAAACCGCTGTTGCATTCCTCTCTGTCCGCCCACCCCTACACCCCTATCCGCCCACCCCGCACACCCCCACACCCGAATTCCCCTCCGCATCCAGCGTGTTCCTCTCCACCAGCCAAGCAGCCAACCACGGCCCCCTTTAACCCGTCCCCTCCTTTTCTCTCCTGCTTTTCCCAGAACCTCGTTTTTCCTTCTTGTGCAGTGACATGACTGTCTTTCTCTCAGGAAAAAAGGGAAAGAAGAAAGTGGGAAAGAAAAGGAAGCGTATCCAGTCTTCTTTACACCTCATGCTCGGTTTGGTGACACCTGAATACACTCAGGGGGAATTACACAGCGGAAGGACGAAGTGTGTGAAGTGTTGCAGTGACAAGTGTGAGAAGAGAAAAAGCTGAAATATATCATCAGTCATCGCACACACACACACACACACACACACACACACACACACACACAAAGCTCAAACTTTCACCTAAATACATTGTGTATTGGAACACATTAGCAAACAGCTGTGTGAGTGCGTGCATTTGCACATCTGTATGTCTGTGTGTGTGTGTGTGTGTGAGTGTGCGTGCATTTGCACATCTGTGTGTGTGTGTGTGTGTGTGTGTGAGTGTGTAATATTCTACTACAGACAAGGTTCTGCTTAAAGAACAAAATTTTTATACAAACAAAAATCCCATAGAACTGCCAGCTCCAAATTAGACTCGACAGTTGGGGAGTAAATAATTATTCACACACTTTTGTTTTTGTTATTTAATACACCTTTAGTGCATATATCCACTTCATATTTATACACATAATGTCTTTTGATTTTGTACGTATAAACATTAGCAAGAAGTCATTGTATAAATGTTAATAAAGTTCTCGCATTCGCAAATTGCACAATAACAAACGGAGTTGCCTCTGGTTAGGAAGTTAACAACACCTACAAACATCTTGAAGGCCAGAGAGCTTCCTAAAGTTCTCAGGGACAACATTATTACCGACGCTGGAATGGAAAAAGCTACAGAGCCATCGCAAAGTCCTTCAACATCCCTGTCAAGACTACTGCTATCTTACAACCAATCATCAAATTACAGGCACGTCACGGCAGATTTCACAACACGCTCTCAGACTAACGATAGAGAGGATAACAAGAGTCGCTCGGAAAGAGCTGAAATTAGCAGGAACTGCAGCTACGCAGAGAACAACAAACAACAAACAACAAACGGCATCGCGCTCTGCTCCATTTCTGCACAGCACACAAACTCATCTGGAGTAATGGACTCTATCAGACAAAAGAAAAAACAAACTCTGGCAATAATCCGCCATCTTGGAAGAAAGAAGGGATGTAAATATGATCCCAAGAACACCATGCTCACAGTGAAGCGCGGTGGTGGGAGCATCGTGATACGATGGTACTGGGCATTACGCATCACCGAAGGAAACACCGAGAGAGTGATGGACATATTAGAGGATAATTATTCTCATGGTCCAAGAAACCCCAAACATGCAGCTGAAATAACTCAAGAAGGCCTGGCATGACCTAGCCGACTCCCTTAAATTTAAATTTCATTGAGAATTTATGGAGTCTATCAGAGGCACCTGTATAAACTTGTCGATTTGCCAGGAAGAATGGAACAAAATTGAGCCCCAACGCTGCAAAAAAGCCGAAGACTTCTCACTGTAGACGTCTCGAAACCAAATGTTGCTCATTTTCGGTGTCTGAATAATTCTTTCCGTATCAATTCTGTTTTTCGAACATCTTTGTTTATGATTATGAATGCATACTTATATTTATAAGCACAAAGTCAAGAACATTATGTGTATATTTGAATATTTGATTGACGCACTAGAGGTATTTTAGCTAAAGATAAGGTGTTAAAATACTCACTTCGTCTCACGGATAATGAAAACTTATTACAGGCGTGTGAAGCTTTTCCTAATTTTACAGCATTTATTTTCAAATTTTACACTATATATTGTCTCATTTTACAGCATTTATGTTTTTTTTTATTTTGCATCTAGTTTCAAATTTTACAATTAACTTTTCTATTTTTACCGCATTTATTTGCTAATTTAAATATTTGTTATTCAAATTTTTACAGTACTCCAATTTTGTTGTGTTTATATTCTCTGCATTACAGTTTAACCAATATATGCTACAATATTGTGTGTGTGTGTGTGTGTGTGTGTGTGTGTGTGTGTGTGTGTGTGTGTGAAACCCAGAGAAAGCCTCACAGTCAGAGCTAATAGTTGCACATTCGTTTAATTGGTTTGGTTTATTAATACAGTGGTTATTTTAGCCTCTGAGACTTTCACAGACAAAACAAGCAAAACATTTATAAAACTATAAACATAAAATATACCTTTATGATAATATAATATCTCTGGCTCAGTCACTATTTATACAATACAAGCATCTGGCACACATATAAACACAATGGCGTTAATACATTTGCGAACTGTGAATAGCTTTCTTTCTTTATAAAATGATTTATATACAGTTTTGTTATGAATAATTTCCACCTTTTAAAACGGGAGAGAAGGCGATTGGCTGACCACAGTAAGAGGAAATAAACACTGTTGAAATGAGACCACTGAAATACCATGTGCTAGGGTTCAGTCCTGCAGCTGAAGTGCCAAAGGTTCGAGCAGGTCGCTAGTGTTCAGTGGTCTGCCTGCTCGACACCACCGAGACACAGAGGCAGGAGGGAGCGAGTCCAGCCTCGTCTCATTTCAGTCACACTGCCGCCTCGCAAAGAAACGTAGAAAGAAAGAACGAGATCTGTCGTCTCAGAATTGAACTTGCAGACAAAATGCGCAAGAGGAAATGAAATGGAAAAGGACAGGGAAGGGAAAAACATTCATGTAAAAAAAAACAAAAGGAAATATACGTGCAGAAAAAAAAGGAAGGAATAAAACAAAATGAAAGGGAAAATATAAGCAAAATAAAAGGAATAAAGTAAAGCAGAAAAAAGTAACGAAAGCAAAATAGCAAAGTAATAGAAAAGAACAGTCTGTAACGGGCTTATTGCATCCTTACACATTGGGCCTCATTTATCAATCTCTTAGTAACGTTGTTTTAACAACAAAAGTTTTCCCGACTTCCTTCGTGCCGATAAACGTATCCAAGCTGAAAATCACCAAGTGCCTTCACGGAACATTTCCATTTAGCCACACCCACAAAACTCCATAAAAGGCAATAATCTCCCATAAGCTGAAAACGACTAAATGTTGGTTCCTTTAAGCGCTCACCACAGACACACGCCAACTCTTCCTCCTCTTATAGGGCGCCATTACTTTTAGACTTCAAGTCTAATTTGCCTTGATTTATGGATTATGGTTTATAATCGCTTCCTGATGGACATGAAAAGCCCGAGTGTGTGTGTTCTGAAAGAAATAGGCGATTTAAACTCGACAGGGTTGATAAAATCGCAGTAATTCATAAGTTTGAAGCTCAGTCGAGGTTCACGTTAGGGGTGAGAGGTGGGGTTTTTTCTGAAGTAACTGGATTTTGCTCCTGCGAACGGTTTACAAATAAATGAACTCGTATCGAGTTTGACAAATGAAAAGCCCAACGTCGGTTGTAACCACAGAACTCTTGCATCAAAGTGGCGTTGCTCCTTTAAGCTGCAGGCGATTGACCTGTGGATCCTCCTCTTACTCCACAAAGGCTCCTGTATACGTGTCACTACGGAATAATACGTTTATTAGCAGCTTCGTCTACATTTACTGGATTTAAAGTAAAATATACACAAGGTTCACGTAAAAGACAAAAAATAATATCTGTATCATATCTTAATATGCAGGATTTTAGGCAGTGGATCGGCGTGTGTGTGTGTGTGTGTGTGTGTGTGTGTGTGCGTGTGTGTATGTGTGTATGGACGTGAACACATTCCTCTGCACATCCTCCTCCTCCTCCCCGAATCTCCCATGTCCATCAACTGACGTCGTTCGGTTCGGGCCACGTGAAGATGCCGTCATGCGTCTGCGCGTCCCGGGACGGACGCTAGCACTCCGTCTGACGGCTGGACATAGACAGAGGGCTGTCCAGGGATAAGCTGGTGGGAGAGCGGTCTGCAGGACACGTTTTAAACATGGAGGAGATGTGGAACGCCTGCAAGCAAGACACACAGTGAGAGTACGCACACGCACACGGGCGTAAACGTAAACGCTCCAACGACAGCGAGGCTCTCGTACCACCCAATACGCGGTGACTCCTCCCTGCAGGAAGCCGGTGAGGACGTCAGAGGGATGATGGCGGTAGTCTGAGATGCGGGTGAGCCCGGTGTACACGGCTAACATCACCAGCAGGAACTGCAGCAGCGGCCGCAACAGCCTCGCCCCGCGCCAGGAGAACCGCGCCTGCAGGTAGAACTGAGACACACAGACAGGAAGTCACCGAGGTGCTGAGCTGAATCACACCGAGCTCTGTCGGAACCTCGATGCCAAAAAAAAAAAAATCCTCCTTTATATAGGTGTAACATTTAAAACATGCAATCTTTCTGTGATGAAAGGACTAAATGATGTAACTGCATATAGAAGGTGCAGCCACACGTGTCGCGGAGGCTTTGCTGCGTCGCGCACGTGGCAGCTGGCCGACGCCCGTGCACGAACGACAGAGCCTGTGATTCGCAATAGCCCGAAATGAAACCACAGACAACGTGCAAACTTGTGCTCGAGCAAGTGCTTTTGCTTCTCGCATGGAGATTTGCTTCAGACGCTTATGGATATTTGCATTTATTCTAAATCATTTGTGATTTCAATAAAGCACAAACCTGAGCTAGATATGAGCTCGTTACTGAAAGCAGCTGGACCGAACAGATTGTTGAAGTTTTGGAAAAGTTTCTAGTTAAACTCATGTCTAATGAGGAGTTGATTTGTGTAAATCCCGAGCATTAATGACTTCTATTTATTCCCTCCTATTTTTCTGATAAATCGCGTCGCTGACAGATCAGAGAGTGTCACAAAGAACCCGTTTACACGTTTTACATCATTCAATTGGCTGTCAGGTGATATTTATCTGGCGTGTGATATTAAGATTGTGTGAAATCTACCCTTATCAAAAGTAATCACCCCCCTGTAACAACTGCTAATTGACAATAGCTTGGTCTGGGGCGTATGTCTTGACATTTTTGCTTGTTTCAAGTTGTCAGATTCAGTAATGTTGCTTAAAAGGTCTGCTAGCGCTTTTCCTCATAATGAGAATTATCCGATACATTTGACTCTTTTCATGATATTTTCACTTGATATCAGTTTTAGATGTGTATTTACACTGGGGAGTACACATGTAGGGTGTGTATGTGATGTAACTGAGATTTCCTGCACAAAGATATTTCCTGCTGGACGTATTGTTCGTCTGTGGGAAACGTAGCCATTAGCTGAAACTAAATCCAGCTGAGCGCTTAACCGCTCCACAACAGTTTATCAGCTCCACCTGCCATTCAGGTCACTCGCTGCATGTACAGTTTCTCACGCCTTATATTGATATAAACTAAATTTTGCGCCGATACTTTCTCCTTAGCAATGGCGCAGAAAGCCAGCTAAAGCAGGCGCGACAAAGAGCCTGGCACCGGATTTCATCAGCTATAACCCCGTCCACGTCTCCCCCCGGTCTCTCTATAATCAGCGCTGCGGCTCTCCCGGCCTGACCGGAGACGTGAACGCGCGAATGGATGGGCAAGAAGAATGGAAGAAAAAGGCTCATTTTTAGACAGAGTCCCAAAATCACAGCCACCTCCTGACACATGACTGGCACTGAGTGTAGGAGGGAGGAAAAGAAAGAGAAGAATTGAGACAGAGAGAGAGAGAGAGAGATGGAGAAAGGCAGCTTTGAGTGTGGCTGAGTGTCAGTGTGGGTGAGTGTCACGTCATTTTTCCCTTTTCCCTCTCCATAAGAGCCGAGAGAGAGAGAGAGAGAGAGAGAGAGAGAGAGAGCACTGAAGGAAAGAAAGAGATATAGAGAAAGAGACAGAGCGTGAAAGAGAAAGAGAGCAGAGAGACAGAAAAACAGAAACAGTGAGCGAGAAAGAGCAGAGACAGAAAGAGAGAAATGTAAGAGTCAGAGATGGAGACAGAGAGGGAGAGACAGACATGTAGAGAGGGAGACAGAAACAGAGATAGAGATCGAGGAAAATAGAAAAAGGAGAGAGAGAAAGAAAGAAGGGGTCAGTAGTGAAAGAAGCCTGTCCATCTCTCAGCAGGCCAAAGCCCTCCTCCCATCTCTCCCCTCTACAACCCAACCCATAACTAAACAAGGCTTCCTCTGTCCTCTCTCAATCCCTCTCTCCCTCCGTCTCTTTCTCCTTCTCTCTCCATCTATTCATCCAACTTTTGGAGAACTTTCTCTTTTTTTGCCTTGCCTTTGCCCTTTCTCTTTCGTTTGAAACAGGATGCCTTTGGGGATCTGCCGTTCTCAGACCCTTTTCCTTTCACTGTGTGTGTGTGTGTGTGTGTGTGTGTGTGTGTGTGTGTGTGTGTGTTTGGATGTTTGTTTGTGAGCCAGAGTGAAAAACAGACATTTTTGGCAGCCTCCCATATGGCAGCACTGGAGGCCTACAGCGGTAAATCTCATCAGCGCAGCGGAGCCAGTACGCGCCGTAATTAAAGCTCAGCTACAGCTGTTGGCTAAATATCTGTGCACAGATGTTTGTGTGTGTGTGTGTGTGTGTGTGTGTGTGTGTGTGTTTGCGTGACTACTCACAGCAAGGTAAAGCATTGTGTACATGGCGAAAGAGGCGTGGCCTGAGAAAAAGGACTTCCTGTAAAAGAGGAAAAAGCAGGAAACAATGAGTCCAGCGAAGGTCTCTTGTGCCAGCGGTCCCACCCTGACATCTGCAGATCATCACGTACACGTCATGCACATCTGTTCCACATCGCCAGCCATATTTCGCAAGACGCAACAATTAAAAGCGCTAATGTTCCTAATAAAGAAGCACGCCGTTAAAGACTCTTCTTCATGACTGTTTTTCCCCAGGAAATTGTTTTATACGGAATGAAACGCGTCGTGCTGTTCTGCTGGAGACAAATAATCAACGGCAGCGTGACGGCCCGGTAGTGAAGTCACCGTTTCCAGCGCAAAGTGGATTATTTTCCTGTAACAGCACGTGTTTCATTCCTCTTATACCACAGCAGTTTGCAGATTGTACATGTTAAAGAATAACATGCTGTACTTTTTATCCATTTATAGTTACATTACACGTCGTGCAGTTCAGGTTCCTGGTATCGCTTATTTTATTTCACAAGCTTCTATTTTTTATTTCTCTCGACGTTAATAAGACAAAAATCTGACGCTTGTCATGTTGCGTCATGTTTATTTTTTCTGTGGCTGAATCTCAAATTTGTGCAATTGAGTGCACAAAGTGTCTGTCATACTCTAATCTCTCTCTCTCTCTCTCTCTCTCTCTCTCTCACCTGGCCTCCTCCTCTTCTTTCCTGGAGCTGTTGCATTTCACGTCTCCAACATAATCGCCCTGTGAGCAGTTCAGCGATGCGTAAGTCACGTTGCACACTGCTAAAAAGTAGGGGCGGAGCCGGCCCACGCTCAGCTTGGCCATGTTGGTCAGCGATTGGCCGATGCAGCAGCCGAACAGGAAGCTGCCCAGCTCTTTGTAGAGGGAGGAGATGTAGGGGTTTCGTATGAAGGCACGCGAGCTCACACGGCGGGAACGCACGCAGTAACACTCAGCCAGAGCGATCTGAAACACACACACACACACACACACACACACACACATACACACACACACACACACACACACACACACACACAACATGTTAGATGGTAATCAGACAAATGGTTGTTTAACCATTTAAACCATTTAATGGTTTTAGAAACGTCACCAAATATCACACGCAAGGTTTCCGTCTGCGTTAAACAGGGAAAAACGTGACGGAGATAAAAACCATCAGCAGAGATCCTCGAGTTCACTAACAATGATGAAATCGCTTCAAATTCACACTGAAGCAGGATTCACACAGTACATCGGCTTGTTAGTATTGGCGCCCCTGGTTCCTGGTGTGGTGTAATTTTGGAAGAGACTTGCTGGATCTTGAACAATTGAATAATTACCTGAATTCCATTGAATACTTTTTGTTCTTGATGTCAAGTTCAGATCTCTGAGAGACTCCCAGAAGTCTGCGAGACTAATATTAGGGGTATATATAGATAAATGTATAGAGTCATAAGTTTATATTCAGAATTTATATACTTTTGTGAAGCTGCTTTGAGACAATACTCGGTTCATCTCATCATTTAAACACAGTAAAAGACTATCAGAAACGGATTTCCTCAAATTTAATACCTGCTCATCGGTGGTATTAATTTACCCAGTCTCCGCTCCTGAAGTGACTTTCAGGCTGCAGTAAATCGCACAACACGTGATAAATTAACCGATTGCCATTGACTCAGCCCTTTATTTTACACTTTCATGTAGAAATGCCACAAAAGGCAAATCCGTGTTATTTAGCTGCTGCGTATCCTTCAGACTTAGTAAATCAGACTTAAAGTGTTTAAGTTTGTACTTGCTTGTACACACACAAACCTTTAATAAATCGGGAACTTGCAATATGGAGATCATACTATGCTAAATCATCTAGCCTTATTAAATCATTTATAATAACTATCAATACAGAGAGCAAGTGACTTCTTTGATAATTCACCAGACAGGATTTTGGCTGCGTATTAATAGAGACGTGTATTTTTAACACGAACACAAAAACAAACAGGACACAGCAGGTAAAGACATTAAGCTTGTTCTTGTTCTCGGTGTTCCACGAAGAGATATCATCTCTGGCAGCACTTGCCAAAGCAACTGCGCAGATCGGATTGTGTGTGTGTGTGTGTGTGTGTGTGTGTGTGTGTGTGTGTGTGTCTCACTGTTAGGCCTGTAATGATGATTCCTCCAGTAATAAGCACACTGTCTGGGATGGCCTCACGCTTCAGATAGGGGTAAGTGATGCTCGAGTCTCCGCAGAAGAAGCCTCTTCTATACGGCTTCACGGTCTTCAGCTCACAAGCAAAGAAAGGGATAGAGGCTGGAGAGAGAGAGAGAGAGAGAGAGAGAGAGAGAGAGGCTTTAATTTCGTAAAACATTTGAATGTTAATAAGTCTGCCATGGAAGATATAATTGTGGTTGTTTGGCTTCAGTTTAGTTACACGACTAAGGAGCTGATTTAATAAACATGCATAAAAAAGTGCAAACTTGAAAAATCCTGCAAAAAAAACCCCAAAGGTGTGTCTATAGAGATATGTGTCTTTCACACGAGCAAAGTACCACGTCTTTTCCGCCCTTTTGGACTTAAGGAAGGCGTTTCTGCGTAAAAGTGCAAAATCTACATGAATAAATTGATTTAACAGCCGCGGAGAGATTTACTGCAGCCTGAAAGTCAGAAACTGTGTGTAAATCAATGCTACCGACGAGCAGGTACTAAATTTGCATTAGTTTTAATTATGAGACGGTTCATTAAAAGTACGCTTTAGGAATTTAATCTGAATATTTTTCAAAACGAAGGTTTGTTTTTACGGCTTGTTTGTTGTTTTCATGTTTATGTCAAAATATATTCCTATTCTATTTCGAACAGTTTGTCAGCATCTGCCTCCGCGCACTGTCATGCTTGCCATTTATTTTCAGATTTACCCTTTTCGAGAGTCTGATTATTGTCAAAGATATAAAATTGTCAAACATATTATAAAATCTTCTTTCTATTTCATGACAGACTCACTATTTTCACACACAAATTAGTGTTTGTGAGTTTGGATCTTGGTAAATCAGTAGAACTAAAAGTAGAACACACAACATATGTGCGATTATTATGAAGCACTTGGTACCTCACCGTGCAATTCATTCAGACAGATCTGCTAGAGACAAGTTTCATCATCCTCATTACCTGCAATTAGACTGTACTTAAGCTCTTCACTCTGTAATTCCTGTCTTTATACTATAATGAAGAAATGACATTCCTCACATAACTCACTCAGGGAGAGAGAAAGAGAGTGTGAGAAAAAGTGAAGGAGAGAGAGAGTGGGGGGGGAGAAAGAGAGTGAGGGAGAGAGTGGGGGGAGGGGAGAGAGAGAGTGAGAGAGAGAGTGAAGGAGAGAGAGTGTGAGAAAGAGAGACAGAGTAAAAGAGAGTAAAGGACAGTGAGTGAGAGAGAGCATGTGAGAGAGAGTGAAAAAGAGAGGGAGAGAGAGGGGGGAGAGAATGTGAGAGAGACAGGTAGGGTGAGAGAGAGAGAGAGAGTGAGGGAGAGCGAAGGAGAGAGACAGGGAGGGTGAGAGAGAGAGAGAGAGAGAGAGAGAGAGAGAAAGAGAAAGGGACAGAGAATGTGAGAGAGACAGGTAGGGTGAGAGAGTGAGGGAGAGTGAGGGAGAGTGAAGGAGAGAGACAGGGAGGGTGAGAGAGAGAGAGAGAGAGAGAGAGAGAGAGAGAGAGAGAGAGAGAGAGAGAGAAAAAGAGAGAGAGAGAGAGAGAGAGAGAGAAAAAGAGAGAGAGAGAGAGACAGACAGAGAGATCAATCTGTGATTAATATAAATAAAGT
>JAQQZR010000023.1:26536807-26553020 GCA_030068235.1 Notoglanidium macrostoma | reverse complement strand
GGGATTGGCTCCAGCTTCCCCGCCACCCAGACGGATAAAGCGCTATAGATAATGGATGGATGGATGGATGGATGGATAGTTTATTAAGTCTACCATTGCCTGTCAAATTGAGGTCGTACTGATGATGAGTTACATTATGATGCATAGTTTGAACACAGATTACAGACTACAGACCCTTTGCTTCAAATTTGTCCTTGAGAAAACCAAAACGTTCCTGATTACAAGACCTCACATTGATGTTGCGATCAGTGGTTTGATTTGACACTGTGTTTGGTTAAATAATTTGCATAGCGCCCTCTGTAGGTCAGGTGTGCTCATCTCGTCCTCTCGCAGCTTTTTGAGCTTGAACTATAAAGTGTGGAAATATTAAATAGAAATACTTTTCAGTGATCAGGAAATGAAAAATACCAAAAAGTAAGTAAAATTAAAACAATCAAATCTATGTATATACAGTACATGGAGCTTAAGATTCTTTCAAATGATATAATAGGGTTCCATGGCTGCAGAATCCTTTTCCCCTTTATCATTCCTATAGTTCTGTATTTTTTTTTTTTTTTATTAGAGTGACAGTGCAAGCAATCCCACTATTGTTATCCATCGGTCCACTTTTTTGCTGCGCTTCTTCTCCTGCAGTTTTCAAGATACTGACCCCAAACCACCTTCAACTCATCCACCTGTGCCCAAACAGTGTGGTAGTATACAGCTTTTGGAATGACACAGTTCTTCTCTTATTTTCCTTTCACTTTCCCACCCAATGAAATGACTGGAGTTTTGGAATCAAAGTCTTCCTGCTCAGTCACACTTCATCTGAGAGCCACCTGACTTCATTTCATGACTCTGACCCACTCAGCCAACACGCGCATCCGTCACGAGCCACACTCCACTTTTATGCACTGTGGAGCAAACACACTTGCAGAAATGCATATCTAGTTGTTCATACAGTTGCATATTATGCTTATCTCTATAGTTTAGATATTGTAATGTTAATGATGTTATTATGATATTTAAAAAGGGTTTGAATGGCATCGCTAGCTAGATAGCTAGTTATCATTAACTTAACTTAATGTTATAGTTGTTGGGATTTTTTTTTTTTACTTTTAATTGTATCAGATTAATTTAGCCAGGCAGTAACCACAAAACTATGTACTGGTTTCATGCCATTCAGGGATGTGATCGTACCAGCATCCCACTGACCCGTGGGCTAGGCATTAGGAAACACACCAACAAATTTATTCCAGGACTAGTGTGTATATAAAAAGTCCACATACACCTATGGACATAAGTTTGTGGAAACCTGACCATAACACTCATATGTGCTTGTTAAACATCCCAGTTCAGATTTATTCCACTCTTTGCTGTTATAATGAGCTCCGTTCTTCTGTTCGGCTTCCCACTAGATGTCGGCGCGTGGATGTGGGGATTTGTGTTCATGCAGCTACAGGAGCGTTAGAGAGGTCAGGCGCTGATGTTTGGATGTCGAGGAGGCTCCGGTTCCAGTTCATCCCAAAGGTGTTCAGTGGGGTTGAGGTCAGGGCTCTGTGCAGGACACTCCAGTTCTTCTACTTCAAACTTAACACAGCATGTCTTCATGGAGCTGCTTTGTGCACAGGTGCATTGTCATGCTGGAACAAGTTTGGGCCTCTTAGTTCCACTGAAGGGAAACTGTAATGCTACAGCATACAACAACGTCCTAAACAATTGTGTGCTTCCAACTTTGTAGCAAAAGGTTGGGGAAGAACCGCATTCTCATGTCACGGTCAGGCGTTTGCAAACTTTTTTCCATTTGTGTACCCTTGTTTCAGGTTTTTGTGACGTAACCAAGACAAATCGTGTCAGATCATTTTGCACCTTTAATATGATATATTTAATTAAATTTAATATGTGTGTGTGTGTGTGTGTGTGTGTGTGTGTGTGTGTGTGTGTGTGTGTGGAGTGAATGAACAGCACGTTCCCTTCCTCTGCATCCACGGCTGAAGTGCCCTTGAGCAAGGCTCCTAACCCCCAACTGCTCCCCAGGCGCTGCAGCATGGAGCTGCCCACGGCTCTCGGTACGTGTTCTCGTTTCTCACATGTGTGTGTTCACTGCTTGGATGGATTAAATGCAGAGGAATAATTCATACCTTGCTTGATTCAAGGTATGCCATAATCACATGGTGTAATGGTTTAATATAACAAACAACAAACTTCAAGTGAAAAACAAAACTCTGAAACCTTTTAGGAGAAAACAAAGAAAAGAAACACTTATAGCAGCCCAGTTGCATAATTTTGCGCACCCCTTAACTAATACTTGGTTAAACCTGCATTTGCATGTGTAATGCGGCACTCAGTCTTGTTGGGTAAAAAACTTAGCCCATCATTATTTGTCAATTTTATTCGACTCTTCCTTTGCGAAAATGCTCCAGATCAATCAAATAGTGTTGGGAATCTCTGCAGCCATCTTAAAGTCATTCCACAGGTTTTCCAATAGGACTTAGAGCTGGGTTCTATCCAGGCCATTACAAAATTGTGATCTTCTGAAGCCATTATTTTGTTGACTTGGATTTATGCTTTGGGTCATTATTGTTCTGGAAGTTAATATATATATATTTTTATAATATATCAGAGGCCTAACAGAGGCCTGCAGGTTTTTGTGCCAAAATAGTTTGCAATTTGGAGACTACCCAGGATCCCCTCTATCATGACTACAGCCCCAGCCTCAGAGAAGAGAAGCAGCCCCATAGTATGATGCTGCCTCCACCAATGCTTCGCAGTGGCCATGGTGTTTGTTCGATGATAAGCTGTCTTGTTTTTGAAAATATCAAAAATATCTTTGTATGAATAATGCCCAAAAAGTTCTACCTTGGTCTCATCAGATCATTAAACATTTTGCCACATGCTTTTGGCTACATTTAGACATACTAGGATGTAAACCCAGTCAGGTGAAGAATACAAGAGCTTGTTGTCGAATGCACCAGTCACCAGTACTTACCAGATATTCCTGAAGCTCTTTAAACATCGTCATAGGCAGCCTCCTCTTGGCAGCCTCCATAAGACACGACTCCTTTTGTCTTGTTGTTTTGACAGATTTGGAGGAATGTCCTGTTCTGTTCTTGGTACTGATACCTTTCCACGACGTTCCTTTGGATCCTGTACACGCTTTGGAAGCCCTCCGATGTCAAGGAATTCTCAGACAAACAGCAGATCTTTATTTCGGGTTAATAAGGTAGACGGAGGTATTCATTTTGTACATGAGTTTGCATGTGTTTGGTTCATTCTATTAACGCACCTATTATAAAAGGGTGTGCAGACTGGTTAACATAAGGTGGTTTGAAGTGAAACTATTTGCTTTTAACTTGAAATTTGTTGGCTGTTGTATCACATTTATTACAGCACGAAAACCTGCAATTTTAACAGGTATGTGCGCAGACTTTTATATCCCCTGTATAGGTCACATACACACAAACACACTTTGCTTTCAGAGGGTAAGTGGAAAAACAGCACAGAGCCACCATTCGTTCCTTTCTTCATCTGTCACCAGTCTGTATACAGTATATATGCTATGCACAAGCACTTATGACTAACAGACATTTTTCAAAGCATTAAGTGCACTAGCTAGAGGTATTTTACAATGGTTATAGTGCAAAGGTCCAGGTTCAATGAGCTCGGGTTAGTGTCTGTACAGAGTGTTGCCGTTTCTTCACCTGTCTGTGTGGGTTCTTCCAGGTTCCCTGGTTTCCTTTCATCTCCTAAAGCATGATTTGTTTTTTTTGTTAAATGACCCTGCATTTAAAAAAATGTAATTTAGCATTTCAAAATACAGTACCCTATACTTAACCTACATTAAAATTTCATCTGTACTAGAATTTAACCTGCAACAAGGAGTTCAAAGGAATAGTTCTGTGAAACATTTATAATTTCCCCACTTACTCCAAGCCAGGACAAGTTGTCCTGCCTGTGAGGTTTATTTGCGCATCTGATATTTCCTGTCACATGTGCCAGCTTATATTACGGCCTGTAGATGGAGACAAACGCTGTTCATGTCTGGGAGTCAGGGTTTGGGCTCCAGCACCGACACTACAAGCTGAAGGGCAGGAAGTAAAAGTGAAAATGAGTTTAACTCAAACAGGACCATATTTATCAACCTTCTGCTTCTTTGGGGGTAATTAGGGGTAACATGCACAGTAACATGCTCTGCCTGCCCACAAAAGAAAAGCAACTTAGTCATGGTTCTGATTTCTTGTCAAAATTTTGAGTTATGAATGTCATTTTCCTGATTTGAAGAACATGTGAATAATGTGCACACTTTTTGTTTTTTCGGATTTTGAGATCGCCGACAGTCTGGTGTTAGTCAGGTCTATTTAACAGTGTTTAGTTTATTTAACACAACATTCAATAAATTCAACTTACTTAAAAATAGTTTACATCCTGGAAAACATCATGATACAAGATCACACGGACATTAGCATTTGGCTCTTTGGTTTAGTTGTATATATCCTGGCAAGTTGTAACTTGAAAATTCAATCGGAATACTATTAATAGTTCATTATTAATAATTAAAAGAATACAAGTGAACTGACTATGGGTTAAAACACTGGAGCTGATGAACAGTTTACTCATAAGATTTCTAGAACAAACTCACGACATGTTGACTCACGAATTGGCGACACTCTCCAAATTAACCCATTTTCACACTGAATAGTGCATTATTAGTTTGCGTTTGGCTAGGTAGCTTCAGAAGATATAGAGTCATGGGGAAAAGAAAGTACACCCTGCTTTACTTCAAGGTCTTTATTTATCAGGGTGTTAATAAGTTAGTGTGGTCCTCACTAACGTCTACAAACAAATAGCCTCAGGTGACAACAAAAAGAACACAAAAGATTTTACTATGTAGTTGTTATCCCCCAAAAATAAACCAAAAATTAAGAAACCAGGAGGGAAAAAAAATTCTTCTTCCACAATCATTAACAGTAATTAACAGCCAGTTATTACTAATGAAATGCACAAGCTAAGTTCATCATAAAGAAGTGTGATGATCTCTATAAAAGCAGCTCAGTGTTCTGGAGCACTCGGTTGTGTGTATACTTCATGCCGAAAAGAAAGGACATCAGCTGTGAGCTCAAAGAAGCAGTAGTTGCTGCTCATCAGTCTGGGAAGGGTTATAAGGCCGTCTCCAAACAATTTGAAACTCTACAGCGAAAAAGACTGTTAAGAAATGGAGAGCCTTCAAGACAGTTGCCAATCTTCCCAAGAGCGGACATCCCAGCAAGTTCAGTGCAAGGGCAGTCCGCTTAATGCTCAGACATATAAAGGAAAACCCAAGCGCTACACCATATGACCTACAGGCTTCTGTAAGCACAGCTATTGTTTATGTTTATTACGGCACAATCAGAAAAAGAACATGGCAGCAAGACTTAGGTTTGCGAAATTGCATCTGAAGAAACGTTCTGGAACTGTAGCCATTGGACTGACAGATGTAAGGTGGACATGTTTGGTCATCATGTACAGAGCTGTATTTGATGAAAACCAAACACACTGCATCACCACAAACACCTCATGCCAACGGTCAGGCCTGTTGATGATTTGGGTTTGTTTTACAGCCAGAGGGCCTGAGAAAAGTGCAGTCATTGAGACAACAATGATTTGACTTTTTACCAGAATATTCTGGAGACAAATGTTAGGCCATCTGTCCTGCAGCTTAAGCTGGGCTGAAATTGCGTCAACAAACCAGTGATGCCAAGCACACCACAAACTAACATCTGAATGGCTACAGAAAAAAAAAAAGGTATTGGAATGGCCAAATCAAAGTCCAGACCTCAACCCGTCTGAGATGTTGTGGTGGGATCTTAAGAGTGCTGTGCATTAATGAATGCCCTCAAACATCGATGACCTGAAGCAATGCTGAACAGAAGAATGGACCAAAATTTCCCCAAAACAGTGAGAATCTGAAATTTCTACAGAAGAACTTTACTTGCTAAAGGTGGTTCTACGTATTACTACCTTATAGCGTTTACTTATTTTTCCCCACCTGATTTCTGAATCTTGGCTTTTCTGTTGTGTTGGGGGTTTTTGTTGTTGTTGTTGCCTCCTGAGGTTATTTGATTCTGTTTATAGACGTTGGTAAGGACAGTGCACAGCCACAAGCAATAACACAACATACTATGCAGAGCTAACGTGTACCTTTATGGTAATACACTCATTTGATTATTACATTTCTAAGTGCACCATTTCTAAATGTTAAAAATAACACCGTGTGTTATGGATAATACTGCGTAGTAAAAGTCCTAGCTGACTTCATTTCTTATCTTATCTACACACTACAACGTCAGATTCCATTGGTTCGGTTCTTTGGTGAAATGAGGTCGAGGTGTGTGGGCCTGAAACAAAACACCTGTAACCACCAGAAGAGGGGGAAAAAACAGTCTGTGCAGGACATTAGTCCTCACCCACGTGTGTTAACAAGACAACTTTTACCCCAGGAAATCCCCAGTGGACTTGCGTATGTAAAACCACAGACAGGTGCTAGAAATATTGATCTGGAAAATTGCAATGTTTACGTCGTATGGTCACATCAACTATGTCAAAGCGGTGTGGTTTGTTGCGTCTCGAAGGGCACGCTCCGCGAGCAAACTAAGCTGCTATGATCCTCGAGCCCTCTCACCAGCAAGAAGGGGAAAAAATAGCACTCGACTTGGGCAACTTTTCCCATTTCTTTTTAACATGGCAAACAGCAGGGTTTATTTATTTATTTATTTTTTTTGTCTTGTTTTGTTTCACCATGTTAAATGTAACCTGTAAACGATTAAATGTATGACGTGCTGTTCATTCAGTAATTTGTATCATTGTAATTGTTGGTGAATAAGCCATATTTGGATGTGGTGTTTTAGGAAAATAATCATTTCGAGGGGGTAACAGTAACTCACGTCTTGAAAAGTGTTTTATTCCTTACTTACTATGTATGCAAACCGCTGTTAGTTATTGTGATGCATTAACATTGAGTATTTTAGATTTAGATATATTTTGATACACCTTTGCGCATCCTGGCCAAAACACTTTTGGATGCCACAGTGGTTAGATGTAGAACTGTGGAAAGTGTGTAGGCCAGAACAGAAATATCAGCCAATGCCCTTTCCGGCCTACAGTGCCAACTTTCCCCGGACCACTCTCGACGTGCAACACGCGCTCCTATTCTCTGAACTCGATGGTTTCATTAATCCTCGGATATCCACAATCCTGAGGATCTTTTCCCCATAAAAAGATCTGTAAGTTTATTTATAGACACACTTATATCCCCAGTTCCTTTCTTTTGCGATCTAAAGAAACTCTTTCTGTTGCTGTTGCATGTTTTCTTAGTTAACAGCGGCATCTAAACCATTAAGTTTATATACTAGCAACCAGAAGCTTGACCCCAAACCCCACTTTAAAGCATGGCATATTATTTCTGTTTAGTCTCACCAAGGCACGATGATGAAGTTTGAAAAGCAGCTGCTCTTCATATTGTTGTTGTGAAACTTTCCCAGGCAGACCACAGCAAGCCACAATGCCACAAAGACATGACATGTCCTGACATGCTTGTTACAACGATAAATATAGGAAAAAATGATATGTGGCATATGTGACTCAGAAAAACGAGCATGCAAACCATTGAGATGTTAGCAGATTTACGGGTGTAGTGCGAAAAAAGATTTAAACTAATGACTCAAGATCTGGATCTACGGTCACATGACGCATGTATTATGAGAAGCTTTATCGCTACAGGACGGAAAATCAGAACAAGGAAATGATTAATGAGCCAGGAGATGTGATGATTATGTTTATTCCGTCGTCGCTATACGGATTATTGCAAAAATGAGCTCCTTACCTACATGTGATTCCGATGCATCAAAATAGACCTTAGACCTGAAGTACGTTTAATAACTCACAAAGGAGTTGGAGGACCACCAATGCTAATGCGCTCCAATGTTTATAGACTGTAGTGTCAGGGGAGGGATTTTGCTAATTAAGTGGCTTCATCGAGACACCATTTCTGCCCCGGCCAAAAAATCCAGAACACAAAAATGATGAAAACCTCTTCAGTGGTCCAACGCCACAATTCCGTAATATACACTTTAGTCCTTTTACATGATCTCTGCAACTATTTTCTAAGTTGTCCAGAAACAAATCTCTGATTTTGTTCTTTATTGGTCTTTAGATCTCTTTAATCCCGAGGCATCTGGCTTTTTACTCACCTTTTACACTTACCTCATGATGGAGGGAGGAATGGTTTCTGTGGTCAGTAGCAGGAAAGTCATCGTTATATTAGAGTAAAACGCTGCAGGGACCATTTTACCGCTTTACTTTTGATAAGTACATTTTGCTGACAATACTTACATACCTTTACTTAAGTAAGGTTTTGAACGCAGGACTTTTACTTGTAGTGGAGAATTCATATAGTGTTCTCAAGAACGGTGTTTAACAGCCGTATCGATATTTCCCAAAATAACATGCATATGTTCACATGGAAACCCCCGAGTGTCGAAAGTGTGCAGAAGCAAGATAGCTGGCATCCTATGAAGTCAGATACGTCATGCTGCGAGCTCAATAAACGAGTATACTAGCACGATATAAGTCCTCGCTCACAAATTCAACAACCGAGAGTGCAAGCTAAACATCATTTGAACTAGCATGCTAAGCTAGCTGCAATCAAACGAATGTGCAAGCTAATTTGAGAGAGCTAAGTTTCAACGTAGATATTTATTAGCTAGCCTATGTAAGCCATATGTTTAGCCGTGTAGAACCCGGTGCGAGGGGGTGGAGGCAGACTCGGGATGGTACAATTCTAGCAGAGCCTCAGTCGTGCGTCTATTCGGTCCGAAAACGATACAAAACAGAAACGGGTCCGACCGAACTTGCAGTTTTCGCGCTCGGCCGGGTCTGTGCGCATGACGGATGAGACGTATCACACGTTACAATACGCTACTTATCCAGTTACATACCGTTACTTGACGAAAAAAACAAATCGGTACCTTCACACAACTTGTTGCCTTGAAATGTTTTTATTTCCACGGTTATGAGAAGTAGTTTTTCAGAACATCGTGATCTTTTCTTTCCACTGATTTTTTTATTGTTATTAGATTTTTAGGCTCATTTTGTATTGTTCTTGTGTTTTTGAGTCTTTGTGTGTTGCGGCGGTCATCGCATAGCAATTTCCTGCGGGAACAATAAAGTTTTCTGATTCGCTTTTATTGACCATGCTGGTGTTCAGTGTTGGGTATTTTTGGATTTCCCTGTTTGTTGTTTGACTGATTGTATTTTTATTTTATTAAAGCGTTGCTGTTAAAATGACTTAAGTCTTTGAGTAATTTTGTATATAGGACTAATTAAAGTAATTCTGTTATGTACGTAGCTCAAAATGATTATTTTATGTACACTTAATCCTGCGTGATTTTTGTACTATTTACAATATTTTCTAGTCAAATGAATTTTTTTTTTCGAGGGATGGGTATCGATAATATCAGTTATTGGAGACCTTTTTTTTTTTTTTAATCATTATTAGTGCTAAAATCCATAATCAGTCAGGCCCTGGTAAAGTAAAGGATCGGGATATTTCTTCCACCGTTGCTTAAAAGTAACGGCTTCGTAAATACGACTTTGCGTCTAATGAGTGTATGAAAACAGCATAAGTTAGCACGCAGTGGCAATACCATTGACACGGTCATTACGCTGATATTACTTCATTTACAATTTCTCTTCTACATTTTTGATGACTCAATCGAACTAACAGCACGATGAGCCTCCAATATGCCACCGGAAAAAAAGGGAAGGAAAACAGATGCGTCTTGGTGGACAACCACACTCATCCGTTCCATCTGACCACCATGAGTCACTGACCAGCCAACAACACCAACTCAACAAAAACATTGCAGGGAAATCCTTGCTCCCGAGGGATAAAGAAACGGAAAGCAACAATAACGCCGAAGTTCAGCTCGACAGACTTTTTATCACTTCTGGAAAAGTAATTCGTCTGCACCTTTTCAGAGTTAATGCGCGACACGCCTACGACACTCTTCTGTGAAATTGTCGTAATGCAGCGTGTTTCCGCAGTGTTTTGTCTACATCGTTCTTCCTCTGTGTGACTTCTGACATGGGTGAGAGGGCCCGTCCCTCTACTGTGGGAAGGCAGATCGCTCTTTCTTTCTCAGTGTTCCCCTTCACTTTCATCACCTTTGCTTTAAGAGGGAAAGTACGTTAGAGCTCACCTCCTGGACGCCCAAAAAAGCAAACAAAAAAAAAAAAGGAACTCGCAGCACTCAAACCTTCTCCTTTGCCCTCACACACAAAAACCTAGCAGCAGCACAGGAAACAAAACTGAGCCCGGGGTTTCTCTGCAGACAGAGCTGAAGCCTGACTCACACATCCTCTCTTTATCGCTCTTCATTCCTGACATCACTCAGCTGCGTGTTGTTCGCTTCTCGCCGCCTGGGCTATGTGCGAATCTGGAAAGCAGTGTTATGAAGGGGAAGGCTGCGGGTCACGCATGAATCAGCTGAAGAGACTCGTCTGGGTGCTGATGATCTGGGTCTTTGTCCTTACTTTGGGCCTGGGAGCCTCCATCACTTTCCAAATCATCCTCCATCAGGTACGGCTGTACACAACGGTACAGTTTCATTCTTCTCCTCTACCCATTACAATATATGACATCAGAATGAAAAGCTGAAAATGGTGACATCTGGAAGCAGTGATTCTAGCAGTATTGAATAAATCAGTATTACTGGTATGAAACTAGAAACTGACAAGTGAGTTACCAAACATGAATGAAAATTTTATCCATATATTTGTTCTTTACCAACAGTCACCGCCAGATTCTCATAAGAAAATGGCAAAGTGAAATGATTGGTGTTTGAGGCATTTATTAGGCTGCGCAAGCGGCCGGTAATGAAGTGATGGTATAAGAGGAACGATACAGCACAAGGAGAAACTGTGTGTTGGAGGAAACACATGCATTAGTTTAAGATTGCGCAACATGTTATGTGCCAGCAGGAAGCACAGATCAGCACTTTTCACCTCGGTACATTTTTACAGGTTTTGACTGATCCGAACAGCAAGCGCTGAAGAAGATAACGTAATAAAATCCATGTGACCGACTTCTGAACCGGTTTCATGATCATTCCTAAAGACACATGTCTAGGCGTGATTAAACCTGGTTTTTGGATTCGTTTAAATATCCAAATGACCAACAGTCCATGTCTTTTTACATAATATAAGCATTATTGCGGTGTATAACGGACCCGGAGAGTGTCCTGCAGCTCCATAGCTTAGCGATTTAATTACGCTTAAAATTAAACGGTGAAGAAATGCCTCAAACTCCTGCCAGGTTCTCTGGTGGTTAAACGCCGTAGTGACACCCAGATAACACACACTGCTTTTTTTTTCCCCTGGAGTCTGAAAAGAGGTGTAATTTTGAAACCATGCCTTTCACACATCGTGTTTCAGACAACCTGTTTAAGGACAGACTCTATAAAGTCATAGTGAGTTTCAGATGTTCATACATTCTGTATAGTTGATTCCTAGTGCTTCAGTTTTGTGCCCCGATGAACCACGGCTATTATAATTTCTCTATGCAGAACTCTGTAACACATGTTGAACTATCTTAGTCTTATATCTTATAACTACATCAAAGTGTCTCTAGATATAAACCTGACTCAACACTTATCTCTCTGATCCACCGACATGGTATTTCCAGCGTTAAATAAACCTATAAAGCCACGTGGTAGCTGTTATTCAGCGATCACTACACCTCCAGCCGGTACAGGCATGTGATACGCAGCAGAACCAACCGTCCAACGCGATCGCTGGGAAAGATAGAGCAAGATTCACGTGTAATGTAACCGTTTTCATCCAACAAAGGAAAGAACCACAAAGATAAGGCATTGTATGATAGCTATGAATCAGTAATTCTTTTTAAGCTAGTCACGCTACTCATTCCAAACTCCACCCTGAAACAGATTTAATGTGTTTGTGATGTAGTCAGTCATTCTGAGGCTAATTCGTAGGTTGGTGCTGCGTTTTCCTTATTGGTGTGGGAGGTTAGCAGATGTATGCTGTGCCAATTTTAAAAGCATTTCGACGGATATAAGAAAGTTTCTAGGAACATTTTCGCTGTTCATTTCGGAAAAAACTAAAGAGCACGCGCTTCTATTCTCATTTTTCCGTTTTTTCAGTGAAATTCAACATCATGTTAATAAGACATTCTGTGCAGAATCAGCGGTGGTGATGGCGAAGATACGGACTCGATGTGCTAGAATGCAAGGGAGCTAAACCACGCATCTGGAGTTACGGCAGAGCCTCGGCTCGGCTAGTTAGCCGTTTACGAGCTGGTTGCACGAGTGCGATGATGCTGAATGTGTTATTGGCATGACATGAAATCTTTGAAAGCTTATCATGTGTTTCAGCAGAGTGTAGGGATGAGGAGGTGAGAGCACTAGGCAAGACTAAAGTGCCACTGAATCACTCATTAGGTAGAGAGTTAAATCCCACTGATGATGTCAGCAGGTAGCCCAAAGGCATTATGGGTAATGTAGTAAACTGTTAACGAAAGTGAAAATAAACATGTAAAATAAACCACCACCAATGAAAGATTAACTCTGAATTTAATTATGAAGTAAACCTTTTGATTTACTTCATACCAGGACCAGACAAATCCTATTGCGCAACAAATTATTATCGTTATTTTTATTACTTCATGTTTTAAAGTAATGACGGACTGTTGTTTCTCTACTCAGTCGAGCGGATCTTGAAATATGAATCACTACAGTCGGTAAACAGGCTTATTTACTGTATTTTTATTATTTAGTATTTACTGTTTGATCTTAAATGCATTAAGAAGGCAAGAAACTCCACTATTGAACTTTTGACAAGGCTCACCTGTTCATTGGAAAGCGTTCCAGGTGACGACCTCATGAAGCCAATAGTGTGAAAGCTGTCATCAAGGTAAACACTGGCTACTTTGAAGGATCTAAAATATGAAACATTTTGTTTAGTTTTGTTTTTTTTTTAAACACTGCTGTTCCGTATGTTATGTGTTTTAAGAGAACAGTCAAAATAAAGTAAAAAAAAAAAATCTACGGATGAGTAGGTGCGTCCGAACTTTTCACTGGTGCCGTATGTCAAAAACAAAAGCCATATCTGTAAAACAAGTTACTTCCTGTTTTGGCTTACGTCATCGCAGTTAAAAGCAGCCGCTCTTTTTTCCGGTTTTCTTTTTCATTAAAAAAAGAAAAAAAAGAGATTGTCATGTGAATGAGAAACTGGAAAGCGCAAACACCTGTCCTAAACACGCTCCACTGTTGGCCTTCACCACAGCAACAGTTTTTAATCCCCATTTACTATTAGTCTAAAGATCTGTGATGCACCTGCCTTACAGGTCCCAGTGCATGAGCTGTTACTATAGAAACAATAACATTAGAATGAGCATGTCAGTATGAATGTCTCGTTGAAGTTACAGCCAGAACTACTGTCCGAGCTGTGTGGTACTGTAGGTCATGTTGTTGTTGTGAAACCTTCCCAGGCTGACCACAGGACTGGACCACAAGTCCACAAGACGCAATGCTGGTGTTAGATTCTGGGAAAAAGCCATAATAGGACTAGTAACAGAATAAGGCCAAGAGAACTGGTGTGTTGGTGAAGAGCTATGTTTCCTCCTCTCCTACCTTATGATGGCTGGAAACGGTCTGATTAAATGGTAAACTGATAGCATGATAAGTGTACGTCCCAATACCATGGTTTCAGTACATCGTGTATTTGTTCACATCTTCAGATTTTCATAGACACCAATTAATACCACACTACTAAAACTGCTAGAAGAGCTTCTCATCTTCTCAGACTTGGTCTTAATTCATCAAAACGATGCAGAAATGCTGTTAATCTTGATGTCGACCTGATATTTTTCTAGTTTTAAAGAAACCATGGGAAATTGTATTAAAATTTGGTGAACTGAAAAAGAAAAAAACAACAGCCACTCAGTTCAACATGTACAGTCTGTAGGACATGTATCAGAAACTGAGAGCAAACAATCCACGGCCCCCATTTCTAGCCATAATAAAGAAGCAAGCTGTTTTAGCTAACGGGCGAACAAATGGAAAATGTGTATAATAGACGTTCCGATAACCTTTATAGAAGGAGTCCCCAGTGTTAATGATGTGTAATGATTTGACAGTTTTATGCCGCAGCAAATGCTTGCGGAGTTTCTGGCTGTTATACCAGAAGTGAGAACAAGAACTAACTTGTCTGACTTAAATCCCAGGACATATATAAATGGTTGAAACATACTGTACGTGAAAAGTACCATGTGTCGATCATTAATAACTAACATGCTGGAAAATGGTATCGGAGAAATAAAACACTCGCGCGTTCAGGATGGCGAGAGTAATGCCACTTAACACACTACTCTATCAGTTATTTCCCTATAACAGGGCGACACTGCGTTTGTACGGAGGTGGTTTTTTATTTCTTATTATACTTTATCATTTCCTTTTCCAGAGTCCCAGTGAAAGCTTTCCAAGAAAGGCCAACACACAATCTCAACTCACTTTATATGACTGCTTTGGTAAGACTGAGCTTTTGGCTGCTATTATTATTCATCATAAGTCCAATGTCATATTTACCAGCTGACACCAGATATGTAGTTCTTCTGCTACATTTAACATTTCTCAGAATTTTGATCAAATATCTGCTTTAGCGCATATGTTTTAAGCATGTGCATCAAAATCATAATAATTATGATCTTTGCTTTTTAGGCCCGATTAAAAGCAACATAAGTGAACTGCCGTGGAAAAAAAAAAATGAAGATGGAAAAAATACTACAATAAAAATAGAGGATGACGGGCATTATTTCCTCTTCCTCAGAGTAACCCTGGACTCCCGAATGCCAGGAGTCAATTACACGGTCACGGTTAAAATGACAAGAGGCTCTAAAAGTACTGATACTATTACTGTGGGACATATCGATGAAAGACAGAATTCGACTGGATTTATGGGTCTAGGAATGCTTCTCATTAAAAATACATCGATAAGTGTTATCTGTAGCCCAAAGGCAAAAATTGAAGTCCGTGACACTTACTTTGGCTTGATCAAACTCTGATTCATGGTACTGCCCGCCTGGATGCGACTTTGTGGGAGTGGTCTACACTTTCAAAGGCCGTGTCCAAAGGAAACACTTTGTTAATCATTATTTTACCATCAGAATGAATGATGGCGCTTGAGATAACCATCTTTCCTTTAACGCTTGTTGCATTTCACTGGATTCGACATGTTTTGAAAGTGAGACATTTCCAACACATATCTGTTTTTTCCTCATGTTTCATGTTCGAGCTTTTTTCATCTTACACACTTCATAAAGTCTAAAGGCCTATTTGGACAGAGTTGGTTTTTCTTGGGATGCTCAGGTAAACTTATCCTTTAGACGTGCCACTTTTGGCAGCCACAAAACAACGGATGCTTTAATAGAGTATGGAGCTTGGTCTGTGTAGGCTAATAACCTGCTAGATACTTCGATTTTGTAGAATTTATCTTTGTGTTTTTGTTCAATTTTTCATCCATATCAGTGTATGTGATAAAAAATACACAGAATTCAGCACTACCCACTTTTTGCCTGTAGTCACAATACAGAATTAATTCGAATAGATTTTGTCTGAGTTAACAGCAAAAGAGTTTTTTGAAAAAAGAAAGAAAAAAAAAAAAAACTTCCGATTGTGCAATGTGTTTTTGAATCAGTTTTTTTTTTTTTTTTTATTTGAATCAGTTCAGCATTGTGAAATTAGTGCTAATGTTAATGTACACACGTTCTCTGTTTTTATTTTTTGTTGTGTGTACTGATTTGTACGGACAGCGACAACAATGCTGTTCCAGTTTATTATGTACATCAAAGTAATAGCAGAGCTAATGTTTTTAGGGTCACTAAAACCATGAGTGCTAATATCTGTATATGTATCTGAAATCTTTTTTTTTTATATATATATTATGTTTTGCTTAATTTATTTTGGCTCATTAATGCTGATAATTAAAAATGTACATAATAGGGTTTTTATTAAACCAATTTCAGCATGTCGACAAGAATGTATTACTGGTAAGACCTGACTACAAGTTAGTGTGTAACTTGATGTCCTGTTGCACATTATGAATGTATATTCCTTTTTTTTTTAATTGAATGAAAATTGATTAAAACAATAATACAACATGCAGCATTTTGGTGCCTTATGTT
>JAQQZR010000023.1:26504501-26519973 GCA_030068235.1 Notoglanidium macrostoma | reverse complement strand
TGCACTCACCCTGGAACATGTATATTGAAATATTTTTGGTGTTAATTTGGGTTGTCACCACAAAACGATGCTAAAAGTTGGTCAAAAAGAGGAAAAATTGTTTTATCGGATACTCTAAATCTACAGTTAATTATCTTGACATGAAGGAGTCATTTGTTAAAGCCAATCTGGACAGATTAGCGAAAAGATCACAAAATCAAGTTTTGGAGAAAATCAGCTGTAAACTTTCATGTGTAAAGTGAAGTTAAAGCATAGCACACATTTGTTTGCCCTGCAAGGTTATATTTATAGTTTGTTGTACAGTATAATATTTCAGTGACAGATACATTATAGATTGTCTACCCCGGCGAGAGGCGGGGTAAGCTCTGAACAGGTCGCCGATCCATCGCAGGGCCAACACAGAGACGAACATGCGTTCGTGCAAACGTTCACACCTATGGGCAATTTTGAGTGTGCAGTCCAGTCGGAAACCGGAGTACCCAGAGGAAACCCACGCAGGCACGGAGAGAAGATGCTAACTTCGCACAGAAAGGCACCTTGGTCGAGCCGGGAATCAACCCCAGGTCCATCTTGCTGAGAGGCGACAGTGCCACCCACAATACAGATTAAGGCATGTATTTAGGGCAAAATTAGAAACACGATATGCAGGTCATTATTTGACACACCCTTATTTTAAATCGCTATATCTTGGGGTGAAAATTTTGTTGTGACACGCACCATTTGTTGGTTGTTTTGGTGCGGTGTTATTACTAGCGCCATTACAATGACATTTAATAGTGGAAAAACATTGAACATCTCAAACTTAAGTGATAACAACTTCTTTTCTAACTCACCATTTTGCCATCGACTTTCAACATTATATTATTGAGAACTCCAAGGGAGAAGTAGTGATGTTTGTGCACATGCTGTGTGCAATCTATCTATACAATGTATAGTGCAATGTAGCTATACAACACAAAAGCTTCTAGGATTATTCAGAGCACTGAATTCTTTCGGTTAATGAGTACTGTTATTCAGCGCATTGCACCCGACCTTGCTTATAAACGGCATAGTGTGTTACTATTACTGCGTCTACAAATGTCTGCATAAATGTCTGCCATGCAGGGTCTCTGACCCCTATTTTTAACCCCAAAAAAAACCTCAGATGAGTTTCAGATGCTCTAGGTCAGTCCTGCTGTGTGTTTTACAGGAAGCTACATGTGGGGGGCTTCAAAGAAGGGGAGGAGTCTGATCGAACCAACATTTTTTTAAACCATCTATCATGGAAGATTAATGAGGTTGATAAGTGTTACTGATTCGTAATATGATAAGATTGCTCTACAAATCAGAGGCCCGCTATGTTAGCGGAGCAATGTAGTTTTAATCAACAACAAAATAAAAATTAACCCTTAATAAAATGATCACAAGAATGTTCAGAAGCTAAATCACACATCTTGAGCGGCTTTTTTTTAACACGATAGCTAATCTTCCTAATCGCAGGCAGGAATCCTGACAGTATAAGTACTATTAATAAAATGATCAAACTCGGTATGCTAATGTACAAGTATAATGCAGTTAGATTCACTTCCTACTGATTCTCATATATAAGAAGAAATACAGAAAATACAATATATATAATGAAATGAGGGCAGAGGAGCTGGGAGAGCAGACAGCATGGCATAGGAAGAGGAATATATGGAGCTAAGAATAAACACCACATTTGCCAGCTTCAGATGCTGTAGCTCAGTCATTACACAAGTAAAACCTACAGTTATTTAATCCAGCTATCATGAGTAATATGTTTCTGGCCTGTGTGTAATAAGGAGAGTGCTTCACCATTCAAAACCACACTAAAGATTAGAGAAGGAAACCTGCACTGCAAAGCAGAAAGCCAAGATAAAGATAAGGTGCAAGAACGTTTAGCAGAAACGATTTCCTGAAACAAGAAAGTAAGAACAGAAGAAGTCGTGATGGACAGCACGCCAGCATTTTCACTTACAGAGTTAGCCTTGTAGAGATTGTAGATGAAACAACCCTCCACTAATAAGCCACACAAAGCCAGACACACCAGCAGCAAGAGTGTGTTCTGGATCAGGCGGTTCCTCCTATTCCGGATTTGTGTTTGCCCTGGTTTGGGGGGCAGCGGTGGTGGTAACGTGGTACCACGGTCCACTACAAACACCGAAGGGTATGAAACACGACCATCAGCCATGGCCCTGCAGTCCTGAAGGCCAAAAATCTGAAGCACAGGTGAAAGTTGATCCTCTAGATAAGATAAGATGCTGAGCAATGGCTGAGGAGGCAGTGTCGCAGATAACTCCCACTGTGGTACAGGTTCGCTCACTCACACACACGCTCACTCACACACACGCTCACACACTTACATACACGCTGAGAGAGAGGCACAGCGTGTAACTGCTATCACATTAAGGTGGGTGGACGGTTGCGACACAAAGGCGGTAAATACTAAAAAGGCCCATTTCAGGTAACACCGAAAGTATTCCTGAAAATAAATAAATAAATAAATAAATAAAAGTTTTGGTTTCTATTTTCATTTTGCAAACTTTTCAATCTCAGTATGAGGAAGTTGTGTCAGAGGTGTGATGAAGGAAGCATAACGGCTCACACACACACACGCGCACATGCGGGGCCTTGATGAAAACTGACCTCAATTCAACTCAATCGCTAGACAAACTAGAAAAAAGTCCTCCAACACAACTTAGCTAACATATACTGTAGATGCATTCTTTCGTCTCTAACGTACAAGGTGGACCAACAAGGTAGGCATCTCTAGTAAGTCTACACAGCAGTAAGTTTACACTAAACACTACTGTACTAAAAACACCAAATGAGATCAGCTCAGTGTTGGGCTCACGGTGTTCCCTTTCCACTGACGGACGGACAAGGTAGAGGGGGGCCAATACTTCCTGCAGAGCAACAGATGTGCTACCGTCAGAAGTTTTAGCTTATATATTGCGCACATAATTATGAAAACAGCAGTTTATGATAATCACGACACTTTGTCAAGACACAAAACCAAGCCTGTCTAATAAAATTCTATACCACAAGGTCATAATATCCGTATAATATTCACATCACATCTGAGCCTGCACTAGTCCTGTCTTATATACTATCCAGTCATCTTTCCATTAAAGTTACAGTGTGTGCTGTTTATTATGTTTATATGTTTATATATTGTTTATTTTTATGTCGCTACTGTTACTGTCTAACTGTGGTTACGTTTTAAACAAAAGTGACGTCTTTAAACGATACATTAGGCTTTATATACAACATATTACAGATGGAATCAAATCAAATACAGATATGAATAGCAGGAGCGCTGTTATTATTTTCTCTTGTTTGTTTTTTGAGAACGTTTGCCAGAATGGTTCAAAAGAGCAATTCGGTTTGAAACCGTTGGTGTACATCGGGACCAGGAGCCCACGGGTTGCATCAGAGAATTCACACAATCGTGAGGTTTTTACTTCTGTGGGTGCGAGCGAGCGGTCAGAGATGAGTCCCACCGGGGAAACAAAGATCATGTTTATTACCATAAACACAGGCTGTGTGATTATAAGTGCCTGGTTAGGGTTGTGGCGGGTTAAAATAGACTATTCAATTATTTACATGTTGAAAAATAGGTAGAAACCAAAATGATGACTGTTTGAGCTGGATATATTTATTTATTTATTTATGTTCAATCTTCTAGTCAAGACCAGTTCTGAACTGGAGTGATGTAGCTGAGGTGGAGGAACTGCCAGAGCACCATGCTAACACCGCTTTCACTTCCTAGGGTTCGTAGCTATTTGACATTAAAAAGGCAAAAACAAGCCACACCCACTTCAGGTTTAATTCCAAGTACAGATACAAAGACAGATAGTTGGTGAGCTAAACAGATACAGGCATCGTGTTGCACCTCTACGACATACAGAAGGTTTTAAATCGGAGATTTACACACCCACAAGCAACAACAGTAGCCGTCGTCGCACATGCACAAAAGACATAGCGAGGCATAATGTCATGCTTTGTTATATCATGATAGTGACCTTTAATCTGTCCCCACTCTTAAATGACAAAAACTGAAATCGAAACTAAAATATGCAAATTTTGAATAAAACCGTACAAACCAATCTCGAAACTCAACTGCATTACAGGTCTAAAAAGCGAAAACATCAGCTACAGCTAAGTTAGCATCACCCTTGGTTTCTAGGTCAAGAAATGAAAAAAGGGTGTCAAATCTATTTTACAACCTATCTAGAAATTCCATGTTCACGTGTTAGTGTTTTCTTATTAAAAACCATTTATAATGTGCTGTCGAAATATCGCAGCAATTTCTTTTAGCCAGTCCTCTTTATCGGCATGTTCCGAGCTTTTCATCCCCGTCGACATGCTTTAGATGCCTCAGTGAGGTGCTTAATATGACGTAAACCAGAGCGTATTGACCTTTCATAGAGCCGGAGAAAGGAAAATGAAAAGATAGCAGAGTGTTTAGGGAAAATGTTAGTAACAAAAAAAAAAATGATGTAAAAAAAAAGTTGGAAACACAGACCAAAGACTGGAAATAATGAGAGAGAGAAAACCCTGGGGAGAGATTTGCTAAAATCTTTTTTAATTTTTATCGCAGTTTTGATTCGTTCACATTTAATATCTTAACATATATCTGTCAGCATGTATATATATTTTGTTTGTTATTTGCATTAATAATGGGAACGCCTAACTCACATTAATGTCTTACCCGGGTTATTATGATTAAACGAGGGTGCACAGACTTTTGCACTATATATAACGACAATGTTTTGAGTGCACAGAGCTTTGATGTCGCCATCTGCTGGACCTTCTGCTGCATAAACACACAGACAGACACAAACACTGAAATGGAGTTGAGGTCAGGATTTCAGAGCTAATGTAATATATACACTAGCGTAGCGGAGAGAGTGCGTGGGGTACGACGTCATGTCAGTATACCGTCATACTGTTACACCTCTTCAACATCCAAGGTGTAACTAACAATAAAGTTAAACAGCTGTTTTGTGTGACATCAGTTGGTGATGATACCCAACGGGAGGGCTAAAATTGAATACCTATCAAGACTTCAACAATTCAAACTATTAGTGCTGACGAATACATCATATCAAAATTAAAATGATAATAAACATACATAGCATACACTACACACACTAAATGCAATTTCTAAATGACGTCATTACCGGAGCAAAGAGAAGCTAGCAAAAAGAAGTCACCCGTACATTGCCTGTGTTATAGTTCGAGCATGCGCAGTGCAGCGCTCGGCCTTTAGTCGAGTAGCAGCCTCAACTGCACCATCCAAGAAGAACATTTAGTGGAACGCCATCCAAAACAGTCTTCTGCACCATGACGACACGCCTCCTCATACAGCAGCACCGACAGAAGAGACAAGCTTGGCTTCGAATGTCTTCCACATCCTCCTTACCGCCCGGATCTGGACGCGGTACTCACCTGGCTTTAGGAGCAGCCCAGAAGAAGGAAGCAGGAATACAGAAGCTAGTTGAACCACAACTAGCTTTATTAAATGAGCTTTTCTCAGGTTACAGGTTATATGTCACAACCATACAATTCAGTGGTTCATACAATGACTAAGCCCCCAGAGGCAGAGGTAGCTCACTGGGTGAGATGTTGGCCCGGTGATTGAAAGGTCGTGTGTTCAAATCCCAGCACTGTCTCAGCGAGGCCGTTAAACCTGTAACTGATCACTTGTATAAACGAGGACGTATGTAAGTTGCTACCAAATGATGTGAATGTAAAAAATGTTGAATGATACAAGAAACGCATCGCCTTGCATGGCGACTCTGTGGAAAATGATATGTTCAGTTGCTCACGGTGATTCAACGTATTTTGCGTTTGCCTTGTAAAGAGTGATTATTATATAAGCGGTTCCTGAAATACTCAAACCAGAACATCTGGCACTAGCATACAGTTAAAATCATTAAAGTCATGGTCATTGGTCCTCATTCTGGTGTTTGATGTGAACATTAATCGAAGCTCTTGAGCTGTATCTGCAAGACTTCTGCCACATGATTGGTTAATTGCATGAATCAGCAGGTGTTCCTAATAAAGTGACAGGTAAATGTACCGGTCAGGCCATTGACATTCCGTTCACTTGCACATATTGAGCCTGATTTAAATCGAGGAGGCACAGATACATCCCTCGTTCCTGTACACGGACATGTCTGTTGGGCTATTTTCATCTGTGGATTAAGATTCTGCATTGCATTGAAAAACCATTCGATCCATTTTTATAAATGGCTTTAAAAGCTATTTTACAAAACAATTAACAGTGAACGATTACGATTCCAAGTTCAAGTTCATCTGACTTACCTTTTATGCTATTCCAGCAATATCTAATAAATCAATTGTTACTTTCTTGATAATAACACTAATGTGGCATAGCATTATTTAATATTCATTAATAAATAATAATGTCTAATATGTAGTTATGTAGATGTAAGTCATTGCTGAGTCAGAATTTGACAGCTTTATAATAAACGCTGGCATTCATGCAGGTTCAGACATTGTTTTTAATTGTTTATTAGTTCATTCCATTTCACATATAACACAGCGATTATAGATTTAATGGCGAGCATTCACACGTGCAAAACATAAAGAAGATCCGAAAACATTTTACGGTGCACATGTTATTGATTAATGAACAATAATAAATGCATAAAAACACAACTTTCCTTCATAGTTATAGCAAAACTAAAGCTTGTTTGGAGAGTAGAGTTAAAGCACCTGTACAGTCACGAAAGAAATCTAATACCTTCACAATTACTGTTTTTACTCGTTATTATTTTTTGGACCCCACACTGATGCGCTCATGTCACAGTGTGCCTTACCGTAATCTATAAAAATGATCAAAACTCTATTTGTAGCTATACACTGGTAAAAAGAGGTGGTCTAATATTTCTCCAATCCCACCTGCTATCGAAGCAACTCTGATCAATCCAGCCCGGGTGATTAGATTAATGAAGATTTAAAGAAAGAAGAAGAAACTTCACATGCACCGATATGTCTTTGCTGCTTGCGTGGTTAAGAGGTGCAGTGTGAACATCCGGATTACTTTAACTGTAATAGCATAGCTAAAAATAAACCTGCAATCGATTTATTACGGTCTCGTGCCCAGTGTCATATTTCCATGGTTCATGTACGAGTTGTTAGAAATCCAAAAACAAATACGTTCATTCAAGTTCGACCTAATAAGCGTTACAGAAGTCGAAGGACCTCTGAAGGACAATGAAGGCGATCATTAATACCGTCAGTACTGTACCTCATTTCCTCGTTTTATCGCATTAAAATGGCATTATTCTCGAGACTATTTGTTTGATTGCATGGTAAATGTTCTGTAGCATTGGTGAAGTCTGCAGAGCTCGCGGTTAAACTCAGGTGCGGTGAGAGAAGCTGGGTATAAACACTACATGATTCAAAACGTGAACATTGTTAAGCAGTACTGTAGAAACTCTCCTGCAGGATTCATCTCCCATAATGCACTGCAGCACAGGCGCGCTCAGGGTCACCACTGGTTCCGTCGTGGAGCTGGACGTCTGTTTGAGAACAACCGTAATGAGAGCGAGAAGAAAAAGTGAGCTGAGAACCAGGCAGACATGTTACAGACGAGTGAAGCGACGACGACGATGACGTTTTCTTTGACGCGCGCGTGTGTGTGTGTGTGTGTGTGTGCGTGTGTGTGTTGATTTTTAGGTGGGTTTGTTTCGGAAAGTCAACGTTTACTAACGTGAAGTGACATCTCGCATCGACCTACTTTCAGGTTTGACCACGTGTGTTGCAAAGGCAAGTCAGCATTTCTGCTGTCTTGCAGGAAGTGTAAATGTATTGGCCCCCTACCCCTGGGTTTTTATTCAGATATGTATCTTAAAGCGTATTATACTGTAACTAAGATGAATTCTTCAGTACTTACTGTAAAACCAATGGGGGCGTGTAGTTACAAGAATGAGCACTATAAAAGGGGTTTGGTTTATTCCGGTGCTTGGAACCACGGGGGGATGCACAGGGATGGAAAATACTCCACTAATTGTCCTCATTGTTTCTCTACTTTACTAACCTGAAATTGAATATGTCTACTCTTAAAAGCACCCATTTCCGGCTCGATGCTTACACTTGTGATTAAGAGTTTGACACATTATCTTTAGGTTAAGTGTAGTTAAGGTTAAGATAGCGTAAAAATGTCTAGCTTGCTAACAAAGAATTAATCATCATTTAATTCAGTAGCTGATTTTATGGCCTTGACTTGATTGCCTGCTTTTCGCTGCGTCCACATTCAATCATTTTAGTTTTAAAACGCATGACTTTGACTATGTTTAAACCTGGCGTAGTTTTAGATACTCACCCAGTTTTAGCTGCGAGTTAGCGTGTACGAGGGAAAACAAAGGCATTTGGAAACGATGACCCCGCCCACCGTGTTCGCTTCCTGATTGGGTCTTCTCAGCCACGATACATCCTTCCTTGATTCATCACACTCCGATCACGTGACCCTATTCCGGTCACGGAAACGAAACTGAAGCGTATTCATTTGGACGTAGCGAAAGACTATTTTTCAGATCTTTCAGTTGACGTACTGTCCACATGACGCATGTTCGATACCGCCGATCGAAAGCTAGCACGTGTTTGTTCGCACGTAGCACGGTCAAATCAACACGAGTGGGCAACGAAAGACACCGAAACAGAAACCCTTCAGTAAGCGCAGGAGAACTGCGGACAGTTACTGAGGATACAGATCGCCACCTCAGTGTGAGGACAGGAACGACACCATCTATTCTACCTTCATAGAATGACTACTGCTTTAAAGAGCTCAGAAGCGGCACACACACAGAGAGTGCAGGGTGTCTGCAGGTATCTTCTTACGGAACAAATACTATTTACAAACAGAACTCGCAGCTCGTTAGCTAATTTTAGTTGACGTGACATTTCCTCATGCCGATATGTCTCATACGCTACCTCAGCAGCAGCTAGCAATCATTGAAACAGTCAAATGCAAAAGTTTGCACCCCCCACAAGGCCAGACGTCAAGCTGTGACCCTTTTTTTTTTTTTTGACATCTACAGAACAAGAATTTTACTTGTTATTCATGACGTGACAAGCGGGGAAATCGATAAGGGGTTTCTTATAGCTGTAACATCAGTGACCCTGGACCTGCAGAAACCCTGCACATCTAATATCTAATGATTTCTAACAACGCTAACGATGTTAAACAGCGACATGCAGATGGAGAGATGCAGCGAGGAGACAGAAAGGAAATAAAGGACACAAGGAAACACCAATCACCACAGGAAGTCCCTTTTATTGTACACAATACCTCTTTATTAACTTGTATTTTTTTCCAATTTATCCATTCCACCATTTATCATTTGCTCAGAGTGCATTAATTGCTACAGAGGCACTTGACAAGGATTGATGATTTCAAAGGAAACAACAAATGAAAAGAATACAAATAGGAGAACTATACAGGCTGGGCATCTGTTCCCCAACAAACCAAAGAGATGAGAGACGTGGAGCGTTTCGGAGGAGAGATCACGCACTACGGGATGCCACTGAGGCGCGGCTACAATTAGTCATATATATATTGTGCTTTACTTTAACGTATATTGTAATTGTTACTATCCGGAGACAGTTTACCTCCCTGTATATTATTTCAGCGGTTAACGTATGCACTTGATTTTGAGAAATTGGAATTCTCCGGACTTGTCCGTCCCCCTCCTCCGTCTCCACGACAGAGTTTAAATCGCAATTAATCCAAAAGCAAAACCCAGACATCATGCTCATCATCCTCATCAACGCTAGCTACCCCTTTCGAACCCCTTAAATAAAATCAAACACCAAACATTCTGCGATCTGGTCAGACGAGACCCACAGGGACCAATGCTAGGTCCGATCAGAAATCATTACCCCTTCCGTCCTGCAGCTCTTTTTTTATTTATAGATTTACTGTTGAAGACGTCGTTCAGGACGTGGCGCCTTCGTGCCGCCTCCCTGCTCTACTACCCTCCGACACGCTATTTCGCCGCAAGCATGGTGACGGACGATAAACAAAAAGAAATCAAAAACGTCGATGACAAATGCCCAGGTTATAAATAATACACTCAAAAAATAATAATAAATCCAAACTGCACGTATATATTTCCCCAAAGCCGTCCCCCTTCCCGTAGCCCTGTTAATGCGTTTATTAGTAACCAACTTTAAAAGCACTGATGTTTGGTTATGACAGCTCGTAACGTCAGCGTCTTTGTATTTCTATTCGCCGACACACAAATCAACACGACTTTTCCATTATTATCATCATCATTATTATTATTAATATTATTATTACATATTCTTTTTTTAAAAAGGAAGCATTTTACAGTCCATATACGTACATGTATGCACACGCTCCATTATGCGACCCTGTTCATACAGTCTGGGTTAAAATCTCCGACCTGGGGGTAGCTCGGACCAAATTATTCTAACAGCTGTGTGGTGCAAGAAAATAGAAAAAAAAAAGAAAAAAAAGGTACTAGGACTGGGCATGACGTCTAATTCTGAGTGTCGTATGTTTCTCCAGAGATTCTATAAGACCAATGTACCAGCTGTTTCATATTCGTTCTTATAACTTCATAAATAACATAAGGAAAAGTGAGGTTACGGCTTAACAAAACAAAAGAAACAAACAACGTATCGCAAAATTTGTGTATCGTGATACGATATTTTAGTCATCCGCTAACTATGACTCCTTGTTAGCTACCGTATGGTCAGACTACCCCCTTTGTGTCCTTCATACGCTCTTTCTGTTCGCCTTTAACGATGCTCCTTCCTTCCCTGAACGTCAAATAAAGGCAATCTAGGCCTTGAGAGATGAATTTAAACGATATAAAAACGACTAGAGGTCTAAATTAGGTTAACCGATCAGGACTGCGAGAACCTGAGACGCTATACTAGCCCAGACCGGATAACTTCTGTCACACAAGTGGTTATTGCGCTTCAGGATTATTTTCATATACACCGGTTACTGTTACATATACACACAAAATCGTTACGGAAGAGCGGCGTCTATTTTGCACACCGTTTACGTCGGAGAATTCAGACCTCTTGCTAAAAACCTAAGTGCTCTTTAATCGAAGTGTTTCCGGATTTAAACTAAGGATTGCTCGATGGATTGTAAAGGCTGGTAGGATGACGGAGGACGAACGAGGACGAACGAGAATCGAATCGTCCTTTCTTTTCGGTTAGTCGAGATGGGTTTAAAGGGAGAAAAAAAAAAAAAAAACACAACATTAAATATATACCTTAAATGGAGAGAAAAAAAAATAAAAATAAAAAATAAAATAGGTCTCGGCTAGTTCCTAGTGAGCGGACGCTGTTTTACATTCAGAGGAAAAGAAACAAAGAAACAAAAACATGTCACCCAAAATGAATCTCATTGACGCATAGTTAAAGCAGCGCCCCCTGGAGGCCAACCGAGCAAATAATATATAGGAGGAATAGAGAAGAAGTGGTTTGACTAATTGTGCTAGTAGTACAGCCTGCATATGGAATTTCAATCTTGTGCCTAAGGGAGGAAATTAGCAGCGTTTTGTAACAGAGAACAGTCTGGATGAACTACACAGGTGGATATTTATTGGTCAGGCTGGATGTACAGACACAAATCCCAAAATCTGCAGTGTTCTAACCCTGCAGCCTCCTCCCCGCTCTCTATTTCACTCTAGTTCTCTTTGTTGGCCCATATTCGCAGATGTGCATGTGTGTGTATGTGTGTGTGTGTGTGTGTGTGTGTGTGTGTGTGTGTAGTGAAGGCCTAGTCTAGTAGGGAGGGCTCAGCAGGGCGGATTATGGTGGGCCGGGTGGGCGCGCCAGGAGGTCTTCGACTGCAGGGAGAGAAGAGTGAGAGAGGATGAGAAGAGACATTCCACCAACAGAGAGAGAGAGAGAGAGAGAGAGAGAGAGAGAGAGAGAGAACATGAAAGTACAAGGCAAGTCAGACTCGGTTCCATTATGAAGGCAGCTGATTTAGCTCTCGCTTCATCTCTATCTAAAGAGAGCGATGCGGCGGCGCTTTAGGGCCGGGATATAATCAACGCTATGCGACTCGTGCTGACTATACGTGTACTTTGATGATTCCACCAGGTGGCAGTGCAAGAAATCATCACTGGAAGTGGAAATCACAACATGCTCAGAGGACGCGTCCAGAGAATGCTGTCCCCATGGCGGCCATGATGCGTGTACGGAAGCGTCCTGAGCGTCAAGTATATTCCAGCCCTTTGTCCTTTCGTCTGTCCAGCTCTCGGACCTCTTCATCTGTGCACTCTGCTCAAACAACTCGGCTTCCAAAACTTCAACTCTCAAGCGAACACCAACACCATCATCATCTTACGGATGGCTCTGAGCCTCTGTCCCTACTCAGTACCGTATAGCTGCACTGCATGCTGGGACATTGCCCCATCGTCCCTATTGCATTTCTCATCAGTATGATGAGCGTTGGAAAAGGATGGGAAAACAAGCTCTTGATCTTTTGTTTTTAGAGGCTAACAGCTGAACCTCCGTGATAGGTACTGTTTAAGTATCTACACTCTGTGTTTTTCCCCTTCTCTATAATCTCACGTTGTCATGGATACCTGCGATGCTGCATGTTTTATTCTGGCCAAAATAAAGAGCCGCTTGTAGAACAGGACAGCTTTCACAAATCTCTGCCGAATCCCACGCAGCATTCGAGCTGCCCTCGGACTGGAACGCAAGTCAGAGCGAACGAAAAGGCAGTGGTAACAAGCGAAAGTAAAGAATATGAGAGAGAGAGTGAGAGAGAGAGAGAGAGAGTGTGTGTGAAAGGCAAGCCATGATGTTACAGAGAGAGTATCCTGAGAGTAATCTGCTGAGTTTCAGATCATGACAGAGACATTAGCACATCCCACAGCGATGTCAGAGTACATCAGGTAGCAGCAGCAAACATTAAAAAATAAATAAATAAACGCACACGCACACAAACACACGCGCACGCTTTTACCTGGGCACCCCGGGGGGCACGCGTGCAGGGCGAGAGGGCACCAGAGGCGGTGCACTAAACGGGTCCTGACTGCTGTTGCCGAAGGCGTTCATGGGCTGTCCCGGTCTGGATGGGATGGGCGGAGCACCAAAAGCAGGGGATGGGTTTAGAGTAGGCGGTCCCGGGGTAGGGCCTCTCACCGCTGGAGGCCTGCTAGGGGGCGGGGCCGTGGAGATTGGCCTTCTCTGAGAGGTGGGGCTGTGAACGACAGAGAAAGGCGTGTCAAAACTATAGCTGTGTAAATTAAGCAAACAGCGGTAAAAATGGACGTTAAACAAGACCACGAGTCTGACCTGGCCTCCTGCATCCAGGTGTCGTTAACGGGCGGAGGCACAGGCACGGAGATGGTGGAGGTGCTGATGTCGCCGATGATGCTGAGCGCCTCCTTGAGGGCGTGGTACATCCGCAGCATCTCGTCCCTCCTCTGAGCCTGATCGGCCGACTCCTCCATCAGACTGTTCTGATCACCTGAAGAGTACAGGTAGGCCAGCAGCTCCGAGTGGATGAAGTCCTTCGCCTGAGGAGAAAGAAGCAGAAGTCATTGTCTCTCTGCAGAAGAAGAAAGCAGAAGTGTAATGTGCCACCACCAACAGACACTGAAGTTGGTGTCCATACGTTCACAGTCTGCTCTAGGAACACAATTCTGAAAATATGGCAAGGCTGCAGGTCGGGCACAAAACGGTGACACTCTCAAAAGAGTGAAGGGAGCGTATTTAATTTACTCTTCCAGCTTTCTCAGAGAAAACTAGGAACCGGACGCTGGAACTAGTGTCCCAGAGTAGAAAGCAGTGCTTTACATTTACCGTGAGGATCTTACTTAATGCACCTTTTGGACACTACAAACCAATTTTTTATTTTGTGCTACAAAAATTTTTTTTTACAAATTTAAATGTTTAAAAAAGCCGATCAAAAAAATGTTTTTACTTTTCATTAATAAAAACCAACCAACCGGACAGAAATTTTAGCCCAGGAACTTAATATCAAGGCCTTTGGTCCGGGAATTACTTTGAACCAAGAACTTACTTTGGACTGGAAGCTTTAGATTAGGAACTTAAGACCAGAACATTTGGCCCAGGAAAGTACTTTGAACCAGGAACATAAGTTGGGCCAAGAACTTGCTTTGGACCAGCAACCCTGGACCCAGGAACCATAGCCCAAGAACTTAGTTTAGCCCAGGTACTTAAATAAGAACAGGAACTTTAGTCCTTATATCCATACTTAACAACAGGAAATTACTTGGACCAAAAACTTGCTTAAGAACAGGAACCTTTGTGCAAGAACTTACTTGAGACTGGTTTAGATCAGGAATATTTTTTAATCTCTTTAACTCAGGAACTTCCTGAACCAGGAACTTACTTAAGACCACTGACTAACTGACTACTACCCACCTGTACCATAACAATTGCCTAGCAACATCCTTTTGACCACCTGGGATATCATAGTATGACCCTAGCAACACCCTAACAAAAAACCACCTGGGATACCATAGCAACAGCCTAGCAACGTATTAGCGATCTTTGGTACTGTGTATTTAGTTCAAGAAATGCAAAACTAGTTTTAATATTTTTTTTAATACAGTAGCTACAATACTGGAGAGAATAAATACATCAAGTAGGATGTTTCTCTAAACTAAGGACAAATTAGACCTACAGGACCCAGAAATCCCTGTTTTTCTCTAAAGGTATTAAAAGACCCTAAAGGTCCTGTAAAGTATCTGTGTACAGTAATTTTGTTTAAATATTTAAATACAGTTGTACATCAGCCGTGCGTGTGCATGCAATGTTCTACTGAGTGTCTGTTTCCATCCAAAATGACTAAACTCATTTACATTGCATCCAATTTCGCCAAGTCACACTGACTCTAAAATAAAATGACTGTACGGATACGTGTAGCCCAGTTATGCCTACGACAGTTTCGGTTTCTCGGTCTCTTTGTTTCTCTTAAAGGCGAACATAAGATGTTGAAGGGCTTTTGGGAAACGATCCACTTGAGGTCACACACACACCACAATAAAACCAGAAGAACCAGATGAAGGTGAATGTTCAGTGTTCACTGAGAGGGCAAAGAAATGAGCAAGCTCGCATCTTTCCACGTGAGTGTCATTCTGAAAGCCCACCCACTCAAACCGAAACCGAACCACAGCACGATCTGGCTTCTCACGCGCACACACATAAGCACGGTGAGTGCTGACGTACGTTGTTGATCATGAGGTGCATGATGGTCTTAGGCATCAGGTCTCTGATGGTCTTGTTGACGATGCCGATGTAGGAGTCCACCAGGTTACGGATTGTTTCCACCTGCCTCTCCAGCTGAGGGTCCATGGAGAAGGTGTCTACTGGAGCGCCATCATCTGCATCTGCCTACACACACACACACACACACACACACACACACACACACACACACACACACACACACACACACACACACACA
>JAQQZR010000023.1:26466399-26496686 GCA_030068235.1 Notoglanidium macrostoma | reverse complement strand
GAGAGAGAGAGAGTGAGAGAGAGAGAGAGAGAGAGAGAGAGAGAGAGAGAGAGAGAGAGAGAGAGAGGGAGAAAGAAGGAGGGGGAGAGAGAGAGAGAAGGAGAGCGAGAAGAAGAGAGAGAGAGTGAGAGAGAAAGAAGGAGAGAAAGAGAGAGAGAAAGAGAGATAGAGGAGAGAGAGAGAGAAAGAAAGAGAGAGAGAGATAGAGAGAGACAGAGAGATAAAGAAAAAAAAAGAAAAAAAAAAGTTGACTTTCTATTTGAGCGTGAAAACGTGGTTTCGGTTGCCAGGTTTCGGCGCAGAGAGACTTCACTGAGCCACACAAGCATCACTTTCAATTTTCAAGCGTCTGAACTTCACTACATGGTTTCATTTAAATTCACTCAAATTTATAACTACAAAAATATACATTACTCCCTTGAATTATTTAGCAATTGTCTATATTTTATACAGGTGGTTAACAGAAAACAAAACAAAACCCTTTGTTGATGAATTCTCCCTTAAAAATCTCCCTTCTTTCTACCTTTCTATCTCTACAAACATCTCTGATTAATGGGAGTCTGTCGAAGCTACGGCCTGTCACTCGCTGAGGTTTCCTCGGTTTCCTGGTGAAAGGCGACTAATTTACAGTCGACAACCAAAATCCGTGATGCGATTCTTTCGAAAGCAAATACGAGAATTTTTTGTAGATTATTTTTTCAAATTATTTTTTCGATAAGTATTTGTACTTGACCATGAGATTTTTGCACACTCGCACTCTTACACACACACACAACAAAGCCAAAAACGTATGTTACATGAGTCTAAAGGCGTGAAAAAACAAACAATTTTCATGGCGGTGAATCAATCAAGAAGATTTTTGTTTAATCTGTCTAGTTAAAAAATGAAGAGAGCGCCCACAGACCACCTCATAAATGATGAAAATATCTTTGGTTATCTTTGATGAGCTGGAATTAGTTTTGATTACATATTGATCATTTGTGGTGATTTGTTAATAGCAAATGATTAAAAGTCTAATTAAAAAACGCAGTTAGGAATACAGACCAGGGCTGCACCATCAGTGAGCACGATGAAATGCTCTCGGTGAGTTAAACACCGTCTACAGGGACACTCAGGAGATTAAAATAAGTTAGTGTAATAGCCAGTATTAAATATTAGCAATTAAAAAAAAAGTCCCAAATCGAACAGACAGATAAACAGATTTCTCCAAATTAAACGGAAGCCATTCAGCTCCAGCTTTCCAGATTGGAACCATTCCTTGTAGTACTCGACGAGGATGTTAAAATAAGGATAAAGTGAGTAAATAAATAACATTTCCACTAAGCAAGCCTAATTTATTCATGTTCGTACTTAGCGCTTGATTAAACACTCATTTCATTTGATTGTGATTTGATTTAGAGGTTTGTCCATACGAAGAGAGGGAGCAACCGTTTATAGCTGCTATGACGTGAGAGAATTTGCCCATAAGTAGTCCATAAGGTCCATAAGTATTTGGACAGGTGGTCGCTGACTGCAAAGGATGTCCAAGTATTAAAAATGATGCTTATATTTATAATTATATTAGTTACTTGATTACTTTTGAGTTTGTGAAAATGGCGGGACTGTTTAAAAAATGCCTAAACGGTTAATATTTGTGTTAAACACCCTGAAGTAAAGCTGATAGACACTTCAATCGCATCTTGATGGCTTCATTTCAAATCCATTGTGGTGCTGTACGGAGACAAAATTACCAAAAAATGTCACTGTGCAAATACTTACGGACCTGGGTGCAACTATAAAAGGATAAAAAAAAAATACGAGGATAAATGAAATTTGATTTGACTGCTGTGGTACAAGAACACTTTGGGACATGCTGTTAATGGAAAATAATCTTCAAACTCCACGTTATCACATGACCCCGTCGTTATATGGTTTCCTATAACGGCACGGGGCAAAATACTTGTGGCAGAATGACTGTGATAATTGTGTGATTTTGGTTAGAAGATGTTGTTAGCCCTAATACAGACAGGTAACAGACACACAGACACACACGCAGGTTACTGGCACACATGATTTGTGAGTGAGGTTCAGCCCTGGTTTCTTATTGGTCGTTTTTGTCCCTCCGATCCGAACCCGTCCCTCCCACAGCCCGTTCCTCCACAAGGCAAACTCGGCGCCCCGGAGGAGCTGCCAGCGCTCAGCCAGACTGCAGGACAACCGAGGCAGCACTTTTATGACCACACATTAATGCAGGCTACAGGGGTACAGCACAGGGGGACTTCAGCAGTATTCAAATACTGTATCTATAGTGCAGATGTGTGATTTTACTACCACAGATGAGAACTTCGAATTATTTCTCTGTAGTGAGAAAAGACAAACCGACAACAAAATTGTCCTTCCTCTAATCTCACTCACAGTGGAAGTGTATGGGCAGACGATGGGACATCGATGAAATTTTGTCAGGGGGAAGGGTTTGCTGGCTTGTTGTGTGGCTCTGGTGGCGCATGGAGATCATGACTCCTTCAGAAAAGTATTAAGTAACACGAACTACTTGTTTTGGAATGCTGGATAAAATGCCACTAAAAAAAAAGGCTTTGGCAAGACTTGCTTTCATGCCTGTCATATGACCACCATTATTGCTTGTTTGTAACACCTATGGTTTTGAATTTGTGTAATACTATATAATCCTGTATTGACAGAATTCAACAACCACCCTTAAAGCTTGGAGAGACAAATTTGCAAAAACTAGCAAGAGTAAGCTAGGTTTTTAAAGTTTCCGATTGGAATATCCCTCCCCCTCAGATCAGCCCTCGCTCCAAAGCCACTCCTCCAAAAACACACGAATGCGCACCGCCTGACTACCGCTGGAGGATGAGTCCATGAGAGAGAGAGCGCACTGGTGAGAGAAGCACGTTAAAACTACGTCATGTCTCATCCACATGTAAGAAAACACCTAACATTATCATAACGAATGTTAACAATGAACATGGCAATTGTTGGTACCTATATTTGTCGACTAGCTCGCTAGCTTTAGCAATATGTGCGCAAAATGTCTGCCTAGACTTGCGACTCCGGTCCCGTGCAGTGAGCGCACAGGGTGAATGCAGAGTGCACACAGGATGGCAGGTAGACGGCCAGGACTTTCCGACATCCGATGACGTTCCGATGAGGAATAAACCAGGGTTTTGGAGTAAACAGGTTTGTTTCCTCACTGCAGAGAAACGTTGAACTTCTCTGCTAATCTGTGATAATCACACATGCACTATACATGCTGTGAATAAGGATTAGGATAAAAAGTGCTGCAGTGCTTCCTTTAGATTATAACAGACATATCGTTGTTAGTAGTGATTACATTGCCGTGTTTAATTACATGTTCGAATTACTTGTGTGTTCGGCAATGCTGCTTTGTAGAGTAACGAGACTTGAAGCAGAATTAGGGCTGGTACCGATTACTGGTAACAGCGTTGGGGGAAAAAGCAGCCAGCGCGATTCTTCCCGGGTTCCACCATTCAAAGTGTGAGAACTGGAATACCTTTTCTGGTGTTCCCTCTACGTGTCCGCTTAGCTGCGGGGTAGAACAAAGCAATTTCTTTGGTTAAAACCAGGTTCTAAAAGATACACCGAGCGGCTTGTTTCAAATAAATAAAGCAAAGCGATTAGAACTACGTGGATGGTGCAGGTTGGACAGTCATTGCCTCAGTTCTCCTGATTGGCTGAGCCCTGGTGACTCCCTGACCGGGCGAAGTTTGTTTGTGCGGGGTACTTACCAGTATTTCACCCTGCAATGATGGGTAAGAATGATGAGAGGGTGAGGTTAGGGATAAGGGGGGGGAAATCAAGTCAGAGGACAAGCAAAAAGCGAGGGAAGGACAGGAAGAACATCCCAGGACAATAGGAAGACACAGAGAGAGGAGAAACGGAAAAATGAATAGTAGGAAACAGATGAAGAAAGAGCAAGAGACCAAGATGTATATAAAGAGAGAGAGAGAGAGAGAGAGAGCAACAGAACACATGCAATTAGATTCACTTGCAATATGAAAAATCTTGCATGTATCATCAATGCTGCTTCATTGTAACAGTTGCAATCCATGCGTATTTTAAATTAAAAAAAGGAAAAAGAAGAAAAAGCTCAAGTTAATTAAGGCATAACAGGTTGTAAATGAGAATAATGAGGATAATACTGATCATTTCTTGTCGTGTCAGGCTTGGAAGCTGTGCACATTCATGCCTGGTGAGCATCACATGCTAAATTAGTGTGCTGACGGTGAAGGAGAGAGGTGGGAGGCGATTCGATCACTCCCCGATCGCTCCTTGCTGGAATATTGGGGCTGAAACTTTATAAGTTTTAATTGTGGGAACCTATCATGTACCATAGACATGCTAGCATCGGCGAGTGGGCGCTGCAGGGGAGACGGTACACACTGTGGCCTGGCAGGAAGTTCATGAGGGTGAGGAAAGGAAAAAAAAGGAGAAGGGTTTGGGTACTCTTCATTCTGAGTAATACAGGGTCCTTCAAAGGTTCTTTGGATAGCTAAAAGGGATTAGAATCATACAGAGGCTCAACATAATCTATAAGTCTATCTATGCAGTCTAAAGGTTTCCTCCATAGACGGAGGGAATGGGTTTATTCCATGGCACAACTTGACACCTGAAAACAGGAACTGAGTTTTTTATTATTGGTCAGCAGGCCAGTACCAAAGCTTCCAGTTGATTTTTAGTCCCTGCTTAAGACTAGTACCAACAGGAACCAATGGAACTCTGGGGCCGAGCTAGTAGTGCTGTTCATATGTCCCACCGAAGAAAGAATAATATTTTAATTTATTTATTTTTATTTCTCAACTTGCACAAATGTTAAAAAAAAAAAAAAAAAAAAAAAAAAAAAAAGGCTCTTGCAGACAGTTAAAGGTTCACAGCAAAAAGAAGAACTGTGTCGATCCTTATAAGTGTATGTTTTTTTCCATTGCACAACAAACCAAAAGTTGACAACAAGGCTTTCTCAGTGGTCTTTTGGATAATTGTTAGCTTAAAGAGGAACCCTCTATGAAAGTTGAAACTCCTTTAAGCAGTTCTAAATAGAATTTATTGGTACCCGCAAAAGCACAAGCTGATAATCCTTTAAGGTGCTAGAGGTAAACCATTTTAGCATGAATTTCAAGTGCATGGGCTTTAGTGAATGTTTGGTACAAGAAAACAGGAACTGTGCTTTTGCCATTGGCCACCAGTCCAGTTCCACTGCACTTTATTCCAATGTAATAAAACTCAAGACTAGTACCAGCAGGACCTGGTAGTAGTAGTAATGATGCTAGAGGGTGGGAAAATTCCATAATGGATAATACCATAGGTGCCACCAAGGCAACACCAAGTTGCATAAACGTGTAATTTTTCAGATGTCTTTAATATCTAAAGGTTCTTTCTGAAACCCTCTGTTGTTTCTTATCTCCAAAACAATGTAACAAAACAAAGAAAGGCCACACTCTTTACTACTAATTATTATAATTATTGGTGTTAAATGAAAATTAACCGGAACTCAAAGTGCCATGAGTTCCTGTTTGTGGTATTTGTTTTTTGTCTGTGCAGTGGAACATCACCCAAATGCTGATATGACGCAATCAGCGCTGCAGGCAGATATGCAGGTGAGAGTTTGACCATTTGTGAAAGGCAGGGATGGGAAGTGGATGAAAATAATAACAACAACAAAAAAAAAGTGTGTGTGAGGGATGTACAGCAGGACGTACCTGGTTTGGAATGGGCCTTTTCTTGTTCGCAAGTGTTCTCTGTTGTGCACTGGATGGAGAAAAAAGAAAACCGAAGATAGAAAGGGGGGGAAAAAACGAAACACTTAATCTGACACACACGACTACTCCAGACTCTGTACTGCACTGATAAAACCAGTCATTTACAACATGAGCTAAACCTGCACTGCTGGACTTTTAGGCTGTGAAAAAGCCGAACCTGTTGCTGTCGTACCTAGGAAGGGTACCATCATCCAGCCTCCGGTGGTCCAGACTGAAATGTGATGTCATGAGAACCATTAACAGGGCTAGTGTGAGTGCTAACGCTACCACACGCACTCGGTGCATGCGTACGATGGTCCACTTCACACGCCAAACTAAACCAGGAAGCCGTTTTCCACTGCACATGCTATGAGCACACGTTTTAATGATGGTGTGAGTAGTAAATGGAAACCATGCAGCGTAATTGTGACAAACCACGTTTGCCAACATTAGCGGAGATTCGACAACTCGCTCAACAAATCGTTTCCTGTTTCGTCTCAACATCATTCAATTCATTTATCATTAAATTTTCGTCTCAACCCGTGCAATTTTATGGAGGATTTCTATTTGCATTTTATACTAATATAAATCTAAAACGGAGTAAAAGATCTGATCCATTAAAGAATAACCATTAAAGAAAAATTAACAAGGAAATGGCTAGCTGCTAATCCTAAATAAAACGAAAGCAAATACCAGGATCCACTAAGGATGCTAAGGAGGCCATGCTAGCAGTTACCTTTAATCCACCACCAGCCGTGATAGCCTTTTAGTCTCATCTACAGACAACCTACAGTATATTGGGCACTTACAAAGACGTGAATGGCAGCCATCTTGAATAGAGCTTCCCAGAACTTTCCAGGCTAAAGTCAAGGATTTGAATAGACTTCAGATCGTCTCATTTGTCCCAGTGCTTTGTGGGCTCCAACAATTAGGCTTAGATATACAGAAATAAAAGATGAAGCGGTTTGCAAAAAAGAAAGCAAGAAATCTACTGTTTTCCTTTTTCTATGGCCAGGGTCTGGATCACTGCAATCTCACTGGTCTTTTGAAACTTGAAAAATGTTCAAGGAGGAGCTTCTTGGAGTAAAATATGGTCACCGCTTTGAAAGAAGTCGTTTGTGAGGTAAAATTGTTACAACACCATTTTTCATTTGTCTCTGTTGACATAAACACTGTAAGGAGCGGTGTAGTTCATGTTTAAGGTGAAGTTCAGACTACAGGGATTAGTATAAACTGCCAGCACAATCCAAGGCTCATAGAGCACATGCTAATAAATGCACAGGCGAGAGTGTACACATACTTGGCAAATCCAATGAAGTCCTCATGGTTGGTGTTGATGTAAGACAGCTCGGTGTCGATCAGCAACAGAACCTGAAGGCAGAGATCCATAATGAGTTTTTTGGGGGGCAGGTCTTTGGGGGAAGAGTTCTTTGGGCAGAATTCTTTGGGGGACAGTTCTTAGAGGTATGGTTCTTTGGGGCACAGTTCGTTGGGGAGTTTTCTTTGCGGTGCAGTTGTTTGGGGTCAGTTCTTTTGGGGGGGGGCAGAGTTCTTTGCGGCAGAGTTCTTAGGGTTCTTTGGCAGTTTTTTGGGGAGGGGTTCTATAGAAGGCAGTTCTTTTTGGGGTAGAGTTCTCTTTGGGGGCGAGATCTCTGGGCGAGATCTCTGGGGGTGAGATCTTTTGCAAGGCAGTTCTTTGGGGGAGAGTAATTTGGGGGAGAGATCTCTGGGGGAGAGATCTCTGGGGGAGAGATCTTTTGCGAGGCAGTAATTTGGGGGAGAGTTCTTTGGGGGAGAGTTCTTTGGGGGAGAGTTCTTTGGGGGAGAGTTCTTTGGGGGAGAGTTCTTTTGTGAGGCAGTTCTTTGGGGAGAGTTCTTTTGTGAAGCAGTTCTTTGGGGACAGTTCTTTTATGAGGCAGTCCTTCCGGGAGAGTACTTTGGGGGAGATTTCTTTGAAGTGTGGTTCATTGTGGAAGAGTTCTTTGGGGGCCAGTTCTTTTGGGGAGGCATTCTTTTGGGGGGTAGTTATTTTGAAGATGGTGCTTCGGGGGACCGTGCTTTAGAGGACTGTGCTTTGAGAGACCTTCCTTTGGGAGACTGTTCTTTAAGGAATGGTTCTTTGAGGGCTGATTTTTTTGTGTGACATTTCTTTAGGGGATTGTGCTTTAGGGTACAGTACTTTGGGGAAGATTGTTTGAGAATAATTCTACACTTTAATTAAAGTCAGAAGACAATCTAAATATCAGTTTAAACTCTGGGTTAGGTGTTTTTCTTAATGTCCTTATTTAAGAGAAAGCCATTGCCAAACGACATCATGGGAAAACCATTAAATTTGATTAATGCTATTCCTTCAGTTAAAAATATCATTTAGGTCTAGAACGAGTCCTGGTGTAAAATGTACGTGAAACAGTGCATGTGTGTAAGCAAGAGGTGTGTGCATGTCACCTGGTCCTTGGTCTTTCCCTCTCGTTCTCGGACATACGTAGTGACGATTCTCTCCGTCTCCTCTCTCAGCCGTGGGTATGAATTCAGCTGCAGACACAAACACCATAACACTGCAGGATACAGTGTTTACTGCACACACACGCGCGCGCACGCGCACACACACACACTCCTCAAACACACAAACACACACAGTGATGGAGTGTGGAAGCTGCCCACAACCAAAACCAAGCACCAGCATGGTTTAGTTCACAGAAAGGTCAGACCAAAGAGAACACACTTGCTTTTGGCTGAGACTGCAATCAGCACACACACACACACACACACACACACCCACACACCAAATCGGCAAGCAAAGCTTTCACTATCAGCTAGGTAGGATCGGCTTCAACAAATCATGTATTTAATTAATAAGTCTGTATTAGAGCTGCACAATTCATCACACTTAAATCATGATTGGGAAACCGCGATATCTGATTTTTTTAACTGACGAACTTCACTAAATTCAGGTACCTGGCCAATGTTTTGTGATTGTCTGCCTTTTCCCCCATGGTAGCTCAAAATGATATACAAATAAAAATTATAATTAATAAAATTAATTGTTAAAAAATATATATTTTTCTATATTAAAATAAAATTTTATTATTTATTAAATTTTATTTTATTATTTATTAAATTTTATTACTAAAATTAATAAAAAATATAAAAAAGATATATAATGAAATAAAAAGCATCGAGTATAAATATGAAGTGAAAATATAAATATGCAAAATGGGTATAGTGAGGTTAAAAACAAATATAGAATAAAATGAAGTAAAATCTAAAAACAGGTCTAAAACCTATTTTAAAAAAAATCTTTTATGAAAAAGATCAAATATCCATGCATCAGAATTTTTAAAAAATGAATACAGGCTTGTAATGTACAAAGATAATGTGTGCTGTAAGGTAAAATGATAAAGTGCAATAATTTTGTTCATGCAATGATTAAATAACTGTTTATGATTTGGAAAAAAAAACCCACATTATTTATATTATTTTGTGCAGCCCTAATATAAACTACCACCAATTAAAACTAAACTACAACTACAGAATCTAATGTGTCCAACATTATTAATGTTTAAAAAAAAGAGCAATGTTAAAAAAGGAAAATAATATAAAATAAACCTAAATTGTGATATGAGCCAATGTAAGTCTATATTTGAGTTGCTGAGCATCACAAATATAGCTTCCCAGAGCTGAGAGCGATGGCTGTAGTTAGGTGGTGTAAGTCGAGAGAGAGAGAGAGAGAGAGAGAGAGAGAAAGAGAAATGGATGTTCTTGCTACTTTAATGCAAAAACGTATAAAACCAAGAGTGAGCAGAAAAATCATATACGGTATGAATGTTCAGGGCGCAGTTCCTTCCATTTCCACAAGGGGGAAGAGGAATCTCATTCCTTCATCACTACTGCTAAACAAGTGGCATGCTGGGATAATTATAGACTCTGTTCCTTTGAGTCACAGCTGTAAAACCACGTACATTTTGGTGGTCAGATGTGACTTGGGGAGAGAATTCTCGACTCTGATTGGTCAGAAATTGTTCTGGAACAGCAGCCCTGATACTGGTGCACAGATTCACAGGTTTGTTTTAATATGTTATTGTTTCTATAGCAACAGCTCGTTCACCGGGACTCGTACGGCAGACGCTCCATGTGAACGGATTTAAAAGCGTTTGTGATCATTTTTTTTTATTACTTAACTGATATTATTTAAATCAGTTTTGAATCCATCTTGGTGCATTTACACCTGCATTTTTGATCTGAATTATCCCAAAATGCATAAAAAGACCGGGTGAAAACAATTGTGCTGGAGCTAAATTCAGTCTCGTGAGCATGAAGCTAACGAGAGGTTTGGAAAAAAGCATGGATAAATGGAAGTCTATCGGAATGCTGAAGCAGGGACAGGAAGCACAAATGGTGCTTTTCCAGAGTGATCAGTTCTGGAAATCAGGACTGGGATGCGACTAGGTAGAACCACATGATGGACAGACATGGCCTGACATGGACAGCGCAGACATGGAGGACAGGTATGGGCAAGTGTGGTTGTGTGGAAGAAGGGCTGATCTCAGACAAACAGGTGCTGATTGGCTGATAAGGTGCGTGGAGGAATGTGAACACAACCAGGAGCAAGGGGACGAGGTCTTGTTGGATTTTTCGCTCCCCTCCTGGTTTACCTTGTTGGCACACTTCCTGACGAGCGTGGTGAGCTCGGTCACCACCATATCCACGCACTTCAGACTGGGCGCTTTCAGTTTGAGGATCTGCTTTTTCACGATGGCCACGAAGGCCAGGTCGGGGGTGAACAGCCCCGTTCTGAGAGCACGTTCGGGAAAGAGAGAAGGTGTTGCGTTGTAGGGGACAGAGAACAGGCCAGCAGGAGAGAGGAAAGAAAACAGAAGCACAAGAAGAAGAAGAAGAGGAAGAAAATTTAGTTAGTTATTAAACACTAGCCTACAGACAGACACTTAACCCAGTCCAAAAAGAGGCAGGCCGTTGTTTCCACATCCTCACTGATAGCTGCATTACCCATAAATCCCCCTGTAATCCACCACACCCTCCCGGCAGAGTCGAGCCGAACACCCGCCCTGCGTTACAACACTGCTTTTAATGAGCCCTCATCAAGCAGTTCACCATCTTAAGAGCTGCTTTATAGTTCAACACTTAAGATCAACTAATGTTAGCGAGATCGCTCTCAGAGCGCAAAGAGTCGACACACACTCACGCGGAGACCGCACACTGACCCTGTGATCAAAAAGCTCATTAGAAGGAGCTTTAAAACATCTTAAAGAAAATGCTTTATTTTATCTTCTGGAATTCGCCAGTGCAGATGAAAGCAAAGCTAAACTGAAAATGAAACGTTTCGCTCACCCTCTGGCTTTCCACTACGGCGCCACTTCAAGCCCTTCAGCCGTTTATCGTTGAGCTCGTTTCACGTTGCGCTTTGCAGCGGAGGTGGAGATGTAACTAAGTTTTGCGACATATTCTGGACAGAGGACTTTACCTTTAATGTTTCTCGTTAACCTGACAAGCTGGAGTTTTGGTCTTATTAACATCGTTAGAGAAATAATAAAATGAGATGTCGGGGGGAGAGAATGACTGTTTATAGCTGCTATAAAGTAAGTGACGACAGGAACTCACGTGTTTTGTGGATGTTCCATAACAGATAAAAAGTAAGACTTAAAGCTCCACTATGTAGGATTCCTGCCCCCTGAATGCCCCGCTCTTACCCCTCCCTCTCCAAGTGTGTATTAGAGCGTACGGTGGCCGTCAGGTTCCCGTGGCGTACTTCCAGGTACTTACACTCCTTACTCTTTCTGTGCTAAATAATAAACACGATCCTCCATTTTTCAAAATTTTGGATCTCAAACGTGTTCTCCAGCTCCAGCGAACACCGATTCCTCTTCTTTCTTCTTCCTCGTCTTAATTTTCTTCTTCTTTGTCGTCCTTCCGCTGCTTCCTTCCGGATTCACGCTGCCGCTTTTAAAAATGTGAAAAGCGGAAGGCGCTCTCTAGAGGTTTGTCCATTCTGGGCTCCTGTAGCTGCGCAACATGGCAGCTCCGTACAGGCGGACCCGCTCCCTGTGTAGGTATAAAGGGCTCGTTCTAAACTTACGCAAACACAACGATTTGTAGTTACACACTAATGACAACATACTTATGAATTCCATCAGTATAGTACGTAATATGTACTCTGCTTCAGCTAATAGATCCGCTTAAAATCCTAAATAGTGGACCTTTAAGTAATGAATGTAAAAATTTTGTGATCTTTGGAAACGTGCTGTGGTACAAGGGGAATAAATCACACGTTCAGAGACGTTCCGTCACAGATCGATAATCACGTTTGGTGTGATGACATTAACTCTACGTCATTATCACCCCTCTCCGTCCTTGATTATTTTCCTGTAACAAAACATCCTCAAGTTTCATTCCTTACTTATTACACATCTGAGGTCTACTATACTACATCTATACATGAAGCTAAACGCTGCTCGCATGACTACCTCTATTCTGCTCGATACTTATTAAGCAGGCTACATAGCAAGCATGCTAGGTTGAAAACATTACGTATTTTATCTTTACAAATGCACTCTATATCCATATACTTTCTATTCAAGGTACACTGTTTAACGGATGTATAAGTGCATTAATATTGCAGTGTATTTTGTGCAATACCACCTCTGTTTTTACACCAAAATGTGCATGACAAGATCATCATCGTCAAGTCGAATCTTAAAGTTTGACTTCACGGCGCATTGTTAGAAGGAAACGGAACATCGAGGAAATCCCCTCGTGTGAAGTGTAATCAAGGGGAAGTGGATGAGGGCGTGTTAAAAACAGTGTTGGAATGTAGCGCCTGGCTGCAGCGGCGGTGTGCAGTTTCGGCTCAGTGGAAGTTGATCGGCCATGCGGTTTGCTCCTTTTGGACCTGAGACGAGCGGGATCCCGTGTCCGTTCGTCTCCGCGGCACAAGACCAGCACAAAACCTCAACACACGACAGCTGAACCCGCACACAGGGCGGCCGGCAGGCTGACGGGGGTCGCTCCGGCACGCGACACGCACGCTAACGTTCCACCGTGGAGTGTTATTACACTGGGCTGTATAAATATTTAATTACGAACCCAGTGGAGTGAGACTGTTAATGTTTAAGTTAAAGTGCCCCTGAACAGGTCGACTCAAAAATAACGCGGTGAAAGCGTCCTGCATACATTTATTTATTTACAGTATATTAAGCTAGCTACCTGAACTCAGGACTGTGCGAGCATTAACTAGCTTACTGGTAAGCATGGCGAATCCAGCTGCATATACTTCATGTAATTAGCTAGCTGAAAAAAAAAAAATTCTAGATTTTAAATAGGAAAATGTTGACCCAAATACTACTCCACAAGAAGCGCATTATTCAAACACGATGTTTCCGAGTTCAGGGGGACTTTAAGGTTTTATCTTGTAGCATTTCTTTAAATCTGGACCGCTCTCATTTCACTTTCTGAGAGTTAGACAAATGAAAGCGTAATGAGAGGAGTTGTTTGCGGCGTGTTGTGATGCCGGTGTGACCCCGCCCCCTCTCGCCGACTGAGCGCCCCGCTGTGTAGGGCTCGGGCAGCAGCGCAGTACCTTGTTGGTGCACTGCCTGACCGTGTTGATGAGCTCCTGAATCACCAGATCGATACATTTGAGACAGGGCTCTTTCAGCTTTATGATCTGCTTTTTCACGATGGCTTCAAACGCCAGGTCGGGGGTGAACAGGCCAGTTCTGAGAACATACAGGGGTGTTGGGAAGACAGACAGACAGACGGGTGACAAAAAAACGTAAACGTACAGACGGACAGACAGTTAAAATAACAATAAGAGCATGGAGATAGAGGGGGAAAAATGTGACATGCAGACAGTTACAGGTAAGAGGCTCAAAACCAAAGAATCAAAGAGAGAAACAACAACAAGTGAGAACAGAAGTTAAAAGGGTGACAAGCAAACCAGGGAGATGAAGTGAGGGAGAGGAAAGCGAAAGTGTGGAAAGAAAAGAGAGAGAGAAAGAAGGGAAATGAAACATGTTGTCAGTACAGTACAAACAAGGCCAAGCAGAAGAGAGTGTGTGAGTCCGAATCAACGGTTTAAATACTCGTGTGAGAGTGTGTGTGAGAGTCCGAGGCTGACTGTCTATGTTGTGTGTGTCTGTGTGCGAGTGTCCAGGCGGACAAATGCTGCTATATCTGAGTGTGAGGTTCTGGGTCTGAGTGTCTGTGTGCTCAAGTGTGTATATGTCTCTACGTGCATGTCTGTGTGTGTGTGTGTGTGTGTGTGTGTGTGTGCTTGTGCTTCTTACATATTGAGGATTGAAAAACTTATTTAACCTACAGAGTGAGGACATTTTTGGAAAGTGAGAACATTTCAGCTGGTCCTCACTTCTTCAAAGGACAGCTGACTCGGTTTTAGTGCTCAGGTTAGAATTAGGTTTAGGGTTAGGGTCAGGGTCAGGGTCGGGGTCGGGGTCAGGTGTTTAGGTGTGATTGTTCAAGTTAGGGTAAGGAGCTACTAAGGAGGGGAATGCATAAAACCAATGAGTGCCCTCACAAAGACAGAAGTGTGTGTGTGTGTGTGTGTGTGTGTGTGTGTGTGTGTGTGTGTGTGTGTGTGTGTGTGTGTGTGTGTGTGTGAGATATTATTGAAGTCATGCCCTTTCTGCGGCTGAAACACATGTGGTTCTATTGTGTGTTTAGTATAACTACTGTCTGTTATAGTCTACATCGTTGGCTTGTGTGTGTGTGTGTGTGTGTGTGTGTGTGTGTGTGTGTGTGAGACAGAGAGTGTTCCGGCTGTAGGGGGTCTCAGCAAATCTCCACTTGCCTGATACCGTGGACATTCTTAATGGCGTGACTGATCTCTCGCCGCAGCTCCTTCTCATCAAACACAATCTGATAAACACAGAAGCGAAAAGAGGGAGACAGTCAATTTGTGTACAGCTGTAGGGAGGTGAGGAAGTGTGTGTGTGTGTGTGTGTGTGTGTGTGTTTGTGTGTGTGTGTGTGTGTGTGTGTTTCACCTTAACCAGCTCGAAAGGGAAGCGCTCGTGGAAGATGCGGTTAATCCTGGCGCCTCCGGACAGCTCCACCGTGTCCACCTGGTCTCCTGAGCCCTCGATACACTTCTCAAAGTCCACGCCGAACTGCTGCACCATCCTGATGACACCACACACACACACACACACACCCCATGATGGGTGATCTTTACCGAGACATTGCCCTGAAAATGTGATTTATTTATTTATTTATTTAAATTCTGGACGGTAGATACAAGAGTTTATTGAGAGACGCTTGGGTTCGAGCTGAAAGGGAACGTCACTCACTGCAGCAGAGCCTTGGTCTTGCGTGTGGGGTCGTCGGGACGGAAGTTCTTGTACTCCTCCACCTCCTTCTCCAGAGACAGGAGCTGCGACTGCAACTTGCTGCGTAAAGCAGGCAACGTGTCCCGGATGTGGTTAGTCAGTTGCTGCGAGAGAGAGCACACAAAGGAGAGACGGTCTGGTCTTTATGAAACCTATATCAGGCTGGACAAATCATAAATCTGCTAGCTAGCACACATCCAAGATAAAGCTCCAGCGGTGCATGTTTTGGCGAACTGGTCAGCTTGTGAGAGAAAGGAGTTTATGATCATTATCTTCTAACAAGTTTTCTAATGTAGTACATCCTGTGTCTGCATCCTCGATTAAAAGTCAGGACCAAAATTCCAGCCAATAGCTTATGTTCTGTTCTCATATCACATTAAGACATTACTGGAGTCTGACTAGCGGCTTTATTATACCTTAACACGTTTAACTGTGAAGTGAGCGCACGCTGTCCCAGCAGAAGAGTTATATAACGGTTGTGGATCTTACTGTTTGTTTTTAAAAGGTTTACACCCAGAGAATGACTTGCTTAGACTCACTCTGGAGCCTTTCTTTCTTTCTTTTTGTATTTATATATTTCTGGATGATTTATGACGAGGCTACGTCTTATACATTTTCTACTCCAAACTGCCTGGAAATATGTGTAAAGATTTGACCAGAGCCGTTTTATGAAGATGTATGAAAGTAGATTAGTGTTAGAGTAAACAGGATGCTGGTGGGCGGAGTCAAGAAGGTTGCGGAACCTGGTTGAGGGTTTTCTGCAGGTGCGGCGTTCCCATTCGCTCAGCCATGTGTCTGTAAGCAGGGTGAGACAGGAAGAACTTTCTCTCGGCAGCCAGAGCGGCGCGGATGTCCTTCCTGCCGTCGATGTCCTTCTGACTGCGGTTCACCACGCCGATGTAGCCTGGAACACAAACACCCGCCATTAGACCAGGCCTGTTGCGTCTCGGTGTGTTTGCTGTACGTGTACACGAGTCTCACCTCTGCGAAGGGGCAGCAACTTGTTCTCCAGGATGTCTCGAGCGTCTGTTCCCTCGTCCATCAGGTCCAGCTTGGTGATCACGCCGATAGTGCGCAGACCTGCACGGAAACACACATGTTCACATTGACGTGTCGTTCACGCGCCTCTCCAGAGCGCTGTTCAAAGACGACAAGATGAATTTTGGACGATTGTTTCCCAGTAAGAAGAGTATTAAGGAGGTTTATACTACAGTGCTGTTGAATTCTCAATTCTGATTGGTCACCACACTACCTCATCGCTGATTATTTTCCTAGAAGGAACGCGTGCCCTACCCTGAGGGTCCACCTCCTTGGCGATCTTCAGAGCGTCGGAGTTGGCCAGGTCGGTGTTGGCCGGTGTGACTGCCAGGATCAGACAGTTCTCTTTAGTGATGAACTGCAAGAGCATGTCTCGGATTTGGTGCTCGATGTCTGGCGGCTGGTCGCCCACGGCAACCTTGGTCATCCCCGGGAGGTCGATGAGGGTCAGATTCAACACTGATGAATTGAGAGAGAGAGAGAGAGAGAGAGAGAGAGAGAGAGAGAGAGAGAGAGGTTTCCTTGTAGATTATAGAAAGTGGTTGCGTGTGTGTGTGTGTGTGTGTGTGTGTGTGTGTGTGTGTGTGTGTGTGTGTGTGTGTGTGTGTGTGAGATACCGTTAGGTGAGAAGACTCTCAGGTTGATGGGAATGTTGGAGATGCCTTTATTCGAGCCTGTTATCCTGTCTGTCTCGGCCTCAATCTCCATCCGAACCTCATCAAAATCCACAAACTTCTTCCCCTTACAGTGCAGGAACTCCGCATACTCTAAACACACACACGACATCATTGTTAGACTCAGAACTGCAAGTCATGTCTGTGAGTGTGTGTGTGTGTGTGTGTTTTATCTGAGAAAACACACTCACCTGCTTTGTTGTTATTTAGCTGCAGAATAAGAGGTCTGCGAGTGACGATTCCTGAACCACGAGGGAGAAAATCCCTGCAAAGACCAAGAGAGAATTTCAGTACATGATAAAGCAACTCTCAGCTGGAGAGAGGGAGAGAGAGAGAGGGAGAGAGAGGGGGGGAGTAGGAGAGAGAAAATCCCTGCAAAGACCAAGAGAGAATTTCAGTACATGATAAAGCAACTCTCAGCTGGAGAGAGGGGGACAGAGAGAGAGGGAGAGAGAGGAGGAGAGAGAGAGAGGGAGAGAGGGAGGGAGAGAGGGAGAGAGGGAGAGAGGGAGGCAGAGAGGGAGAGAGGGAGAGAGGGAGGGAGAGAGGGAGGGAGGGAGGGAGGGAGAGAGGGAGAGAGGGAGAGAGGGAGGCAGAGAGGGAGAGAGGGAGAGAGGGAGGGAGAGAGGGAGAGAGGGAGGGAGAGACTGATGTTGAGATTTGGGCAGAAAGAGAGACAGGCTAAGGTAGACAGGCCAAATTAAGACAGACAGACAAAAAGAGAGGCTAGACAGACAGAAAAAGACAGACACAGACTGAAACTGGTAGAGAGGCTGAGGAAAACAGACAGGAAAGGGGACAGATGGACAGACAGACAAGTAAGAGATGCTAGACTGACAGACCGACAGACAGACCGACCGACCGACTGATGGATAAATACAAACAGACAGGCAAAGACATACAAAAAGAGAGGCTGAGACAGTCAGACAGGCTAGGACAGACAGAGAGGATGGCAGACAGACAGACAGGCAGACAGACAGTAATGAGCAGTGTGTGACAGTCACTCAGAAATTAGGTTTGATTTTCTGTCCCTACTGCATCAAAACATTCTTGAAGGAAGGAAAACACATCAGAGCTGTCAGTTTTCTTGTCTCATGAGCATCCGACACACACACACACACACACACACACACACACACACACACACACACCAAAACAGATGGCTTCCTGCCACTTGGATGAATTAGTTATAGAGTATGCTGTATGGAGAGAAGCGCTGTGTGAGTGTGTGTGTGTGTGAGTGTGTGTGCGCGCGTGTGCGTGTGTGTCCTGACACCAGCCTGCCAAACTGTTCAGTGATCAGCCTGCCTCGTGATGGCGTGTAAAAATTCTCCTCCCGCAGGGTCTCGCTGAAACGATCAAATCCAATCTCAGCCTTTTCGCTCCCTGAGGCAGTGTGAGGATTCCAGCAGCTTTCCAATTAGCACCTGATCAAACCAGGTAGACATCTGACACACACACACACACACACACACACACACACACACACACACACACACACACACACACACACACGCGCGCGCGCTCCCACACACCAACTCTGCGCGACACGGAAACCAGGACAAACCTCAGCCTCGGGGGGAGCCACAGACCGGGGAGCAGAAAGACAAAGACGTGTCCAGATCACTTAGACACAGAGACAGTTCAGAGACGTCACATCAGAGAACGTTCACTAATGATCAGCGGTAAAATAAGCGTGGCGTCTCACTCCTGTTACACATTTCATGTGTTGTTTCAAGTAAAACATGCGTCTCTTCCCCTGAACACTGATTACGTGCTGAAATATGAACTTCCAGTGGCAAAACGACGCTAGGTTTACAATCCCGCTGTAAGATAAACACACGTGCGCTGTTGCTACACTGTCTCTCGTCACGTTTTGAGCGAGTGTCATGGACCACGGATTTGTTTCACACTTTCTCCACACAGACATGTGCATCACGTCCGATGTGTATTCCGCGTTATTGAGTTTGTTCTGGTTTTTTATAGAGCTGCTGAAATACATCTGGTCCTTATGACATCATCACACTGCTGACCACGCCCACCTTTCACTGACATCACTCAGCATGCGGAATGTAAAACACACACGCCTTGGGCTTCATATACAAACAAGAAGCCTGGTGGAAAACAAGGGTGTGTGCGTGTGTGTGTGTGTGTGTGTGTGTGCATGTGTGTGTGTGTGTGTGTGCATGTGTGCATGTGTGTGCGTGTGTGCGTGTGTGTGTGCGTGTGTGTGTGTGTTGGGGGGGGGGACTGAGGTGACAGACGAGAGCACACCACAGTAACAGCATCCGGTATCTGACTGACCCACGTTGCTCCAGTTACACCGCACTGATGCCCTCTCACTCACTCACTCAAACACACACACACACACATCTGGAGAGAGGCATATATAGATATAAAACACACAAAAAACCACAAAGAGAAAGACACACAAACACACAGGAAGACACATGAAAAGAAACACCCACAGAAAGACAGAGAGAGTGACACACACACACAGAAAGACACACATAGACAAACTGTCACACACACACACACACACACATACACACACACACTGAGAAACATTCAGACAGACATACAAAGACACGCAGAGAAACGCACTAAAAGACATACAAACACTGAGAAGAACCCACACACACACTCAGACAGACACACAAAGACACTCGCAGAGAGACACATACAGAGAGACACAAAGAGAAACACAGTGAGAGAGGGGCACAGGGACACACACACAAACACACACACGCACACAAACACACAAACTTTTATTTCCAGGGAAAAGGAAGGGTGGGTTGGTGTCCATTATTCATGGTCTGTAAATGATAGACGAGGCTGAGCAGATTGTTTATCGTCTCATGTATTATGAATACAGAAGCTAAAAAGCGGAGCAGGATCTGACAGAGAAACGGACTGAAGCAGGAAAGACACAGTGACTCCACTCGCTCCCTCTCTCCTCCGTCCTGAGCCCCACAGCATCGGCTCTTATCATGAAGCCCCGAAACTCCACACGCCTCCACATCTTTTCCTTCTCAGTATTCAAACACAACAGCACGTTTTAGAGAACCTACACTCTAATCATCCTAAACGGCCACGAGGGCACCAATCAGGCGAGAGATCTCTGGCCACAGTCTCCTCCCACAGAGGACGACACGGCGTTCACGCCCGCACCAGACTGCGGAGAGAGATATGAAAATAAGATCACCACACTCTCAGGAAAGATGACATCAACCTCGCTTTGAACAGCTGACACGGAGGCCTCGCTTTGCTCAGTGAGAGAGAAGGTCATGAGGAAGTGAACAGGAAGTTACTGATTAACAACCTACAGTGAGATCAGCGTTAGCTTCAATTCAGCACAGCCGAGAGAAACTTGAAATGTGTGGATCTAAACAGATCTTTACCTATAAACTGTAATTAGTCACATACATTGATTTTCATCAATAAAATTAAAAAGGTAGTAAAATTTTGATCTGACAGCAAATTTTGATGGATTTGACCAGGACAAAAGTTCTGCATATGACACTAACTTTTTCCCCTTAAATTCATTCTGACGGCTCGGTTCGCTTCTTTGCTATCTAAGTAAACGTGTTGCGAGTGAAATTCTGCGATTTTGCGTACCGCCTCACGGATCCAACAAAGCCAAAATGCTTCGTTGTAGTCGTATGTATCCTCTGCCCAGAGAACCGGAGGTTGCTGTTGCATGACTACGGGGTTGGGACATTTTGGGGATGTCACAGCCAGATATTATAGTGATGAGAACCACAGGAGTAAGAGACTTTTGAAAAAGTCAGCAGTGAGGTAATTGTCTGATCACACACTGTGACTAACCATGAACAACGCTATTTGTACTACTTGTATAACACCTTCACATTTTGTCTAGTCTTTCCTACTCTCTCTCTTTTACTTTCAGTCCATCTCACTCTTTTGTTCACAAGCCTTTCTGGAAAGACATTATTTTTCCATCTCTGAGTCAGAGCATAGACTCTCTCATAGATTCTCGCTCTCACACATACACGCACACGCACACGCACACAGTTTATGGACACAGAACACCACATCCTGCACACATGCCAGAAATCAAGTCCAGTTTTACTGACATCATCTCATCAATCTACACCTATATACAGCGTGATGTTCCCCGTTTACGATGTTATCACAATGTTGTTTGATCCTTCCGTGTTTTATGTAAGATTTACAGTGAAAGCTTACAAAAATTAATTGTTTAGTTAGCTGAACATACTGATTTATCAAGTAGCACTATGAGAATTTATGAATAGGACTCAAAATTACTCTCAGATATCTTCAGCTAGTGTTAGTTAGCTGACTAGCTTGAAAAATGTGACAAAAAAATGCTCTCGGAAATCCTGATACTTTAGTTAGTGTTTGCTGCACAGGATTAGCAAGCAAGATTATGGGTTTTGGACATTTTCCTCTCAGAATTTCTGTCAGGTTAGTTCAGGTTAGCCACCTGGTTAGCATTAGCAATGTAGTTTATACAAGAATGTGATAAATCTATAAACATGACTAAGAATTCCCCCTCATAAATAAAAAAAAATCCTGTCAGTTTAGCTCAATTTAAGTAGCTGACTAGCATTAGCAATGGGAATGATAAAGATTTAACAATGTGACAAATCCTCTCAGAAATGTTATATCATGTTAGCTAGATGGATATATATGAGCAAGTAAGATAACGAAGATTATGCAGTTATTAAATTTTCCTCTCAGAAATCCTGTCAAGTTGGTTAATCTTAGCCAGCTGGTTAGGATTAGCAATGGAGATTATATAGATTTAAGAACATGACAAAAATCCAGACATATTAACTCACAAAAGCTAAAGAGACAAAATGAGCGAGTATCATGAGCAGTTTTAAAATTTCCCTCGCAGAAATTGTCAGGTTAGTTCATCTTAGCCAGCTGTTTAGCATTAGCAATAAAATGGAGATGATAAACTGAGGCTGAAAATGTTATAAAGTCTATAAACGTGACCAAGAAATCCTCTCATAAATGACAAATCCTGTTATTTCTTACTAACTTCAGAAGAGATAATGATAAAGATTTGAAAATGTGACAAAAATCCTCAGAAATCCAAATCATATCAGCGTATGTTAGTTAGCTGGATAGAATTAGCATGTAAGATTATGAAGACTATGCTTTTATCAGGAATCCTGTCAGGTCAGCTCATGTTATCAAGCTAGACAAACATTATAAGCAGTTATGGAAATTTCCTCTCAGAAATCCTGTCAAGTTCGTTCATTTTAGCCAACAGATTAGCATTAGCAATGAAGGAAAACGAATGTGCCAAGTAATCCTCTCATAAATCCTGTCAGATTCTGGGCTAGCTAGCGCTAGCAGTGAAGAATATAATTCATAAGAAACGAACGTGTGACACACGTTACGCTAAATAAACTGGGAATTATGGATAAAGGAATAACCAGCGCTCCAGAAACAATGAAAGAAAACCTGAAGAACCACCACACTACCACCAGCTGTGGAAAAAAAACACAGTGTATTTGCATTTTTGCACTGATTCTGCCTTAAAGGAACTGTATGTTTACTTCCTGGTCCTTCTTTACGTTGCTAGTCATGACATGCTATCTTGTGTAACTGTAAACGGACCGTATCAGCTAACTGATTTCAAAACCTGGAAGTAAGTCGAATAGCTAAAAGGTCACCTCACTGTTATCAAAATCTCTCTCTCTCTCTACATTTTGCTAGATTAAAAGCTCGTGTAGCTTTGTCAAAAAGAAATGGGTGATATTTTTTAGATCACATGCCTGCTAGAATCTGGATTCTGATTGGTCAGACGAAGTTGATTAATTTTCTATAAATCAACAGCAGCTATGACAGTAGTTCAGCTGCAAATCACAGGGGTATATTAATAATATTCTAATAAATTATTGTTTCCATAGTAGCAGCTCATTAATAGAGACTTGTATGGCAGGCCCTTCATACACACCTATTAAAAATGTGTGTAATCATATACAGATATGGTAACGTTTTCTATAAGAAGATGTTTATTTAACAACGATGTAAGGAGTCTACAGTGTCGGTGCTTTGTAATAGTCAGCGGTACAGGAAAATATTTCTGTCAATTTTGCTTCATCACACTATACCGTCACTGATTATTTTCCTGCAGCAGCACATCCTGAAGAAAATTAATGTGTGTGTGTGTGTGTGCGAGAAAGATTTTTTTATCTCACACTCAGCCCGTAACAAGCTCACGATTTGCAAACGCAGTGTGTCGACTGTGACAATTTCTGACTGACTGCTGTGGTTAAGTTTTTATCTCGAGGAGAAAGCCTACTGAAAGAGACCAGTGTCATTGTGACACACACACACACACACACACACACACACACACACAGAGCTCCTCCTCAGGGATGCCATGCTGCCATCACAACCAGCACTCTGTCTCACACACACGTTACTCATGCAGTGTGCGTGCGCCTGTGACCAAAAACACACTGCGTCACACCATGAAATCAAAGGATGACATAACCGTTACACACACACACACACACACACACACACACACACACAATCAGCTATTCAGGAAACCACACATCCAGGAACGTGAGCTTATATAACATGAATGTTTCACGAATGTTCAACGTTACCTCACAAAGTTGATTATTCTCCTATAACAGCACATCCCAAAGTGTTTGGTTCTTCTAATACCACAGCAATTTGCCAATGATTACAATGTTTTCTTTATTAAAGAACTTTGTATCCATTTATAGCTACATTTAAAGCTGTGGTACATCTGTGAAGCAAATTAGTTCCTGTTCTTAAACTAAAACTTAAGCCTCTGTCTGTTACAAAGCGCTGACACTGGAGACTCCTTCCATAAATGTTAAACAAACACATTCCTTATCCGAGTCTGGATTTGCATTGTCATTTTCTCACCGATTTATTTAACAGCAGCTAATCCTGTCGGAATACCCTAACAATCCGGAATTAGTTGCGTTTCAGTTACCACAAAGTCATCCACTGTTAATTTGCATATGGGACGTGATTGGTCCAAAGCCACGCGGCTCACACTGTGACATCACAGGCTGAACTCGTATGTAGCCCTTTGCTGACAATTGAATACAAATTGAATAAAAAGTACCAAGACAGGCTCTAGGATAAATTTTACACAAACCTTGAATCTTCTATAATCACAAAAATTCATAGTTTCCACTAAATAATCATGTTTGCAGGCTTCCTGAGAATACAGCCTTTATAATCCAGTCAGTCCTGAGAATGTTTTACTCCTTCAGCCCAAGAATCTAAAGCACTTGCCTGTGATAAGCATCATGTTGAGTCCAGGCTTACCCTGTGTTTAGGTGTTTAGAGTTAAACACAAGGGATGCTTTGGGAACAACGTACAGCCGTCGCTGAGGTTCCTGAGATCGTGTTCGTGCATGCCGTGGCTCGAAGACTCGATTTATTTATTAATTTAAATCAGAAGTGTTTGCGCGATTTCACATCCGTTGCTCTATTTGCACGGTCCGGATCAGAGTGAAACTGATACTTTTACTTCATTTACCGTATGATATGGTTTAGTTTCGGTCACGCAAATCAAAAAAAAAAAAAAAAAAAAAAAAAAAAAAAAAAAAAAAAAAGGTTTCCTGAGTGGCGTGCAGGGCTAAAAACATCCCTCAGTAGTGTCTTATTCATGACCAAGCGTGTGCATAAATATATGCATCCCAGCATGGAGTACACAGAGTCAGCGCTAAATAAATGAATAGATAGATATATAAACGACTAGTTTGACATCACATAGAGTTTATATTCTCTTCTTCTTCATCCGGATCTCTGGAACAGACCGCACTGCTACAGCTCTGTGCTTCGATTCACTTCCTGTAGTCGAAACGACTCGGAGTCACATTTACTACAGTATCCAAATTGGTTGTCGTGGTAACCGTGGGCATGAATACGAGTCCGAATAATGCCGAAAGTGAGAAAGGTTGGTGATTATGAGTAAAAAAAAAAAACTGGATGCAACATCAGAACATGACTTTGAACACGTTTACAAAAATAACTAATAACTAAGATTCATCACTTATCGGGGGAGAAATATCTCAGATCACGTCGGTATTTCTACGACACACAAAATGCGTAAACATGTATAACTTAACTCACAAGCCGCCAGCGGTAATGTAGTCCCCCATTGAAAAATAAACTTATTATAAATAATAACCAACTTATTTATGAAGACACAAATTTGGCGTACTAATACTTATTAGTAAAAAAAAAATTATGCAACCTTTAATGTATTTCTGAAAACATTCACTGAAAAAAAAAAATCAATTCTCAAACATTTTAAGTACAACATAAACAAATATAAACACAAAAAAAAAAAAAAGATATTGCAGTGTCTACAAAATGTCTGATATATCATAATATGGATATTACGCTCATGTTATGCTGTCATGTGGCTCAGCTTCGGTATCTGATGTTTTATTTATCAGCGATGTCCGGTCACGTACATCAGTGACTTGTCTATAGATAAAAATTGGGAAATAATTGGATTCATTCTGATTAAATTAATAATGCACAGAGTGAACACAAAAAGTGTCTGCAAGTGTATAAAAGTTTTTTTAAAAAACACGAACAGTGAATCATTGATCAGGTCTCTTTCTTCTCCGAGAGCTCAGCTGGAAATTTATGGATGCCTGCGGGACAAACCTGTCCCCAGATTCTTCTTCAGCTTGGACGCTCACCTGCTGCTCAGAACCTCTGAGGCTGTGCACTAAACCTGTGTCATTAACACATCATCACACATACATCATACACACATATATATATATCTCTATAGTACACCATCTGAGCTCTGGTGTGTGTTAGAAGTGTGTAATTAATCATTAATTAACGACTTTAACAGTTAGTTAATAAGGCTGGATGGATGGAATAATAATGTTTGACAGCTTTGGTCTGGCAGTTTCATAAGAAGTGACTCATTATTTGTTATGGATAAGTGTGTATGCATCTTGTGTAAAAGCTGTGTAGTAAGTGTACACACCTCAACCCCGCATTACCCGCTGTAGTAAACAGCACACGTACCGTCGTGACAGGACTCTTTTCACTCGCTTTGTTTACACGAACAAAATATTCCGGGTTTTGCCCTTATTCTGAAACGGACGCGATTTCTACTGGACTGTTTCCGTGGATATTCCACTTTCTTTGCTGGATATTCCAGTTTGTGTGCACGCGTCTCTGAAGAGGCGTGAGGCCGTGTCACGGAGTGCCATTAAAACTCTGTAAACACGTCCAAAGGACGCTCATAAAACTCGAATAATGTTGCCGTTTAATCAGAAAAACTCGGAATAAGGCCAAATTCGGAATGCTCAGTTTAAACAACCTGTAGGAAATTCCGAACGCGGTCATAAACAGAATAATAATGGAATATTAGTGTGCATGTAAACATTACTGAGTGAATCAGTATCAACATCGAGACGTTTCCATGGAAGCGTTCTGATTAAATTAGACTGCAAGGCTAAGCCCTCGTTCACGTGACAAAGCGGCAGGTGAACACTGACCTTCTATATACATACACCTGAGACATGGAGCTGACATTAAGTATGACGCAGGTGGTCCAAACGATTGGCGTGAATGATCTTCAGACCAATCCTACTGGTCTGGTCCGGTGGTTCTTCAGTTCCTACCAACTTTAGCACAATATTGATAATATATCGTGATAAAGCCCAACCCTGACAGAAACATGGCACCCACCCACCCTTTTGCCATTCCATGTGAAAGCTTCTAGAGCGCTCAGCGGTGCTCCAGAAACACCGCCTGGAACCACCGACCTAAAACTTTTCCAATTCGCAGAACCCTGAAGGTCACGAGCAGAACTCTCGTATTAACGCAGGAGGGATACTCGAGATTACGGGTCGAGCGCCTGGGCAGCGAGAAGTCTTGCGCACTCCCGGTCAATCCCAATCACGCCTGCATTAATGTGTACAAGATACGAGTGTGTGTCAAAGCTATTCACAGCTTCAGCTTTGTCCGTGTGTGCGTGTGTGTGTGTGTGTGTGAGTGTGTGTGTGTGTATGTGTGTGTGTGGTTGATAGAGTGAATGGGGTGGGGCTCGACACACACTTATTCCTCAACTACAAAACCTGCTGAACAGGCTGCTTTAGAGGCCACTGGCTGTGTAACACAATGTACATGTAGGACGCAGGGACACGCAGGAGGTCACGCCAACAAACAACAATAACAACAATAATAATAATACTACACGTTGTCCGCGAACCACAACAAAACTATAAATCAAACCAATAGACAACTATCGCTCTGGTTTTGTTTACGTTCACGTGCAAAAATTCCCGTTTTCATTCTACACATATTCAACTGTGAAAATACTCAAAACAAACTCGTTTGACACGTTCCACAGGAAACGTCACTACAAAGAGATAGAAACTGCGTCTCGTTCTTTGATAAATGTTTATTCCTGATCGGCAGCACACTCCAGGACATGTTGCCGTGGGAAAATAATCGACCTTGTTAACTCGCCTCCTTCACGCCACTGATTATTTTCCCAAAACTGCACGACACAGTGTGTTATCGCTTATCAGAATGCAGCGCAGGTTATAACGACTAGATGACGCTCAGGCCGAAGGCACGTCTCGTCACCCCGGATACGTGACTAAAAGCGGTCGGATCATTCCCTAGACGTGCGTATAAATCTGTGCAGAATCTTTACAGCCTGAGTAAGCGGGTGACTGCACGGCTAGACGGATGGAAAGAGGAAGAGGAAATGCCAGCAGGGAGCCGAGGAGTCTGTGTGTGCGTGGATCGCAGGGTTTTCTCCCCGGTCCTGCTCCAGATTGCCCACAAAAGAAGCAGCGATTCAGCAGCTCATCTATAGCAGCAACTAAAGTGTGTGCGCTTGTGTATTGGGCGCAGGTCACTGTTTTGCCTGGGTGTGGCTGCAGTAAACGGCCTCCAGAGTCCATTCTATTTATCTGCTCGAGCCAGAACACCCACCTGCACCACCTGAAAGATTCCAGCTTACAACACACACGTCATCACTGGTGCTGAAAGTCTTCACAAAAGCCTGCGCGAGGTTGTTACAGGCCATTTGGAGTACTTCCTATTTCGCTGTGGTCTCTGGATGTCATGCAAAACATCTTTTCATACGTGGTGCTCCTGTCCAGATAAGACAGGTGGCTTTACATGCATACGTGTATATTATTAATAAGAATCATAATAACTAAAGCAGAAGCACTTAAAATAAACTGCGTCATGTCTGCAAAGAGAGCGGCTTGAGAGCGTACGATCCCATCTCATTTTCTTCAGAAAAAGGAAGTCAGGGTGACCGCGTGTCAACGTGCACTACCTACACAACAGCCTTAGCGTTCCAGATACGCCACGCCACGCCACGCCACGCCACATCCCTGTTGAAATGAAACAAACTACACATGGAGCTAAACATGAAGAACAGCGGAGAGTTCCATTTTTTTTGTCCGCTCTGGAGGATTTTCTGACACTTTAATCAGGAAGATATTTTAGACCTAGATGACGAGACGCCTTGTGTTTTCGGAGTTTCGTGTCGTGCGTGTTTGTGGGAGATATCCGATGCGTCTGACTGGTAGACGAAGCGATATCACGGACTCTTACTGACGGATAAGCCTTGGCGGTGTGTAAAGACGGAAAATTGCGTTCTCCGGTAAGGAGTAGCTCGAAACGGGAACAGTAAGTGAAAAGATTCGCAGACAAAAACACAAACAAAGAAAAAGGTTGCTGCTAAAGATCTAAGCAAAATTAACCCCAGGGGGCGGGACTTATCAATCTAGCAAGCGTTTCATTGGAGGAAAAGAAGACTAGTACACGATGAGTCATCGACAAATGTTTAATACTTTTCCAGAAATGATGTCTTATATATACCCAACCCATCATGTTGGTGTGTATAAAGACTAAGGGCCAGCTCTGAAACACACATTATCATCATGTAGTGTGTTAGCTGTCTAACTAGCTTAAACTTAAACTATTAACTATGGTGCTAACGTTTGCAAAACCGCTCTTGCTGCAAGAATAGTGAGTGTGTGTGCCATTACACCACGCTAAAGAAAAAGTGAAACTTTCTTCAAACCACCACTAGCCGATTGTTATCATATTTCACGGCGAGCGTGCACACAGGCCCCCTTCATATATTTCCCTTTCTCGCTCGCTGTCGGCTCGCTGCGCGGCTTCCGCATTGTGCGCACTTTGCGTGCGTTCGCTCATCCCGTGTCAACGGTTTGCGCTTACGTGAACTGCGTAACTGGTGTCTGTGCATCCCGTACAAAAAAAAAAAAAAACGAGTTCATGACAATCGACTGCCTTAAAAACCTAACGACGACGAAATGTACAGTAGAGGAAAACAAAGCAAAGCATAACAAACAAAACACGCCTGAAAGACTGAAATAGTTATCCATAAGCGGGATTTGGTTTTAGGTTAGCAAGTAAGAATAAAACGACAGGGTGAAAACCATAATGAAACCAACCTGCCGACAAAATTTTCCAAAACCGAGCTCTTTCCGGCGCTCTGTCCTCCCACCACGGCGATCTGGGGTAAATCCAAATTGCAGCTCTGTCCGATGGAACTGAAAGCATCCTGAAGTTTGTTGATCAGGGGGATCAATTCCTCCATCCCCCGGTTCCCCATGGCTTCAGCTGGGCTCGGCTCGGCTCGGCTCGGCAGGGCTCGGCTCGGCTCGGCTCGCCTAGCAAGGTGCTCGGGTTACTTCCAAGTTCCACCCTTTAATTACTTTCAGTCATCGGTTTGTCACTGAAAACACATAACTTCAATAATTTAAGGGAAATTAAGAATCGTTTACTATTAGCAAAAGTTGCTGTGTGAGCGCTTTTAAAGAGGCTTATTAAGCCGCAGTCCAAAAAAAAAAAAAAAAACTCACAAAACACAAAAACTTCCAGCGACCATCCGGTCAGACGACATCCGACTCTCTGCCGGTGACTTTAAGCCCCGCCCCCTGTCAAGCCGACAGCCTGAAAATTGAGTGGTCCTTTCGAATGCTTCCGGGTTTGTTTCTTTCTTCCCATTGGTTCCCTCCTCTGTCAAACGCAAGGCCTGCGCAATACGATTGGTCAACAGAACTGCCAATTTCACCTTAGTTACAGTCCTTCATGGAATGTACATGACTGACTCGAATGCACTCAAAATTAATATAGCTTTGAGAATACATTTTAGATTTGTACTTTTAAAGTTAGTTGAGCCCAAAAATGAGGCTCCATAAAATTTGCAGAAGCATTTCATTCCTAACTGCCCAGCATCCTTCATCACTCACTTCAGCAACAGAACTCTCTCCACTGGTCCTCCATGCTGACCCTGCCTCTGACTCACTCTCAGTAGCAATCTCTTATGTCAAGAGAGATCGAGATGGATTAAGCATTGAGAGCATTAATTTTGAGGGCATATAACAAAAGAATAAGGTTTTAGCAAAAGTTGGACATTGTGAGATGGCAATGGGGCTGACG
>JAQQZR010000023.1:26430989-26463169 GCA_030068235.1 Notoglanidium macrostoma | reverse complement strand
TACTCCTAATATTTCATTGTTTAGTTGAACATTAATTTAATGTGGCCTAGGGTTAATTTTGAGGGCATATAACAAAAAAAATAAGGTTTTAGCAAAAGTTGGACATTGTGAGATGGCAATGGGGCTGACGTTACCTCCTCCAGTACCGAGCAACCTTCACCTTTACTGTCTGCGGCTGTACTGACGAGTCACTTCACTGGCGTGTGGTTTGTTGTTGTAGGTAACCAGGGAAACGGAGTGGGCTTTCAGTGGTGTGTGTATTCTTATATCGATCAAGTGGAATGGATTCCTTCATGAAGCAATAGAAACAGCTCAAGGTGAACTCATATTTTATGTTAAATGTAGGGGGGTCCAAACGAATAATTATGAAATGTGAGGGGGACACGTCCCCCTCAGCTATAATGGCGGCGACGCCCATGCTTGAAACACATTTCTTTCACTTTGTATTATTAAAACATATTTCTGAAACATGAACTAATGTGCATCTTTTTCAAACGATATCTACATTTGCGTTGTAATAAAATCTCATTTAAAAGATAAGAAGAAAACCTAAATCAGTATCTAAATCACTGGGGAATGGCACAATACAAGCAATCAGGTCATGCTTCCTAATAATAATAATAATAATAATAATAATAATAATAATAATAATAATAGTTTTTTAACTACTTCAAGGGATGTTTCGCGTGATCTCGCTTCCTGCGCTCTGATTGGCTGGTTGTAAAAAAAAAAGAAAAATAAATAAACAATTTTATGCATACATTTTCTCTGTATATTTCCATTTTTATATTTCCAAGAAGAAGAAGAAGTAGATAAAAAAAAAAAGCGAGAATATCCACACCAGCCAATCCATTCGCAGGAAAGGAGATTTCAGCCAATCAGCGAACGGAGGGCGGGGCTTAGGAAGGACTACGGATATTGAATTACATTGAGTGATTTTCAAAATGGCGGCGCCCGTAGCAGAGAGTAGCACATGCGAGAGTAAACCTGACATGGCAGCTCTTAAAGCAGTTTCTTCGGCTTTGCCTCTGGCTCTCCGGATTGTAGCGGAGTGTCCGGTGAGCAAGGCGCGGGCGTGTGTGCTCACTCTTGCCCACGGCAGCGTTAACACGCCGGTGTTCATGCCGGTGGGCACGCAGGGCACCATGAAGGGAATCACCGCGGAGCAGCTGGAACAGCTGGACTGTCACATCTGCCTCGGGAACACGTATCACCTGGGCATGAGGCCGGTATGTGATTGAAATCTCAGTGCACGGTCACATAACATAGCATAGCAGGGCTGAATCCTTCCTGTCTGTCAGAGATAAAGAAACAAAAGCACCACCAACAGACAATGTTATGGAGAAGCAAGACTGGAGCTGATTTCTTTCTAGCACAGACTGGTTAAAATCTAATATCTGTCAGTACATCAACAATGACATTATTAGGGTTGAGCGAGTGTTAACACAGCGCCTCATCGATGGTGCAAAAAGTATGATGGGGGCAAAAACTATTTCACAAACACACTTAAAGGCAGATAGACAGCTGCATTGCATTCATGATTTGTGTTTAATGTTCTGCTGGGTTCATGTCATGTTACCTTCAAATACTAAACACCGTAAACATATAAAACTTTCATTCAAACCAAGTAAACACTGAGGTTTTTCACAGTCTGGGTTGAAAAGAAATAAGAGTCTCACGTCTGCATATTGTTCTGTGTGTTTTGCATGCAATGATTGGTGGTGCTTTTGCGCTTGGTTCCACAAAAAAGTTGAAAAATAATCCCCTTTATGACCTTGTCAACAGCGAATAAGATGATAAGGAAGCCAAAAACGGAGCCTTGTTAATTAATGTATTATTAATGTATCCTTTCCTTACACCCCTGCTTTAATTACACCTCCTTGTTTTATTTATTTTTCCTTTTCCTGGTTTTAGTTTTTGTGAAGTGACTTGAAACTAGAGTAAAGTGTGTGTGTGTGTGTGTGTGTGTGTGTGTGTGTGTGGCAGGGTCCTGAGCTGATCGAGAAAGCCAACGGCCTTCACGGGTTCATGAACTGGAAGCGAAACCTCCTGACGGTAAGATCACCGCTCTGCTGTGCTCCCCAGTCCTGCTCCTGTGTTCTCCTGCATGCACGTTTCACTGTTTCTCTTTCTCCATCACCTCCGTCGAAACCTCATGAGAGACATCCTTTAAATATACCGGCGTGCGTATTGCGTTTAGAAATGAATCAGAAAATTGTCCCGGTGAACGCTTACACTGATGCAATTAAAAGTTATTTACAGTATAAAAATGTACAAAAAACATGAGCAACACTGAACACGTATCCACCTGCGTACGTTTTGTACATCTGTACAAATGAACGCAGGACACGTGCATCAACCATTTCATGTATAATTAGTTAAACGTAAGTACTGTATGTCCTCGGAATCAGCAGGCAACGCATGACTCAACGCCGTGCTTCTGGTTGAAAGTTTGTTTCTGTTGTTGCATTTCAACCAGCAGGGGGCTCTCAAAATTACAAACCGCTCCTTTAAATTAATGAGCGCGTTAGGAGTTGCTCCAGTTTTTTTTTTTTTTTTTTTTTTAAACAAAGCGTAACCTGCCACTTCCTTTCCTCCTGTCAGGACAGCGGAGGTTTTCAGATGGTGTCTCTGGTGGAGCTTTCCGAGGTGACGGAGGAGGGAGTGCTGTTCCGCTCACCGTACGACGGAAAGGAGATCCTGCTCACCCCGGAGCAGTCCATCAGCATACAGAACAGCCTCGGTACGAGTTCAGCTTCACCTTCATTTACAGGATTTGTAAAGATACCCCTCACACACACTAACCGGACGAGGTGGGCGGGACAAGTGATGAGAAAAAAGTTGAACCGAATGTAATTTTATCATCATCTGTGTTTTATGATTTCATATTCATAATTCCTGAGCCAGCTGGTGATATTTTTCAGTACAAACAGAAGCCCAGATGCTGTTTTGGGTTTCTTCTGACACTAGCACACTTTTTTTCACTGTAATGTAGCTGGTTATGACGTCTGTGTAAGCTTCTCTTCTCTCCTGCTACCCTTGTAACCATGGCAACTGGTGAATCAGGTACTGCAAGCAGCACAACAGATGTTTCAAAAAGTAAAATAAGTCATTTTGCAACCGAAGGGTTTTTTTTTGTTTGTTTTTGTTTTTTCAGTACATGTTATTCCTACCGAGCTCCGAGTTAACGCGATGCTGCTTTCTTCTTTTTTTAGCGACGTTTAATGACCGCTAGTAGTTTCATCATGGAGATTAAATCATCTGAGCTGATCTCTGATTTCTAAGCGAACACGTTTTTGTGCTCGGACAGGCTCGGACATCATGATGCAGCTGGACGACGTGGTCAGTAGCACGGTGACGGGGCCGAGGGTGGAGGAAGCCATGTGTCGCTCCGTGCGTTGGCTGGACCGCTGCATCGCCGCCAATAAAAATCCACATCGGCAAAACCTGTTCGCCATCATTCAGGGGGGCCTGAACGCGGAGCTGCGCAGGGCGTGTCTGGACGGTGAGCGCCGTCTGAGTCCCTCAACATCCGACCGCAATCATCTCGAAGCCTGCGTAGGAGAATAGCTTAGCAAGATGGGTTTTTTTATGATAAACATGTACTAACAAAAATAACTAGATACTCAATTACACACGCGTGTGCGCGCGCGCACACAAAATAACTATATGGTGAGAAACCAGGACACGCATTACAGAACCCTCGCACCTTAAAAACACATCTCCATCGAAATACAGCATCAACAAACCAATTAGCAACCGAATCATCACAGAGATTTCACTCGAAACATATTTAATGTGCTTCAAGGTGGACTTTTCCTTAAGATAAATTAAGTTCTTGCACTTTTTGTTCAACCTGATTCTTCACATCATTGAAAGTGTTTTTTTTTGTTTTTTGTGTGTGTGTGTGTGTGTTCGCGCATCCGCATGATGGCTTTTATCCCGCAGAGATGACGGACAGAGACGTGCCCGGCTTTGCCATCGGCGGTCTGAGTGGCGGAGAGGAGAAGGACGACTTCTGGAAGATGGTGACTCTCAGCACAGACCACCTGCCCAGACAGAAGCCTCGCTACCTGATGGGAGTCGGGTAAAACCTGCTTCCTCCTTTATACAGCCGGCGTTCCTACCAGGTGTAGCTCGTGCGAAGCAGCTGCAGCAAATCTGTGCACTTGCTCATGTGCAAAATGGCAGTTAGCACCAGCTGCGAATGAAACGTTACTTTCAGGATGCAGTCAGATGTCTGAATCGAACCAGGTGGGATTCCTCACAGCCTCACAGGCCATGGTTTGATTGACAGCCTGCTGCGAACAGTTGGCTTATTCATGGGCGTATTAGCGCTTGTGCGTGTCTCCTGCCTTCGTAGATTTCCTGAACGTGCAGCATTTCGACGTGACGCATGGTTAGGTGTGTTTTTACAGCAGGAACCTTTTCAGGAACTCGGAAACGGAGGGCTTTTCCGCAAGGCGGCTTTTCAGTTCCTGGTTCGCGTTTCCCGGAACGATTTCAGGAACCCCGGGAGCAGATACAGGCTGCCTGAGGGGCAGGGGGTGGAAAAAATATTTGCTTATCGGTTCTCATTTGAAACGGAGTTTCAGTTCTCATCCCTGGTGATGGCACACACCGGCTTTAACAGGTTTGAAGTGGATCGGAGCAGAAGGTAGGCTGAAAGCTCTCACGCCAGTTCTTCCAAACTCACCCTTACGGATTTTGTCTTTGTGTGTTGCAGCTACGCCGTGGACCTGGTGGTGTGCGTCGCTCTGGGCTGCGACATGTTCGACTGCGTTTTCCCGACCCGCACGGCCGTACGTCTTTTATCCCGACCCACACTCGCTGCATACGATGCCGTTGTAGTAAATCTCTCACAGTGTTCAAAAAACACAAAATGCCAAATAATGTCCGTAAAAAAAAACAAAAACATGGAGTATTGTTATAAATACTAATATCATCTTCGTATTCTCGAGATTTTGCGGTACGGTTGCTAGGATACTGCGGCTTTACACTGTTACAGGAATACACGCTAGTTCTGTTAGTCGAGAAGTTTATTAGTCGTGTTGTAGATTTGTAAACGCACACGAATAGCACAGTAAGGACGCTGCAGTTCAACGTTCGTTGCACCTGTACAAAGACAATAAAGATATTCTAGTCTGTTCAGTTATTAATTGAGATAAACGTCACGTTGTTGCAGAGATTTGGCTCGGCGCTGGTTCCCTGGGGTTCTCTGCAGATCAAACAGAAACAGTACGCCAAGGACTTCCAGCCCGTAGACCCCGACTGCGAGTGTCCGACCTGCAAGAGGTGGGAATTTCTGCAGTTTTCATCATCACCTGCTGTTTTCGCTCTCCGAAGCGGTCTCTGAACCTCACTCCGCGTGGTTTCTGGTTCGAGAAATTCCTTTCAGAAGTTTTTAGGGCCTGACGTTAATCAGCGTGCGCGGAAAGATCTTCTATTACTTCATTCCTCCGCTGATGGGATTTTTATTTTCTAGACACAGTCGAGCGTACCTGCACGCGCTGTTTAAGAGCGACACCGCCGCCATGCACCACATCACCATCCACAACATCTCCTACCAGGTACTGACCCCACACACACACACACACACACACACACACACACACTGCGGCTTTTCTTGCTGCATTAATATGTTCCGCCCTCGTTATTCAGATACTTAGTAATCATTTCAAACATTTTCCTTAACATTAACACATTGCAGTACTGTGAAATCTGGAAAACGTAACGTCATTCTCGAATTATTACGTGACGTAGCATTCTGCTAAAGTTATTCCTTATTATTCCATGTACCGTATTAACAATAATGAGATCTTGAAACGACGACTCAGTCCTGCATGTCATCATAACGATTATTATAATCTCAATAACGGAACTTTCTACAAAGTTCACAGAATCGCCATAAAAGTTGATCAAACCTTTTGTCTCCGTAAGGATAGAATATTATGTAATATCTGAAAATTCCGGATTTCTCAAAGCAAAACTATTAATGGAGTTTCATTCATAATAACGAGCTTTTCTTGAAATTATTACATTGGAGATATATATATATATATATATATACGATAATAATGCGAGATACCAAATGACTTTGGTATGGCAATAATAAGTGATTATAGAAGTCGACAATAATTACAACAGTCGTTTTTCAGAATGATCTAGAATCCCGTTTCAGTTTTGTCTTCATTATGACTTTATGTTTCAAAACTCTGATTCTGAGAACGGTTCACTAAATTCTTACTTCCGCTGGTAATTTTACTCCAAGACACTTTATTCTAAACGTTTCTCCTTTTCTCTGAATTATTAGTTTACTCTGCTTTATCGTGTGAAACTGTCTCGGTATAGTATTCTGAGCAACTCTTTCTAAATCAATAAAACAAAAAAGAAATTCGCACAACTTATAATCTCTCAATCATTTTTTTTAGTTTCTCTAAATGACTTCTCAGTGTCCTGTTGCGAAACTTTACAGTTTCACCAAACTAGTGCTCGGCATCTTGTTATTAAATGAGACTTTATTTGATTATTTTATAAGAGTTTTTTTTTTTTTTTATAAATGAATTCTTGTGTATTTTATAAGAAATTATTATTATATCGTTTCGCTAAATTATTCCTTCATTTCTTTTAAGAACCTTTCCTCTAAATGATTTTCGATAAACCGTTAATGTGCCTCATTAATGCTAGAAATGTTCTCTAAATTATGACTTCTTTATCTTATTTATTTGAAATGATTATCTGGTACCGAGCAGCTTTCCATAAAAAGAAGAAAGAGTTTATAGTTGCTCTACAGAATATGTAAGTTCATTTGAGAGCCGGATGTCCTGGAGAGATTAAGACATAGTTCATGGTTATTCTGTCGTGACTTCATTATACTGTACTTTAACCAGACTCTTCCTCCAGAGATAAAGGAGCTCGTGCAGGAGGTCTAAGCAGGTCAGTGCTTTCGTTAGGCTGTGTGTTAACCACGCTGTGTTGCCTGACTCTTGTGCAGCTGACTCTGATGCGTTCGGTGAGGCAGAGCATCATGGAGCAGCGCTTCCCCGAGTTTGTGCGCAGCTTCATGAGGAGGATGTTCCCCCGCGCCGAGTCGTACCCGAGCTGGGCCGTGGACGCTCTCGCATCCGTCAACATCACGCTGGACCCGAAAGACGTTCAGGAGGAGCGCTAAGCGGTCGCGCAGAATGATGGAAGTGTGTCGACTTGAAAGATTTCTCCTTTCCAGCTTTTACATCTGTCCAGACGTTCACGTCGGCCCTATTTCAGTGCCCTTGAGACAGACATTGTTTTTAACCTAGCCTATTGTTGCTGTATTTATTTTCAGAGCGAACATTTTACCTCTCCTGCTAATTTCAAAGCCATTGTGTGTGTTTTTTTTCTTTTTTTTTTCTTTTTTTTTTTTTTAAAACACTCATCGAGAAATTCGCCTTTTATCTTCTTTTTGCTCTGCAATTGGATTTCATTCATCTTGTTGCCATGGCTTTTAGTTTAACACACAAACACAGACATGCATACTTGGTGCATTGGTTAAGGTGTTCCTCACATTAAATGGAGTATTAGGAGACATGTAGAGATTTTCTTATTCTTTTTCTAATATCTAGGATTATACTCTACATTTTTTTTTTTTTGTTGTTTTGTTTAAATCAATCCGTTTATCAAGGATTCAGGCAAAGTTGTGTTTTTACTCTCTTTACAGCTTATTTTGAAGCAGGTATTCAAAGTATGACCCGAGGAGGAATTACTGATTTAGACAAATCAAAGCTGATTCGGAGAATCCGATGAATAAAGTGCTGCTCTACCTGAATTGGCCACTAGAGGGCAGCATGGAGAACAGGGCCTGAAGTAATGGCTGTGTCCCAAATCCCATCCTGCATTATTATAAAGTACAACAGCAAGACACTATATTGTATAATATTTTCATGTCTAACATTTGCTATTCATTAATCTACTGCCCAAGTAATAGAATTCATCATTCATCGTTCTCACTGAGATTATTTGGATTGATTTTAGGTAATCAGTATAGTATTGTTTTTATCTTGAACATTAACGGTTTGCTGGTGCGTTTTATAGAATAAAAGAATTGCAAAATAACTTAGTTTGTTGCAATTTCGAATCTTAAATATCATAGCAGTGTGTAAAGAAGTGGTTAAAAATTTTTTTTGTATAAATCTTGCAAAATCTCATTGCTTTGGAAACTTTGTGTACTGCACTGCAGACAGATTATTTATATTACTTGGTGTGTGTGCACAGGATGTTTACATAAAAAAAAAAAACAAAAAAAAAATGTAATATCAGCTGGTTTCACCTGCTACAGGAAGGTCATTTTCACTTACAGTGGGGTTTTTTTTAATCCGAGACATGACGGAAACAGAAAAGGGTTACTTTATCATCAAGATATCGCAAGTTCGAATCCCGACGCTGCCACAATCTTCCATTATCAGGAGAGGAAAATAACTACATTGGCCGTGCTCTCTTGGTGGGAGGGGCCTACTCCGTCTTCTCCGTCAATCACTGCGACTCCAGCCAATCGCAGACTTCTCTGAGCTCGTGAATGCAGAAGACGGCGGATAGCACTTTCTTCTGATTGTGTTTCTCTGCCCTTGGACACGGCGTGAGCTTAGCAGGTTGTGTGCGAGTTCACTTTGTATGTATCATAGAACCTCCGCTCATTTGGGCGGTCCTGTTCTATCGACACAGCAGTGAGCCTGACTGGTGTGTGTGTGTGTGTGGTTCTGGTACGAGTGTATCAGAAGCCTTCTGTGAACCAAAATATGTGGACCAACAACTGTGCTGTGGTCAGAAACAGGACTATTAAAGACTCTAGAAGACTAGAGGACGATTAAAAGTGTGTGGAAAAAGATGAGCCTTCGTCGTCGTGTGTGAAATAAAGCTGTCAGTGTGTAAATTACTGCTCTCTATTAAAGAGGTATTTTAATAATCCTGGCACTTTGTTACAGCACATGACATGTTATGATCTGGTATATGTATAATAAATGTAAAAGAAGAAATATGTTTTCAGAAGTCTAAAAATAGAGTAAAATTCTGTAAAATATGTCTGAGATTATCTGCCTTTTTTTCCATGTGTTTTTTAATATATATATATTTTTTGTTAGACATTTAGTCTGCTGCAGATGACAGTTTTGCTTTTGAAATTTTTATATCTATATTAATGCGTTTTATTTTCTGGCACCTGTACGACGGTGAAAAAGGGGTGTATGAGAGAAAGAGGAGTGTGATGACATGCAATATTCATGCATGTTAATAATTCATTGTAAAATAAACAGCCTTTGGGCTCAAAAAAAAAAAAAAAAATATATATATATATATATATATATATGCATTGAGAGAAAGCACAATCTAAGAAAAAGAAGGTTGCATTTAGCCTCCTTAAGGGCACTGTTTAAGGGTTCTTCAGTTTTTCTGTATCTGGGGAACCTGTTTTGGAAATTAAGAATTTTAAGAAAATTAAGAGTTTTAGTGTTGATTTTATTGAACCTTTTTCTTAGTATGATGTTATTTAATGGTTATGGACATAGCTTATATTGATGAAGAATTTATATGTATATAGTTTATACTGTATATTTATGCATATTAATAATTTGTTGTAAATTAAACAGCCTCCAGGTGCAATATATAGCCTACAGTATACTGTACGTACAGCCGGGTCCATACGTATTTGGACATTTAGAACGTTATTATTTTAACATTGTCCATGGAATTGAAAATGAATAATGAATATTAGCTGGAAGTGCAGACTTCCAGCATTAAAGGTCCACTATGTAGGTTTCAACCCCTCCCTTTTCAAGTGTGTATTAGAGCGTGCGGTGGCCGTCAGGTTCCCGTAGCGTACTTCCAGGTACTTACATTCACATACTCTTGCTTTTTCTGTGCTAAATAATAAGTATGATCCTCCATTTTTCCAAATTTGGCTTCTCCAACTTGTTATCCAGCTCCAGCAAACACTGATTCCTCGTTTTGTCTTCTATTCTTCTTCTTCGTCATCCTTCCGGGGCTTCCTTCTGGATTCACACTGTCACTTGTCGCCCTCTAGAGGTTTGTCCGTTCTGGGCTACTGTAGCGGCGCAACATGGACTGACCCGCTCCCCATGTAGATATAAAGCGCTCGTTCTAAACTTACGAAATCACAACAATTCTAGTTACAGGTAATTATACACTAATGAAAACATTATAACAGGAATATTATATTCCATTTCTGCTAATAGATCCTGCTACATCCTACACAGTGAACCTTTAATTTGATGGTATTTATATCAAAAGAGTGAAGGAATTACAGCACTGTTTTGTGCGTTCCACCTTTTTCAAGGGAAGCAATACAATCATTTTTAAAGCAATATTTTGGGTCAAATTATTGATTTCTTTAGTAAGAAATCAGTAACTAGTAAGACAAAATAGCCGTGTAATAAGCAGGGTAATGTACAGTGAGCCAGTCGTTATAGCAAAATAAACCCTTTGGGGTGATTCAAAACCCTGTCTGAGTTTATTTCCCAATAACGTCCGGCTCGCTGTACATTATCTCTCATTAATTCCCTTACAAGTCAGCAGATAAAAGGTCTAGAGCTGATTTCATGCATGGCTTTTTTCACAGACGGTTTGGAAAGCTAGAACCGTTAACTGTCGTCCTTTAAGAAAAGCACTTCAAGGTGTTCAGTTGTTCTCAGCTGGACTCATATGAAGATCTGAAGAAAAACTCACATCTACAGCCCTTTAATGGTCGACTTGTCCTGTTGGATGAACACTTACAGGAAGGGTTTGAGAAGCACGGAACCTTTAATGACCCGAAGTACCGTTAAAAAAAAACACTTTTTTTCCATAAGTCAAATCTAGACCCATGAAGTGTACTTTGGTATGTCCCTCTAGGGGAATCATTGAAGGTTATATGCAAAAAGGTTCTCTGGCGTGGAAAACTTGGTCAGAACAGAACATTCCCCAGAACGTTCCCTAAAAACTCTAATGTTCTCTTATGGTTGCATTGTGATTTTCACACGATGGTCCTAATTGGCTGTGTTTTGGTATTTTTTCACACAACCATATGAGAACACGTCGCACAGAGGTTCACGGTGCAAATTGATGGATGTTTAGGGGAACATCACAACCAAACAGGAAAGTTCTCCAAAGGCTCTCCGAAGGGTCCCACATTGCAAACGTTAGTAGAACGTTAGGAGAACATTCCATAAAGCAAAACATGCAACCAAAAACTAATGTAATGTTTATGTAAAACAAACTGTCAAGCCAGACCGCAGGACAACCAAACAAACCTTCAAGTAACGTGCCAAGGTTTCCTTATATGGGGTTCTCGGGATGGTTTAGGGGTTCTGGAATCCTCTCCGATATGAACACAACGTAAGTGTAGGGTTCTGATTTTGGTTCCATGGAAACATTTTCTCTTTTATTATCCTTTTTTTCCTGAAACCTGTTGCTTTGCCTGACGAGTGAAAACACATACCATATAAAATCTCTGAGAGTAGATGATTTGTGTACGTAGGCTATTTATGCATTTATGTGTAGAGGTAAAGCTACACTTGGGATTTCTCCATCACATTTGTAATAATAGCTCTGCGTAATTATTTAGATATGCGTATATACCCTCTCTCTCTCTCTCTCTCTCTCTCTCTCTCTCTCGCTATTGTCATTCCTGGAAGCGTGTAAACAGATTGGAGTGTGAAAATACTATGATTTATGATCCTGACATGCCATTTTGGTTCACAATCCTGTACTAAAGAGTGTCTAAACAGTACGCGCGGTAACTATGGTAACCTGAGGAGGCGCACTACTTTGATAAGCATCCTTCCCCTACTTCCCTGCTAAAGAGTGAATTTCTGTTTAGAGTGACACCCGAGAGAGAGAGAGAGAGAGAGAGAGAGAGAGAGAGAGAGAGAGAGAGTTTATGCTTTATGCTTCATGCTTCAGGGTGGTAACCGGTTCGAGTACTAGAGATGTTCCAGCGGAGAGCCATCGCGCGCTTCATGCACACGGTGTTGCCAGATTGGGGGATTCCCTTTTTTCCAAGGCAGACATATAGGCTTGTGTAGCTCAGACACAGTTGGATACACTTTGGACTGGTTTACAACGATTTTATTTTTTTTTGGAGACGCAATCTGGCAACCCGGGTTTTGGGGGACATTGAACGGTGCGCAGCAGAGACATGGAATCGGGGCTGTAGGGGTAAAACAAAAAAAGCAAAAGGGTGAAGTGAGTGTGTCTGTGTGCGTGCGTGTGTTTGTGCGCGTGTGTGTATGTGTGTGTGAGGCTCGGCTCGGCGGTGCGCCATGGTGGAGCTGGAGAAGGAGGTGCTGCCGCTGCCGCCGCGCTACCGATTCAGAGACCTGTTGCTCGGAGACTGGCAGACTGACGACAGGTAGGAAACTTTACCACCTCCGGCACCGGCTAACTAACAGGGTCCTGGGGGTAGAAGTGGAGGAAAAGACCTGCCAAGCCCACACCATCAACTCGAAAGCAGAGGGTTTAAATATTATTATAATAATAGTAATAATAAAAAAATAATAATAATAATGATTATTATTATTATTATTATTATTATTATTATTATCACAACTGGATCTTAAAAATATCACTCTACTGTCATTGACAGAAAAAGAAAACAGGCCACAGTTTAGGGCTTTAGATTTAACCTGTTTCAGGAAAGCGGTTCTAAGTGGAACCCCTTTAGGTAGCTAAGAAGTGCAAACACCCAAAGACATATTGAGCAGCCCTTGTTTTTTTGTTTGTTTGTTTGTTTGTTTTTTGTTGTTGTTGTTTTTTTTACATGCATGAGTGCATGGATTTAATTGTTTCCTAGAATTGTTGGTCCAACGGTAGAACCCTTAACCCTTTCATCTGGAACCCTAAACTTTTCTTTGGTCTTTGATCTCTTATGCGGTATCCTTTAATTTTATGCAAGAGAAGGTTTTAAAGGTTCCCAAAAGGTTCTCTGACTAGTTAAGCAGTTCTTGACTTCCTAATGGTCTTCTACATGGAACCTTCTCTGATAAGAGAACGCTTTCATGTATGTGTGAAACCTTCAAAGGTTTCTTAGAGAGACTAGCTGAAATTTCCAAGCAGAACCCATTTAGGAAGCTAAGAACTGTAACTGTTTGTCAATCATTCATTTGCATCACCAGGTTCTTGGATAATACACAAAACACTGTCACATGCAGAATCCTTAAGGGTTCTTTGGCTGATCCTGCTGGGAGAACATTTATAATAACCCTATCACAAAGGTTGCCAAGAAGAACTAATTATAGTTTTGACACTTGAGCAACCTTTTATCTGTGCATGGATTTTACTGTTTACACTCTTAGAAAGATGAAATCTAGAACTCTGGGGGAACTCTTAAACGCTAGGTGAAGAAATGCTATGACAGAGCATTTCTCTATCAGAGAGGGTTCTGTATTGCACCTTTGGAAAAATCTCTAAATCCAGAGTTCTCTTTTGAAAGAGGGTTTCATCTTGAACCCCTTCAGTGAAAGTTAAGAATTGTAGCTACCCAAGGAACCATGTATGAGTGCACAGGTTTTGGCGTATACATTCATACAAAGTTAAAATCTAGAGCCCTAAAGCGTTCTTTGGTTTGTCCCTCTTGTATGGTTGTCACAGCATAAGAACACAACACAATAAGAAAGCACTCTAGTGTAGGGTTCCCAGAGAAACAGCACCAAAAAGAAAAACCCTGGCCTCTAGATTTAACCTTTTTTCTTTTTAGAAAGAATTTATCAAAGAGTGTTCCAAGTAGAACCTCTATAGGAAGCTAAGAACTTTAACTACCCAAAGAGCCATTGCGGAACCCTTCTTAAGTGTATGAATGAATAGTTGATGGATTCAGTGTTCATTCGATAGTTAAGGGGTGTATTGGCTTCATGATGTGGTTCGATTTGGAAGCACTCTTGTGTCGGGTTCTGTATAGAACCTTGAGGGCCCTAAATTTAATTTAATTTAAAGGTTTTAAGGGTTTATTAAGGTTCCTTTGAAAAGTTAAGGGGTTATTACTTTCCAATGGTGTTCTTCTTGAAACCTTCTCTGAAAGGAAATCACTCTACTGTATGGTTCTGTATGGAACCTTTAAGGGTTTCCCAGTGGGACAAGAAACACTTTAAGGCTCTAAATTTAACTTGGGATTCTTCTGACAAATTTATTAAGATCCACCAACCCTTAACATCATAATCTCCAGGTTCTCGGAGAAGACACAAAAGCATGTCAAATCTACAGTCCTTATAGGTTCCTTGACTTGTCCTTCATGTAGAACTCTTACAGTCAAATGTTCCCCTGTCACAGAGGGTTCCAAGTAGTACCCTATACTAAAGATTACAAACTATAACTAATTTTAAGTATGCAGAGAACCCTTGAGAAACCCATTTTCTGCTTAAGTCTAGAACCTTGAAGCACTTTTGGTTTGTCTCTGGTGGAATACTTCAGTGTTACACAAAGAAACACTACAATAGAGGGTTTCCTTATATATTTTGGGGGGGAAAAAGTAACAAACCTGATCCTTAGCCAAAATGTTCTTCATAATAAGGTTCTGCTTAGAAGTAGGGTTCTGTACAGCACCTTTTAAGTGTTTAAGGCACAGGCCAAAAATATACTTTGAAGTTCTAGATTTAATCTTCTTTCAAAGGATTAATAAAAATCACCTTAGAGGTTTAGAAAATATCACAAACCAGATATCGGGCCAGCTATATTTGAATTATTTTAAATAGTTGGTATAATATTATACCATGTATTATTTAATGACACACACACACACACACACACACACACACACACTCACACACACAAACAGTAACATCATGGACTTCCCCCAGCTTTAAACAGATTCTGTTTGATTCTTGTACACACCAAAACCCAGAATCTTAATTGATCACCTGGTTATACACACAGGAACATGAACGTGCCGTACTGCGGTGAGACATACAATATGTAAATATATATACATATATACGTATATATATACATTAAAATAACACAGGAAGTGATATACTTTTCCCCCAGAAGTGTTTTTCTCTCTAGTGGTGCTAATGGAGTAATAAATCAGGTGGTGCTGATGGGCCACACAGTATTCATTTGTAGCAACAGGTTCCAGGTTCCACTTTGTGTGTGTGTATATATGTGTGTGTGTGTGTGTGTGTGTATGTACATGTTTAGTGAAAATGAAATCTGTACATCATGTACTTCATGAGAGCTAAATGATGATTCAGCACCAAGACATTAACCTCACATTAGATCACTGATCCATAAAAATCTTCATGTTATTATTATTATTATTATTATTATTATTATTATCGTTCTTTGTACCTCGTTGTATCTTTCTGTTGATGGAATAATAAATCAAGCTGAACTACAAGATAACTAGGATTACTGATGGACTACGCATTTGGTTTCCTGCAGGAGACAGAAAAACTGTGTGCGCGCTTGTTTAGTGAGACACACTTTTGTACATTTGTACTTTTCTGGATTGCACGTTGGTTCAACAGACAGCTGGGGTTGCCAGTTTGATCCCGACCTCTGGTTAGTGTCCAATGATCCAATATTACATATATATTATTATTATACATAATATTACAATATTACATGAAAACGATCCAATATTACATGTCTGCGAGTGGTAAAAGTATGTGAACCTTTGCTTTCAGAGCCTCTTGTGTGGCAATAACTGCAAGTAAAGGTTTGCGGTTACTGTTGATCAGCACATCGGCTCGGAGGAATTTTAGCCCGTTCCTCCGTACAGAACAGCTTCAGCTCTGGGATGTTGTGTTTCCTCACATGAACTGCTCACCAACATTTCTATTGGATTAAGGTCAGGACTTTGACTTGGCCATTCTAAAACATCAACTTTATTCTTCTTTAACCATTCTTCGGTAGCGCGACTTGTGTGCTTCGGGTCGCTGTCCTGCTGCATGACCCACCTTCTCTTGAGATTCAGTTAAAAAAAACAGGTGCCCTGACATTTTCCTTTAGAATTTGTTGGTATAATTCAGAATTCATCGTTCCATCAACGATGGAAAGCCGTCCTGGCCCGGATGCAGCAAAACAGGCAATACCATGATGCTACCACCGCCATGTTTCACAGATGGGAGAAGGTTCTTATGCTGGAATGCAGGGTTTTCCTTCTCCAAACATAACACTTTGAATTTAAACTAAAAAGTTCTATTTTGGTCTCATCCTTCTTTCTTCTTATATCACAGCAATTTGCTAACGATTACATTTTTTAAATAAAAAAACGACACATTATACTTTTTATCTATTTATATTTGTCCAATGACCTCCTGTTATCACTTTCTCTATAGCAGCTGTAATATTCGTTCATTCACCTACCATTCTTTTTCTCTCTCTCATGTTAATAAGACCAAAAAATAATCACAGCTTGTCGTGTTACCAAAAAACCAGAAAGCGTAAGCTCCCCTGACTGTTACACAATACTGAAACTGAAGACTCCTTCCATAAATGTCTCCTTACAGAAAACTTACTGACATCAAAGATTACATGCATTTAAAAAAAAATCTGTTTTAACTACATGTTTTGGCACACCCATCACGCAAGTCGGTGAGTACACTGTTACTATTGAAACGATAACGTATCAGAACGAGCATGTGGCGGGATAAAATAATTAATCAGAATCAGAAAACTTTATTGATCCCCAAAGAAAATGGCTTAATTATTATTTATATAAAAAATGTCCATAGCTAACGGCTGTAAGTCTGGAGAAATCCTGGGATAAGTGAGATCTGCTGCTCGGGATGTCCGAGTTAACATTAGCTATAACCTTATCGTTTTTTTCGTTAAAGTACGTGATCTTTTACTATTGTTTTTGTGGACCGAAGCTGCTTGATCCTTAAAGCCAACTCAAACCACTCACGCTTCCTCAGTTCGGCTGATTCTGTCACAGTGATGTCCATTTAGCCTCAAATCACCTTTATCTTTTGCATCCGTTCACTCAGGTTGAACGATTGATGGACAACGAGTGTGTGTGCTCTCACTGTCCCCTACTGTTGCTAGGTGAGGAAGTTTTCTGTGTGGGCTGTATAAATCAGAGAACTGGTAGCAAAAGCTCCTTTTTAGACGGCCTGAAACATGTGACCAGTGCATCTGTGGTCTAAAAGCAAACAGCAAGGTCAATACTTTATGATTTAAGGAGCCGACGACTGCTGCCTGGAAGGTGAATTGTAATAGGGATATGGAAAAAATGCAGATAGTGTTAAACAAAAATATGTTTAAAAATGAAATTGATAAAGAAAAACAGGTATTCAGACACCATATTAAAACATACATGTAAAGGTTATGTCACAGCAAGTGAATATGATCAAGTGTCCACGTCAACCAAATGAGACATTCAGACTAACTCAAGGCGAAGGGATTAGGTACATTGTTTACTGCTTATTACTTTTTTAATCACTCACCACACTTTTTGCAGCCGTGTGTCTGTATTTCAAGCCATAAATTGTTCAAATATCGAACAGACAAGTTCAAAATAAAGATAAAATAAATATCCGCTGCCTGTTTCTCTCACTGAAACTCTCCGATGCGAAGTGCATTTTGCTCGCTGTGTGAGTGGAATCGACTCCTGATATTTGCATTTGACTCTCAGTTTTCAATGCTCAGGATTAGTGAATCGACTCTTTTTGGGATCAACTTGTGAACTGAAAGCAGAGTCAGAAAAATAGGCTAGTTTAACTTTTTCATTTTTAAGCTAATTGATTCAAAAAGCTTTGCTGCTTAACAGAACATAACAAAGCTGTTCTGGACGATTCAAGCAGGACCATCACGCTTCTCCTGACATTCCCACAAACAAATGATAATATTGCTCACATTAAAACACAGGTTATGTCATGAGGCCAGCAGGGTAGTGTACTGTAAAGAGTTTCCTACTGCAGAGAAAGTCCTACTTATGTTTCTGCTCCTCCATTTCACTCAAATGTGTTTTTATGAAGTGACATAGCGCTTGTGCAATAATGAAATTGATGATTGGCAATTATTTTTATTATCGATTTTTATCAGTTTTGTTGATTAGATGATGCAGCCCTTATGCATTTTAAAATCGTAATTCTGATAATAATCCCTGTTATTGCTAAATGTATTGGTAATGTGATTACAGCTTTTTTCCTGTAACTATAATGAAATACGGATACCTTTTTTTTTGGTATCCTAGTTAATGCCGTTCCATGTAATCCGTTACTCGCCAAGCCTGCGGGCTGTGAAGGATGAAAAGATCTGTATCAGAAAGTTCTTTGCTACGTCTTTAAGTATGTTGATTTTAAACTGCTCTCAACAAGTGGTTTAGGATCGATTTTACACCCTGACCTACCATTGAACGTACCTTGGCTGCGAATAGTGACTGGAACTGTACGAATGGCCAGAAGTGACCCGAAGATAAAGAACCGTTTCCTCGAATAACGAACTGTTGAACGTACAGCTGGACTAATATGTTGACGCTGTCATGGTAAAGATCTGGCCTCACTCTGTACTAGAAAATCTCATATCTGAGCTGGCTTACCTATCAGATATCACTGCTTCTATCAGATAAAGATGCTCACCTCGTTCCTGTACAAATGCCTTCAGTTGACCTTTGCAAACGTATTAAGTGTTGTATTTAATGTCTTGGCTCGGTGTGTGTGTATGTCAGTGTGAGACACAGGGAGGGCATGATGCCAAGATGTCTGGCCTTCTGGTTCTTGCTTCCATGAATCAGCATCTATTGCTGGCAGCATTGTAATGAAATCAATTTAAAGAAAGAATTTACACAACAGGTTACAACATAAACCTCTGTGATATGACAATATGATATCAAGATTATGCTGTATTATGCCACAGTATGCTTTTCGGAGAATACTATGGGTATTGTTAGCTCTTTTATAACACTAAGCGTCTCTGCTGTTACTGACTGTACCGATAGCTGATTGGATGTTGGCTGTTTTTGTACCAAAATATTTGATTTCTCAGGAATTGTACATTTTATTTCACAGGAATGCTAATGCGGTGCTAGTGTTTTGCTGTTACTTTGTTAGCAAACAAAAAGTATGACGCTAATACTACGTATTAGTGACACACAGAGATATACTGTATTTCTGCCATATAACATCCCCGAGTTTGAACATTAAATGTGCGTTCAGTAGAAAATTGGCTCAAGATAAGCTACGGTGATTTGTTACTCTTTGAACAAGCCTCCCAACCAATCAGCGGCTCCGCATTAAACTCACACTCCGAGTGCGGGTGCACAAAGTTAAGCTTTTAAAGTGTTTTTTCTTTTCTCTCTTTATTTCACTTTCTCTGTCCCTCACATTCTTGATTTCCTTTGCCTTTCTTGTTTCATTTCCTTTCCTTATTTAATTCTTTTTTGCAGATATCCTGCCACTCTACTGGAGCTAAACTAAATATCATGCTAAATATTGTGAATATTCCAAATTTCAGCAGGTATTGTGATATAATGCATTTTGTCCACCCCTGGTACAAGAAAATGCTGTATTTGCATATCCTAGGTATTGTAAGAAGTGAGCCAGAGCACAGGGTCAGGCATGGTAATGGGTTTCTCTCAGTCCTGGTCTACGAACGTATGACCTCCCTGGCGTATCTGTGGCCCTGGAGGATGAAGCCAAGCAAGGCACAGATGCCATGAATAATGCCATCTGAGGAACGAGTGCTGTGTAATCATCCCTGGGGAGAGAATCTCATAAAACGCTCTGAGAAAATCGAGCAGCTCTGTTTACGGAGGTGCCACCTCCTATCAAGGCAAAAATCACAAAAACAAACCCACATTCTGCCTCAGTGCTTTTTTCTCTCTGTATTTTCTCCTCTCTCGCTCTGTCTGATGTTTGATCTGTACTTGTGTACCTTTATAAAAAAGAGAGAGAGAGAAACAGAGAGAGAGACAGGAAGAAGCTGGATGGTTTCTATCTTGCTAATCATGATGGACAGGTCCATTCGGGGACCCGTGTCCAGGGAAACTCATCCCAAACGTTGCCCGTTTCTCAGCCATGTTAATCTCTAGGGAACGCTCGTTTCCTTCATCCCACACACACACACTCCACTGCTACATGCCCACACACACACACACACACACACAGACACACACCTACGCATTCACACATACCGGGATGCAAGCTCACATTCAGCATTCCTATTCTGTTCCTTCACCATCTTTGGAGCCTGATCCTCATCCCACAGCTGAAGAGGCTCACAAGCTGCAGGTCGACTCATTTTAATCCCTGATCTCCAAAAACCCTTAATCAGTGTGAGAAATGTCTCCACACCTCCACATCTCACGCACATGTTGGGTTTCTGATCTTTGTGAGGACCTATTGATATACTGGCAGCTGTAGCAGTTTAATGCTGTGTGTACACCTAACCCTAACCTTTACATCGGTAAACAAAAAGAAACATTTTGGTTCTTATATTTGTTCCAAATAAAAGCCATAAAATGTTTGTGATTGTGAGGACCAATGCCAATGTCAAAACTGAAGGACATTCATGTGATTGTGAGTTGTAAATGATTGTGAGGACATGCAACATTATCCTATCATTGTGAGGACCTGGTGTTCGTGAGGACATTTATCATTGTGAGGACATTAGACACTTTACTATTGTTGTGAGGACATTTGACATTCTTCTTTCATTGTGAGGACATTTGACATTCTTCTTTCATTATGAGGACATGCAACACATTCCTATCCTTGTGATGACATTTGACATTATCCCATCATTGAGGACGTGGTGTTTGTGAGAATATTTGATATTATCCTATCATTGCGAAGACATTTGACATTATCCTATCATTGGGAGGACATTTGACAAATTCCTATCATTGTGAGGACATTTGACAAATACCTATCATTGTGAGGACCTGGGGATTGTGAGGATATGTGACACTTTTCTGTTCTATCATTGTGAGGACATTTGATATTATCCAATAATTGAGGACATTTGGCATTTTATGATTGTGAGGACATATGATATTATCCTATCATTGTGTGGACCTTGTGTTTGTGTGGACATGTGAAACTTTCCTGTCATTGTGAGGACCTTTGGTATAATCCTATCATTGTGATGACCTGGTGATTGTGAGGACATGTGACACTTTCTTATCCTTGTGGGGGCATATGACATTATCTTTATTATTTCGAGAGCCTGATAATTGCGAGGACGTTTGACAGTTTTTTTTATCATTGTGAGAATAACTGGTCCTTTTTGGCTCCTTGCAAAAGCCTAAAAATATGTACATACACACGTATGTACAGTATATATTAAGATATTTTCCAAATGTTAGCGTACAGTAAAGGACAATCACTTCTTTTTGCCTGAAATAATTTGGAATGATTGATTTAATAATTTGACAGAATGTTTACGAACACAATTTCATACAAGTCATACGTACACCGTGTCATCTCATAAGATAGATATCTAGCGTTCATTCTCACAGTTCATTAGCTTTTCTCCAATTTGGTACCTCAAACAAACATTTTAAATCCGACATTAGTAGACGGTTAGAAGACCTTTGATTTGTAAAGTGGGTGTTTTATAGGTTTTGAAGCTAGCTTGTTTGGACGAGCCAGGCACTACCAGTCATGGTTTTAACCATGGCAACTAAAGATAGGAAAACCCTTTATTGGCCAGCACAGAAGGATCTCAGTGAAAAATCACTATCAATTTGAGTGCAGTACAAGACTCAAAGCTATTGTTTGGATGGCAGTCCGCGAAGCAGCTTTCATCTCAAACGCGTCCACTCTCTGTTGAGCAGTTTGCCAGCTGGTCCATTAGCTGGCCCGGATTTGTGCAGCAGATGCTGAAGCACGTCTCGGTCCTCAGCAGCCACTGGCCACATGCAGGGGTGGACAACGCTAAAGTCGCTAATGACAACTGACGTCTTGGCTAACCGGAGTTGCCGAACGAACGCTTAGTGAACAATTAAAATCTGCGAAGGGAACTTGGTGGTTTTCAATAGTAGTTTGTACAGGAATCATTATTATCATGTATCTATTAGTGAATATCAGAATATCTTTCAGTTTATATTACACTACATTTTATCTTGTGTTTTTTAATTCAGCGAATGTTTTACTGGTTTTGCTCACCAGAGATTCTTTGATTTTAGCTCTCCATTGCACGTCACACACTCACACCTGAGAGAGGTCATGATGATGTCATTGCTTACGTCTCTTTGTCTTTAATGACGTTACAAGTGTGACCTCTTTTTGCTTGGGTCGTTAAAGTTGCCGCACTTTTGCTTGGGAAGGTTCTCTGGCTACTCTAGACAGTCAAAGTTCACCATGTCTGACACATACAAATCCGATCAGCTTGAAAAACTTGGAACGTCAGCCTGTTTAAACATCTCGGTATAATCCGTGAGTCAGACTCTTGGAACATCAGATAACTAAAAAGCTCCCGTCAATGTCTTCTCCTGGTTTTATTCTAATCTTTTCCAGGCTGTTAAAAAAGCCTAAATCGCACTCTGAATGAAAAAAAAAGGCTATGAGTGACAGGGGACTTAGCTTTAGGACTAACTTGGATTTTTCCCCTCCATTCACTATCGCTACAGAATCACGAGCTCGTCAGTCGCTTGAGAATATCGATCAATGTCTATTGGTCTCAGTGGAACACCGGGCTCCTGTCTGACTGCTAGCTCTCTTTCTCTCACACACACACACACACACACGAAGTCCATCACACAGAGCCACCTGTTGCAGAACCATCCATCCCGAGGTCGGTGTGTTTAAATTGCTGGTGGGATTGCGGCCTCCTGGATGACACGTCTCTATCACTGGGGTGTTAGAAGACAGCTCAGGATTATCATCCGAATAAGAGCCTTTGGTCTTACAGGCAGAAATGTTTCATTGACTGTCACTAACTGCGTCTCTGCCTACTCAATCATCCTCCCGGTTTCCATTTTGTACTCCGTCTCTCTCTCTCTCTCTCTCTCCTCTCCATTTTGTCACAGTTGGCAGAATCTTGACCTGCCAATAGAAAGCCTCCGTGATCGTCTCTTGAATTGTACTGTGCTGTCACTGGAGTAGACACACGCAGAGGATGCCCTCCGTCTCTATCGGCTTTCTGTTCATTGCAAAAAACAAAAGCACTACACTCACTCCTCTTAGAAATATAACTCCGGCGTCAGCAATGTTTTTCGAAAGGCAGCAGCTGTTGTACACCATTATTTATTATGTTATTATTCTTTTTGCAATTAACACCCCAAAATGCAAAATCATCTCAGCTGAAAATTAAACATCCCCTAAATGTAAATGCATTCTAATCAAATTCCGGGGGATGTAAATATTTTTAAGCAAACCTTCTATAAACACAGCTTTCATCCGGCTTAATTAGGTTGTGCTCATAATTAGCCGCGTTTGCAATAAACCTTCAACCCTGCAGTGTGTTTGTGAGATAGCAGTCACTTCGCACTGGTAGAGGCCCGGAAAATTAAAAAGGGCTCCCTGACCTCTGCTTTTAATTAATAACGGTAACGATCGTATTACAGTAACATCACCGGAGTGAGGGCGGCTACGTGGGCCGAGGGTAAGGAACGGCGCATTAGGATGCTAACGGCGTGGCTAAATGGCGGGTGGGTGGGCTGTATGAGAGATGGAAAAGAAAGCATGTGCTCAGAAAGGAGTTCTCATTGTCGATCGCACAATGCCTGTGTCGAGGTGTTGAAGGAGCACCGAATGAGCGTACAGCTGAAACAGCCGCTCCTGTTGTAAAACGCTTGATGAATGTCAGTTTCGAGGGAGTTGTTTGTTTTTTTCTTCCCACCCATCATGCACCTCTGTATCCGGGTGGTCTGCAGTTTCACTGTGGAAATTAATAAGGAAAAAAACATGACATATTTCACAAGCAAGCAACAATAATGCGTTGCGATGAAGTGGAGTTAATATTACCCAGCCATTATAATATTTACTGTATTATTTAATGACAAGTTACACGTTTTTTTTCCATTTGTAGCTATGTTTAATGTTTTGCTACATTGCTAGAGTTTTGGGGTTCCCTCAAAATGCCTCGCTTAGTTAATTTGACAAGAACACAGCTGGTCGTGTTACAGAGAAACCACAAAACGTAAACTCCTCTGTCCAAAAGATGTCTGAATGCTTAAAGTTACGGCTTTAACGTTGCCTGTTACAAAGCACTGACACTGGAGACTCTTTCCCTAGACGTTAAATAAACATCTCCTTATTGAAATCGTCACCATGTCATTAATGATCACCCTTTTTTTAAATCTGATTAAACGGAGCAAGTCCCCATGAGTGTTGTAACTATAGAAACAATAACCTGTGATTAATCAACACCTTCTGACCAATCAGAATTGAGAATTCAGCAGCACCATGGTGTAAGGGAGAGATTAAAATGTATTCAGGATAACAACACAATCATATCATCAGTGTTTAAATGAACATAAAGCAATCACAATAAGAGTCGCAAATCTCTCTGAAGTATTGGAAGGGATCACTAACAGTGAATATGTGGAGGTTTTGCAGCACGGAGATCTAGCAGGTCCACGTGCTTTCAAAACGGAAACAGCAGACTGGATTCCGGGAAGCGTGAGTCGGCCTTTTCATGGTACGTACAGTAGTTTGACACAGAAGTGAACAAAATCAAACAAATTGTCCGTAGCAGTCCATAAAATAGTAGTGCAGGCTGTTTAATGAGAGCTGATGTGAAATGCGGATGAAATGAATTTGGATGAAGCACAACTTAATTATGTGCCCAAGCTGTGCGTGCATATTATATCTCAGGTAACGGTTTCCTTTAAAGCTCATCTTGTACGTTCTTTGAGCTTCAAAGCTTAACGTGTCGTTTTCTCCCCTATTGCTGTAGCAAAGGGAGAGAAATTGTAAATGCTATGGCTAAAGCATAAATGTTGGCACCCTTGGGGTTCGACTCAACATTCTTCCTTGTTCAGAAGGAGCAGTGGTTTCTGCCCAATCAAGTTCCCAACCAGGCTCCTGGAGAACCTCATGAAGGTCATGTTAATGAGCTGATTAGATGAATCAGGTGTGTTCAAATGTGCAGCACCTAGGTTGGAACCTGTGATCTAGACCCTTCCTTTCTGATATCTAAGCTTATCAGGTGTAATTCCATTTTACATTCCTGTAACGTTTTCCATTAAAGTGATCTTATTTTTGCCAGGAGGATTTGATTGGTGTTTGATTTTTCTCTTACACACGAAACCTGTTTTACCTGGGTGTTATTGCTGTTCGGGTCATGTAAAGAAGACCTGAAGCGAGTGTGCAAGTGTGTGTAGCGGTGTTACACATCTTTCTGCTGTTATATTTTGCTCCAGCAGCCAGATTTCCCTTGTTCCCAGATTGTGTTAGGGCTGCATGCAGGCAGAATTTCATTTAGCGCAGAGCTCCGGCCTCAGAGAAACCCACTGCGCTGCGTATCGGGGAAACACAAAAGCTTGTCATACTTGATCAATTTCCCTTTTCGCAAATGGTCTTTTAGTGGTGATTGGCAACGGGCCATATAACCGAGTGACATTTTGTTTCCATTGATTGAAATGTGGAGGCCACACAAACCGTGCTCACAGCAGGAGAGAGAGAGAGAGAGAGCGAACGAGAGAGAGAGAGACTGGACTCTGATTGGTCAGAAGGTGTTGATACATTTTCTTTAACAATTATAATAATTTTCTAACAGTGATACAGATACAAATTACAGCTTTATAGTAATGCACTCATTCTAATACGTTATTGTTTCTATAGTAACAGGTCATTTACAAATTTAAAAAGCATGTAATCGTTAATGTGGTGGAATTTTCTGTAAGGTGATGCTTATTATCGAACGAGTCTTCAAGTTCAGCGCTTTAAAACTAACTTAGTTTCATAAAAACTATAACTAACTAAAAATAACTTGTTTTGCAGAACATTGGATCGCATTGAAAAATTGCAGTCGATGTGGTATAAGAGGCATAAAACATTTCAGGACATGTTGTTACAGGACAATAATCAACTCAGGCTGTTACAGTAACTCCACATCATCGCTTCAAAGTCATCGTTGATTCTTCAACACCCAGTGTTGTATTTCTGACATATTACACTGGGTTTATACTTAAGCAATAGTTTTCAATAAATGTGAACATTTTTGTCAGAAAAAATTGCTAAAGTGCAGCAGAATGTACCCGTGTTAAAAACAAACAAAATGCAAAAAAGGGAGTAGCGGTGCAGAAATTTGACCATGTTGACATTTCCGCTGTTTAACTCTGAGCTGGGTTATAAAGCCCTCCTACGCAGCCAATTTCGCCTAATTAGCCATTGTGCTGCTTAATATATTAGGCTAATGTTTTTAGCACGAAAGGTCATTTGCAGCCGAAATACAATTCGGGTCGATAAAAGCAATTAAGACGGTTCGGGAGATCGTGCTGACTGGATTATAGGTTTTCTTGATTTATATGAAAGCTTGACATGACTAGGATATACACACCAAATATGGCTGTTATATGACGTACGCTAGCAGCGTAACGTGAAACATTACTTAACTGCGCACCTAAAAGAAGACTAGCCACAGTTATTCTATGCATCCTGTTCTGAGAAATTTAAAGGTCACCCAGTTGTTTAAGCCTTAACATGCTGTGATGGTGTCCACGCTGTGAAACTCACATCTTACATATTGGTTAATAATTTAGGAATTATTTGGCGTAGAGACCAAGCCATACCTAGCTTCACATTTTAGCTTCTTTATATTTGTGCGATTTTATTTTTCCCACACCGACTGTTATTCTTGAATCAGAAGATGTTGATTCATTCCGTAGAACAGCAGCTCTAACTACATTTATACACTTTTCATATTAATGCGCTCATTCTAATGCGTTATAGTTTCTATAGTAACAGCTCATTCGCAGGGATTTAACAAGAAGCGAATAAAAAAAACATATGGTTATTTAACATAAGCTGTAACTTGTTTAGTTCCGTAGTAACATGAGAAACTGCGTGTCTTATTAACTTTGGCGAGCAAAGAGGGTACGAGAAGGACTAATTTGTGAAGTATCATTCTTTAATATATATAAATTGTAGTCACTAGCAGATTTCTGTTGTATTAGTGGAATAAAACATGGTGTTTGAGGAAAATAATCCACCTCTGCTTCACACGGGCTGCATCGTACTACTCTGTCGTGGATTATTTTCCTATAACCGCACACCCCCAAGTGTGTTGCTAAAGGGAAATGTGTTTTAATTCTGTAGTCGTATATCAAATTGTACACCGTGACTAAGTATAAAACCATGACACTGAACCGGAGAAGCCGAAGATTCATTAACGCATCATGAAGGGGATGAAGCTTTCGAATCGGAAACACAAAAGCACGCTGTTGACCCCAGGCACTTGTTATTTCCTGCCACCCAATTAACCTGCCGCTTAAACCCTTTTTGTAAGGCTGATGAGCGGCGTGAAGAAATCAGCCTACAAGGAGTGAGCGATGATCAGGAACATCGACAGCCAACAGAAACCGGGTCTCGCTCGCAGCTGGATTTAATCTCACCTCCATCATAGTGATGGGGTTTGAGTAAAAGGCCACCGGGTGCATTTACTTACCGCGCCTCTGGTTAAATGATGCCTTTCATTTCGCTGGGCTGGAATGAGTGAGGAGGCGGAAGAAGACCGGGACTAACACCATCATCAGTCATGCTCTACAACTCCGGAGAGAGAGAGAAAGAAGAACACGAGCTGATAGTTTTTGCGGCGATGCCTGGATACACGAGGACACTCGAGTACGGTTATTCATCACGCTCCTCTGTTTTTTCATTGTTCACTAAACTGTGCCGTTCCTTTTCACCAGGGTGGGACCAATAAAGGAAGACTTTTTACGCCTTTAATATTTTTGATTTAAGGATCATAAGTGGAGCAGAATGAGTTTTTAGAGCTTTCAATTATGTGTTCCTTTCTAAGTAAAAGATATTTATTAAATACAGATGTAATATTGAACTGATAATGTGGTCTAATCAGATATATATGCAGATACAGGAGATGCGCTATTTACGTGTGTGTGTGTGTGCGTGTGTGTGTGTGTGGGTGTGGGTTTAGAAAGTTTGCCAGAAAGGTTCACAGGGTGTCTGGTTGAGACTAAAGTCATTCATTAATAACTATTAACTGCCTGGTCAGGGTCCCAGTGGGTGGGAGTGTTGTCCACTAAGGAAGGAAGGAAGGAAGGAACAGACAAATGAACGAACGAAGGAATGACAATGAAAAATTTAAACGCATGAAAGAAAGAACAAGAAAAAGAACGAGCGAATGAATAACCAGAAAATATGAACGAAAGACAACAACAAAAGAAAGCAAGAGCGAGCAAAAGGAAGAAAGAGCGAACAAATGAACGAAAAATATGTACAAAAATACCAATGAAAGATGAGCAAAAGAAAAGACGAAAGAAAGAATGAACCGAACAAAAATTATGAAAGGAAGAAAGAAAGCAATAAATAAAAAATATGAACGATAGAAAGACTGAAGGACAGAATGACGCGGAAAGGCGGAACAAAGTACAAATGAACAAAAGGCCGAACAAAAGAAAAAGAAAGAAAAGCGAAAGCTGGAACAAAAGAAAGAGTGAAAGACACAGAACTAATGAATGAAAGAAAGAGTGAGGCAGAAAGATTGAAAGTAAACACAAAAGAACTAACAAACCAAAGAATGTAAACAGATTGAGTGAACTAACAAACAGAAGAAAGAAAGAAGAGCAAAACTAACAAGTGAACGTTCAAACCCATCTTCCGACTTAGGCCACGCCCACTTCAGGATTCCATTTAAACACGTGAATATGGAGCACTCAACAGATACAGATACAGATGAAGTCATTACATCACACCTCTAATACTGAAGGTACAGTTAGGTGAACTCTCAGTGGTACCAGAAGGAAGGGTACCGTTTAGTACCCTTATTTCTGAGAGCATTGTGTTGTTTCGACCATCTGCCTGAATCCTCCAGCCCTTTCTCATCCTGCAGCTGAGAGACGGAGGGAGGAACACTAAAGTGCCTCCATCAAAGAAAGGAGCGATTGTGTAGTTCCAGGCCACAGGAGGAGTGTGTTAAAGGAGTGTATTCTTCAGCTGAAAGAATGGTAGGCCCCTTGTGCTAGCCGAGCCTCCTCATCACCCGCGCTGTTTCTGGGTCAGGGTCACGCCGCCCCCGTCTCCGTTAAAGCCTTTCATAAGCTCTTCCTCAGCGCTAGAAGTTGTTCATTTTTCACCAGCTGTGTGAATGTTTACTGTCTGGATTTTTACTGAATTAAGCTGGTGTGTGTGTGTGTGTGTGTGTGTGTGTGCGCGCACGCAAGGGGGTTGAGAAAAATAATTGAGTCTCTCTTGAACGGTTCGGCGCTGATGCATGTCATAATCAGGCTTTACACAAGCTTATGCATAAACATTCCTTTAATTCAAAAATATCAACAGTGCCAAATAGCTCACACGAGAAACATCAAATTCCTTGAATAAATACATTTTTATGAATTACTTTAAAGATTTAGTAATCAAATGCATACAGACAGAGCAAACATTAGCATCAGCTATGCTATACGTCTGTCAGGAAGCATGTTTTATGATTTAATAACAGGAATGTTTTCCTGCATGGTATTTCTGCTCACTACATAGTGCATCATGTAATGGATTACTCCTATGTAGACATATTCTTTGTTTTGTTTTTTTGTTTGTTTGTTTGATAGAGGTGCGGTAGGATGGAGCCCTCGCTTCATGGCTATGAAGAGAGCGATGCGGCGGCGCTTTAGTCTTTTAGTCAACACCACCGCGCTCGTCTTGTTGTAGGTTGCTAGCTTCTTAAACCGGGTTTTGCATAGCTGCGTCGCATTCTTGTTCTTCGTTGGCGTTCTCATTAATATGACGTTGATAAAATAGCGCTAACAGCAAAACCTGATTGTTATGTCTTACATCTGAGATCATTATATTTTCTCCTTTTAAAAGTCATTATAACTAAGCTAACAATAGCCCCCTGTGTCATTAGCGAGCTACACAAGCGCTACCTTCTTACAGGAATAATGGCAACAAATGAGCACCATATCACCTTCGATATAAACATGTTTAATGTCTTTCAGGGTGGAGATGTAAGCTTTGGGGAGACTTTGCTCCTGCAAGCATTTTGCCAAAGAACGTTTTGTAAAGAGGGCTGTGCTTCGCTCTTCCTCCATCGCACGGATAAATCTCATGACTGAGAGTGTCAGGTAATGCACATTCAGGAGAATTCAAAAGCACCCGAGTCCACACAATGCACGCTAAATAGTACGCCTAAATCATAATGACAGTAATGGCGTCGTTTGGGATGCAGCCCGGATATTCCCTAGTCCGGATTGTTCGGTATTACGGAAGTGTTCTGAGAATTAAATAACTTTATCGTGCGCGTCAGTGTGACTCCGGAGAGTTACCAGATGAAAGAGCAAAACCTCTCAACGACAGCTCGTCTTTTAGCTCCAGTCTGCTGGTTCGCTAGCTGAAATATAGAGTAGTGTAAAAAAAAAAAACAACACTAAAGTGACTAGAAAGTAAGTTCACTTTAATTGCAATGAAAAGTTTATTAGTGACTGAATGAAATGTCTTATTTTCAGAAAAGTATATTCATCGGTTTTTAACCAATTTGATTGTCTTTTGCAGTAAAATCCGCTAGTCTATGAGCGCTCTTTTTTTTTTTTTTTGCAGAAACCTCAAGACATAGGAAACGGTTTGCAAAATCCAGCTGGAAACATTACAAATGATGAACGCAGAATGAAATACTGAACACACTTTACACAATAGCACCCAGTACAACCGCATGCAATGACACAAAACAACAGCACACTTTGTTGCTCAACCATAACGGTGACATCACCACATGTTCACGCGTTTCATCATGTTTAATTTTAATTGCGCATTAAACAGGCACCTCAGCATCGAGAACCGGCTAGAACACGCGCCGTAGAGAGCGTAACGGCTTGTGCTTACAAAAGGAAGTGGCGTTTAGAGGCTTTTGCTAACGATTCGTGTTGTGGTAAAGGCTCAGTGTGGGATGCAGCAGGGTTTGAAGCACAAGCATTTGATTATCGTACACTTCACACCCAGAGCTTTCTCTTAATATCGTTATCTCATTTTTCACAGAGGTGGCGCTCCAAAGCTTTTGCATCTGAAGTCTTCAAATATTATAAACGTGTGCTGTATATGGTCGTATAATGATTATTAAATATTCATAAAAAAAATCAACTATGTATATAAATATAAAGAAAGTTATATAGAACTACATTATAAGTAACCGTTGGTAAAAATCTCCGACTCCAAATTTGTGTCACATGATCGGTTCAGGATGCAGCAGCTCAGTAACTTCACGTTCTACAATATTTTTTTTTCATTTTTACAAACTGCACCGTAGCTTTACATTCGAATGTAGAAAACCTTGTGATTTTCATGACAGGTGATTACACGGGAAATAGGAAGTAGGCTATAGAGAATACAAAACCGGAAAGCGCCGACAATCTATTTATAATCTCATCACGCTATCCTGAGATGAAATCGAGTTGTGAAGTGCCAGGAGATCCACCACGCTGTTGCGCATGTCTTTATTATTTATGCCTCGCGCTTCTTTTTTTCCCCCTCCACTCTCATGCACTTCAGCGGTGCATTGTGGGCCGTGGTCTATTCCGCAAATAAGACATTTGTGCTCATTGATGTCTAATGGGGTTTGTGAGAGCACCGCTCATTTAAAGAATAACAGCGCACTTGAAAGCTGAGAATAACTTCACCATCGTGAAGTGACAACTGAATGCACGCTCTCGCTCTTATCTGCTCAAATGTTCTTTTTCATCACCTCTATACACGCTTTCAGGCAAATTATTTATATAAAAAAAAGAGCTTTCCACCCACATCGGATAGTGCATTCTGAATGAGACTTTAAGTGTTTTAAAGAGATTCTAATCCCGAATAAATCTCCCTGTTTGAGAGCGATGTAATGTATGATGTAATTATACACAAGCCACTGATGTATAGAATGATGTCTGATTATCTATAGGCTCCATTAGCCATTAGCTATTTCACAACACCATCGCTGGACGCATTCTTGTTATTTATTTGTTTTTTAAGATAAGGAATTCTTCTGTGATTTCTGGGTTGACTCCTTGTGAAGGCATGAGGATGGTGTTTTAATTTTTCATTATTTATTTATTATTAAGTAGGGAAGCTTTTCCCGAACAAATCTAAATGTTAATGAGTAAAAAAAAAAAATGTATATAT
>JAQQZR010000023.1:26414072-26426927 GCA_030068235.1 Notoglanidium macrostoma | reverse complement strand
TATATTTCACCAAAATATAGGAATAGAAATTTCTAAATAAGATTCTCAATAAAATTATAATAAACAACAGACTCTACTAAGATTAAACGAATAAACAAAAGTAAATAAAAGTAAACACACCCTACAGCTGACAGCAAATGGAAAAATTCTCATATTGCGTAAGTAAATAAATAAATTTATAAATATTACAGCGGATTGAAGTCATAAAAACAAGATTTTATCTTAAATAAATAAGTTATTAGAGTTATAAGATTATAAGATATTAAGTTATAAGATATATTTATCTTAAAAAAAATTCCATAGTACTAAATGGCGGCAGAACAGTTTTTAAAAGTCACGTTAAAAAAAGCAGCCAATGATGAACAAATAAAGCGAACACGTGAACGAACACGTCATCATTCTCACATGCAGGTGTTTCGGTTAACTGATGAACAACATCCTGATGAATAAAATCAGTTTTAACAATTAACAGTCACGTTATAATGTATTTTGTTTTTCCATACTAAATAAAACCCACGCACAGAAGCTAAATCTATCAAGTGATATTGTACATTTTGGAACATCGACAACATTCACTAGCTTCCTGTCCTGTTCTGCAAGAAAAAAAAGAAGCTAATACTCCTAGTATCAGACACTGTTTTCTGTATTTGATTTATCTGTATCTGAGTTTGGAAAGTTCTCCTTCGTTCTGAAACGTGTGATTATATTCCTTTCTGTAATGTAGTAACAAGTATAAAAACAAAGGTGTTTTCTTTACATACAAAATAATCTGAAGTTGCTTCTGTCAGTCGTTTGGTTTCTTGCTCTGAAGACGGATTTCCGTCTCGTGGCCCCGGTGGAACAAAACTGGGCAATTATTGGTGCGTTCCGGGTGTGACGTGTTTCTGGAGAGAAAGCATCGACCAGCTAACCTTAACCAGCTAGCTAGTTTGTCATTTGCCGTTTACACCCAATTAAGAAGATTTCAAATTTGCTATTTTAACCTAAAATGGCTATCATCATTTACAAAAGCCCATCATGTTTACAGTTTTGTGCTCGCCGATATGCTGCTACTGCAGTAATGCTCCTCAGTCTAATGGCAGCTTTCTCAGTATGTTCCCTTATGACGAATTTCCAGTGGGTGTTATATCGACTCCTGTTGTTAATTGAATATGGGATTTTAATGGGAGTTCATAATACGTTATTGTTATTATCTCCCAATCCAGCTGGACTTTTATTGAAAACTGTTTGGAATATGGTCTGATCTCCATGGGGTTCTTATTGATATTTTATGAGTTCGTGTGAAATTTGCATCATACATTACATATTACACACACATCCTGTGCAGAACTTGGGAATAAGAACTTCATGGAAGTCTCATGGCATCCTGTGGGTTTTTGGAGAATATCATAGTAGTGCCATGTGCACAGTATATGAGTTTTAAAGACAAGCTGGACTTTAGGTGTCTTTCATGTCAAGCGAAGATGTATTATTAGGAATTTTAACACCATCCCATATAATAGGAAAGTCCCATGGATTGACATGAACCTACAGATTCCAATCAGATTCCGTTTAATATTTAATATTTCCGTATATTTTATATATATTTAATAAGGTCAGATTCCATGTAATATTTAGTACTGTTATGCACTGATTAGCATCTGATTAGATGCCAGCTGCATTTAATTGTTTAAGTACTTGTCCAATGACAAGTTAAATCTAATCTAATCTAATCTGATCTAATATATACAAACCTTAGGCAAAACCTTAGTGTAACTTCAGCCAGCTAGTTATATTTATCTTATTTTATGGCTAGATTGGTATTTTGCTAACCAACTCCAACGAAACTCCAATACAAAATGCAGGCTAACATATTCAACAGCAACCCAGCCTAGCTTTAGTTTGTAATGTATGTCAGTCTGGCGGGAGGTTCGTAGAGCCAGAGTAATGGATTCAGGACTGATATAGTGAAATTAAATTGCAAGCATGTTATCACATTAGAGAGGAACATCCTGGGCAGCAGCCACGATAGCACATCTTAGAGTCCTAGCATTGACCTAGCATTTATAGCACATGCAAGCTGTAACTAGCATGTGCAGGTTCACGCAGTCAGGTCAGCGTATTCAGAAACATTTCGTGTGCACGTGAGGCCAATATACAGTGAAAGATTTACATATACCAGACTCTTGATTGAGATTGTGAGATTGGTAAAGGCTGGCAGCGGAAGTTCTTCGCAAAACTCTGCAAATGCTGGGGGAAATGTTGCGTAACATGAACGCCAAGTGAATTTTTACCTTGTTTCTTTGTCTAGCTGTGCGCCTGTGAAACCTCCTACTTGACCAATTGGTCCTGATCATTTTTACAGTATTGTTTATGATCATTATTTATTTAATAAGCGAGTGTCACCCTGAGCATTAAACAGCTGTAATATATTTACAAATTGAATCTATGAAACTAATTTTACCCACGACTGTCACCTCGGGTGGGCGAACAGACATCGCCGTCAGGAGGTTCGTGTTCCGCTGTGCACTTGTGCTCATTTCCATTCTGAATTAATGATCGTAATGAGTTTCTGATGTGCTGCTAGCCTCTGCCCAGACCTAACACGTCAGCTGTAATGTCGTTCCACGGCTCGCCTTTTATTGGCCGACACTTTCACTCTGTGTCTCCGTGCTCGTTGCACCTTCAAGTGGAAAAGCTTCTTCTGGAGAGGCAAAATGGCACTCTGTAGGGCTTTCCCTCAGACGAGCGGAGAGGGTGGAAGGGCACTCAACAGGGACTTTGGTGTAACAGATGGAGGTGGAAATGTAATTCAGCAATGGATAGAGGTGGAGAGGGAGGGAGAAAGTGGCGGAACGATTGGAGGGACGAATGCTGTGTTTATATTTTATGTGGCGCTTCGAAAATATGCACCAGAAGGAGACAGAAAGTTTTCCTCCTTCTCACGTATTATTCAGCAGTGAGATATTGCTATTCAGCACAGATGCATGTTCTCCACAGCGTCTGAAACTTTGGCAGAATGTGATGGAGAAACACAGACTACAATCAGCAGGACATTGCAGTCGATACACAAATGCAGGCCAGTGATGATAATCAATAATCATTTTATTTCATTGGCCGAAAGATTTTGGCTTAACGATGATTTTCGGCCACTATGCAGAAGCATCAGCCTTTTTTAGGAAATCCTTTCATTGCGTGAAGAAATATGCGAAATAAAATCTGCGATCTGTTCATTAGGGCTGTAATGCTCCTGATATCCATATCTGCATCTGCATGTGGATTTAAACCTGAAGTGGGTGTGGCCTAAACCGGGAAGGTGTTTTTTTAGTGTTTTTTTTATTTTATTTCTTTCTTAATTATGACCCCTACCCCCTGGAAAGACTGGAAAACACTGGGGGAAAACCACGATTCATAAACAGGATGGTGTGTGAATTCTGACTCCTCTGAGGCAGTTCCTCAACAGTTCATAATTCTGTTTTTTAATCCCTTTTGAACAGTTATTAATTAAATTTTTACCTGCCTGCATTACTTTACAGTGAATTGAGTTAATTCTGTAAAAGCTAGTAACCTAATGTAAAGCAGCATGTCCCTGACCAGGCAGTTATTAAGGATGACTGAATGAATGCCGTAAATGCATTGAGGTCCTTCTTTGTTGCATGTGATTCCTATCCTTTGTTGTTTTGTGTCGCGGGATCTCAGTCCTGACGCACACGTCTAGACTCAACTAGATGCCCTGTGAACCATTCTGGCATTATTATTTTTATTTTTTGGAAAAGATGTGCCTGCTATTCATATCTGTATTTGTAATGAACACTTTCTGTTCATTCTGAATAATGTATTTGTATTCAAACAGCGGGTTGTGGTTTTGGATGGATATCAGACAGCAGAGATGGTCGACGTTCTGAATTTCTCCATTAATTATTTAAGGCACGTTCTACTGTCAATATTTCCAATAACGTTAAAAGAAGCTAAATTACGTTCATGAATGAATTTGATCACTTCTCCGCCTGCTGTCACATTGATGAGTGGATAAATGCAGAGTAATTGTAACGATGACTTCGTTGACCTTTTATGAACGTCATGAACATCATCGTAACCAGTTCTGTGTCTATTTCCTTTCTTCTTTCTGCTTTCTTAATAGAATTTGTGAAGGATGTAAATAGTTATTTGTGGTGACCAAAGACGACTGCTTTCTAAAAGAATTAAGATTGTATTCTGTTCTATTCCGGGATCTTCAGGAAAGCTTATTTCTTTCATGCGTTTTGATATGCAGATCATAATAATGATTCGGTGAATATGCAAACTAGTCCATAACCTCCTCTGGAGATTTCTCGGGACTTTTTGAGCATGCACTGTCTACTTAAAATAGCATTGGCAATGCTGGTTGTCAGTTCCCATTCAAAGCAAAAAGTATTTAAATGCAATTCACGGTGAGCCTCGGCTCTGCGCGCTGTCAGTGTGTGTGCACAAAATACATAAAATCTCACCTAATATCAGTCTCCAAACGCACACACACACACACACACACACACACACTACATACCAGCAATGCATGGATGCGATTTTGCCTGATATTACAAAACGTTTCAGTAAAAGCAGCCTTTGTCAGTTGCTTACTAAGTAGTCAGGCATGACGCGATGATTAATAATGTTGCTTGAATCTGTTTAACACGTGAAAGAGCAAGTGACTAAACATTCCAACTTGTCTCAAAGTCCACTTGGCGGCCACATTCCTGTACAGCAATGCAAGACCAGAAGATTAGAATTGCTGTTAAAATCGGACATGAATTGCACATTTGGCTCATATAACATAAAAAATATCCAGGTTGCTCCGGCGAATGCATATGCACATTTCTTTATAAATAACAGAGCATAGTGCCCTATATCTGTCAGTTTCTCATAGTGTCTTTTTTTTTAATATAGTGGCAAAATCAAATCGTGAACCCAATACCGTGGGAATCGAATCGTATTGAATCGAATCATGACTTGAGTGAATCGTTACGTCCTTACGTCAAGTTAGAACTGAGAGCAAAAGACCAGACACACGTTCCACGACTAAACAGCTTCCCTCCATTCAGTCCTTACGGATTCCAGGTGGCACAGTGCTGAAGATGCTCTGTAATCTGCCACGTAATGCACAGGTCCACTTGTTACCCTAATCCCAGATTTGATTACCATAATTATTCGTAATTATCAGGCCAGATCCATCGGGGAGCTTCAGACAGGGATCCCTGCGCTTAATTAAAAGGTTTATTCAGCAGCTTTAGCGCTGCCTTTGCTGTCGGACCAAGAACAATTACGCTCACAGCTAATTAGCTACAAATGATTTAGCGTTGTAATGATGAGGCTACAGATTGAGGTTAATGACTGTAATGCTGGTGAGCAGCAGAACGGGTTCTGCAAAACACGGCCGCATCGCCAGCTAGCATACCAATCAGATTCTTACTTTGATGCATGTCAAGAATGCTTGTTTGCTTTTGATTCCCATATTACACACACACACACACACACACACACACACACACACACACACACACACACACTGTACTGTTGTGAAGCTCCTGACACAGCCTGAGTCATTGCTCTCAATCGACTGAATCATTTTCAAATGATTCCCCATGAAAAGATGACCAAAACTCTCATTGTGCTAATGTCATGTATGAGTGCCTCACTAACACACCGACTTTTATTGTGTACGGCTGTGCGTGTGTTTCCATGAGCGAGTGAGGGATGCTCTCTGTCACCATAGCAACATGCTTCCATACTGTGTGGGGGAGCTTAAAGGGAGCAGGGATTAGAGAGCTGGTGTCCATCATGTTCGGGTCACAGGCTCCTGCAAAATTGATACGGCTTTTATCTTTCATCTAATATCGTGATGCGAAAATTTATTTTTAAAAGCTGGAAACGGGGACGTTCACTTACATAGTCTTCTGGTGCGCAAAGAGAAAAGACTGAAATGTTTAAATGATATAAAATTAAAACTAACTTGTCTGGGGGTTCAAAATGTTCCAAAATCTCTTCTGTTTGAAGACTTTTAACATCGAGTGGAACAACACGGACTCTTTCTTCTTTCTGTAAGAAGCCGTCTGCAGGTTTACCAACAAGCCTTCTACGCTTAAAGATCAAGGGAAAACGACACCAATTTACTCTATTTGTTTCATTCTTGCACATTTTCCTGACCAATGATTTGCTGTTGAGACCATTAAAAGCTTATATTGTTTCGCAATATCCATTTTTTTTTGCCCAGGAGTGTACACTCAACCACATATGATCTAGGATTCATGTATTCAGGTTTATTTTACTTACTTACTGATATATTACTGTCGTCCGTACTCACTTACTCAGCTGTTTGTTTGTTTGATTGTTCTACATATTTCTGTTTTTACTTCCGCATTTATTAAATATTTGATTTTTACTTGCACTTGTTGTCTTTCCTTCCTGTAAAGCACTTTGAGCTGTTCCTCTGTACACATGGTCGTCGTCGTCGCTGTAGCTCCTGCCGCAGGTCTTTTGGTCCTCTAGCTGTCTATAAAATAAAAAGCAGAGGCGCTGAGACAACAACCAGGCAACAAGGTCTAAACACGCCGTCGCACTCGCTGTGTGCTATGTGTTGCTGCGTGTTATTGTGTGCATGCACGCATCACCCGGTACCACACTATTATCGCCGGTGGAGGTGTGCTAATCCAGGTCCCGGAGCAGTGAAGGATCATGGGGAACAGAGCGAAGGCAGCAATCACCGGCCCTGCTGGAGGTCTGAGAATCGGAAAGATTGTTATTCCTCCGTGTTTAACTAGCAGAAAGAAACAGGCCTGTCTGTGCCAAGAGCAAAGAGGACATCATTTCCTCTCAGAGTCATTAGCCTTTACCACGTACACACACACACACACACACACACACACACACACACACACACACACACAGACGTCTGCATTTGCTCTAATTTATACCTTGTCACATTATCATAATAGCCGTTTCAGACCCGCATGTGCACTTTTTTCTGATACTTCATTACCCCTTCCTGTCTTCCTGTTTTTCCCAGAGTCCAGGTCGAGTTTTATGTGAATGAGAACACGTTCAAGGAACGCCTGAAACTCTTCTTCATCAAAAACCAGCGATCCAGTGAGTTCCCTGTTCCGTCAGACAACCTGCTCATTGCTGCTCGTTGCTCATGATGTAACCTGAACCGCTGCTGCTTCTGGTGGTTTTTTTTTTTTTTGTTTCTTCCTTGTTCTTCATTTTTCTCCCTGTGCTCTGAGTCTGGTGTTCTGTTTGGTGCTTTGTTTCGTGGAGTGCAGTGAGCTGTATCAGTGGCTAACCTCTTGGCTGTGTCAGTCGCTCTTGTGGCTGTTTGATGTGCTCCACTCTGTTGTAAGTACCTGTCTGGAACTTGTTGTTGTTGTTGTTGTTAGTCTGCTTCGTTTTTGTTTTTTTATTACACCACGTTGCGCCGATCTGATGAGCGTCTCCGTCTGTCGCCGCAGGTCTGCGAGTGCGCCTTTTCAACTTCTTCTTGAAGGTGGTGAGCTGCCTGCTTTACATCGTCCGAGTGCTGCTGGATGATCCGCGCGAGCAGAGGGACTGGTGAGAGAGACAGAAGATTCAGATTGTGTGTGTATGTGTGTTAAATCAGCCTCAATTAGCAATAACAAATAATAAATCTATCACGAGACGTGCTAGTTACTGTTACGTCTGTCTCAATGTCTTTTATGTCTCTCAAACCTCAGAAATTGTCCAACAACGTCAATGTCATACTTTTTATCCGTTTATAGTAACATTTATGTAAGTAGTCGTCCCCTCGTCAGACTCTCTTTAAAAAGAAAACAGAGAGACTGCAAAACGTGACCTTCCCTGTCCTGAAGACGTCTGAAACCTTCTGTTACAGAGCACGGACACTGGAGACTCCTTCTATAAATGTTAAAGAAACATATAGGAAATTAATCAACACTTTCTGACCCATCAGAATCCAGGATTGAAAGCGTAACGAATGCTTTTCATTTTATCACTTTTCAGGGAAATTGGAAAAGTTGTGACAAAGTGAGAATGAAGCGAACGAGTGAAAGTGGGAAGTCAGGTAGCTGGTGGGCGTGAGACGGACGGAGAGAGAGAGAAAGAGAGAGAGAGAGAGAGAGAGAGAGAGCACAGAAGAGTACAAGCAGACAGAGAAAGAGAGAAAAAATTGGTTGGACCGAGGATGCGGCCATGGAGAGCATCGCAGAATGATTTATAGGAGCTTAAATATCAGTATCGAGCCCAAGCCGCCGGGCCTTTCTTCATTTATCTGTGTTTGTGTGTGTGTGTGTGTGTGTGTGTGTGTGTGTTTCCCTACAGCCCTGGCTGTCTCAGACAGAATGCCTCTGCACAGAACAAAAGCCACTTTGACTGGTAAGTGTGTGCGATCGGAAATAAGAAAAAAACAAAAAAACACTGTCGAACAGATCAGCAATCTTCATTTAATGATGGGGAAAAAAACAAATCACTATCGACCCGTCCTTCGTCTCCTGAAAGGACCGGCAGACCGTGCGCCGCTGGGCAGCAATAATAATACGTTCTCATTACATCAGTGTGAGGCCGATGTCATGCTCTCCGACCCCTGAGCAGTGTGTATGATCCAAACCGACTAGCGGGAAACCTGGGTTTGCTCTCGGCCCTACTGTATCGATTTTATTGACGTCAGGAAACAGTGACGGAGGAAAGGAGCAGAGCAGGGACTCCGAGTACGATAATGAAAGGTTATATTTAGGCAAGATGTTGTCCCTGGTGCTCTGCGTTTTAATAAGAAGAAAGCAGCCATGTGTGTGTGTGTGTGTGTGTGTGTGTGTGTGCTCGCATGGTCCCAAGCCTTCAAGCTGTCTCTCACGCCGTGCTTTCGTGTGTTGTGCTGTTACGACCTTGTTTATTTGCCAAAATTAACGCCGAGCTGATTTGCGCCTGCTCCAAATGAGACAGCTGTTCATTTTGAATAATGAGTCTGTTCATCATTTACAGCCGTAGCAGGATGTTTGGGAAATCATTTTCTGTTCACATTTATGGTATATTTCCCCCGATGCTAAATGATTATGCTGTAAGTATCAATTGTCAAATATGGCTTTTTGACTTCACACTGATTTGAATACATACTGTAAGTTTTTTACTTCTGTCTGGACTGAACGGTCTCACAAATGAGTCTTTTATAAGCTTTCCAGAGACCGATACATTTTCACATTGTACGTTCGACCGAAGAAACCAGAAATCATTTGAAAACATTGACGTCTGTCGTCACGTGATCCCAGCTTAAAGACATCCAAAATGGAGAATTAGTTAGTTACACCAAATTCCCTGTGGGCATAAAGGTGCACTATGTAGGATTTATTAGCAGAAATGGAATATAATATTCATAAGTATGTTGTCATTAGTGTATAATTACCTGTAACTATGAATCGTTGTGTTTTCATAAGTTTAGAACGAGCCCTTTATGTCTACATAGGGAGCGGGTCCACCTCTACGGAGCCGCCATGTCGCGCCGCTACAGTAGCCCAGAACGGACAAACCTCTAAAGAGCGCCTTAAACGTTTTGTGTTTTTACAAGTCACAGCGTAAATCTAGAAGTAAGCCCCGGAAGGACAACAGAAGCAGAAAGGAAAGGAATCAGTGTTTGCTGGTGCTGGATAACAAGTTTGAGAAGCCAAATTTTGAAAAATCATACTTACTATTTAGCACAAAAACGTAAGGGAGTGTGAAGGTAAGTACTTGTAAATCAGGAACCTGACGACCACCGCACACTCTAGTACACTCTTGGAGAGGGAGGGGTAAGAGAGGGGCATTCAGGTGGTTGGAATCTACTGAATCCTACAAAGTGCTGATATAAGATTGTTGGCAGATTTACACATTTTGGTGAAGCTGATTTTCTTCATACTTTAGTAAATATGCTGATAAACTCCAAGTAGCTAATGTACATTTAGCAACGTGCACAAAATCAATCAAGGTTCACATTAATGCATCTCCTTATGCAAACGTTTAACTGAAAATTCATGAACAAGTGTTCCTGTGACCCATTTACAAATAAATCCAGTTTGATAAATGAAGCCCAAATGAATCTGTTTTAGTAAAGGGTGCTGACTTTTTAAAGAATTATACCAGCTCATCAAATTTAATAGTAAGCACAATAATATATTTGCCCATCCATGAACATAAATTACACCTTCAAGCCCCACTACAACATGCCATTCCACCTCCCAGCTGGAGATTAACTTTGTAATCGTATTTATTCGTTAACAGCACGGTCATATCTTAAGTGATATTGTAGTGTAGCTTGAATATGATGATTGCATGTGACTAAATTTGCTAGCTACTGGCTAGCCACAATTTACCTAGCTAGCTCTAGCATGATTATCTCCATCTCTGTTGCAGGTAAGCTACTTTCTATGTCCGTAATTGACACATTCAAATAGTTTTATCTTTCATATTTTCTGCATAATAACTACTTTCCAAGCTGGAATATTTCTTTAGCCAAATGAATTCAGCACTCAGGTGACTTAGATGTTTCTGAAACATCCGTTGTGTTAAATCTGTCTGGAAAAAGCGAGCTGTATGATGAGGTTCATGTCATTGCCTTTACTTCACTTGGTTTCCTCCAATAACGGCCTCTTTTGCCACCAGGTCCCTTATTATCTGGGTGAACAGACCTCTGCCGCTTTGGGCTCTCCAGGTCAGATCAATTAACCTTTTTCCTTGACTCAAAGATAAACACACACACACAGAGTGGATTGTATAGATATCACACCAGCTCAGGCACCAAAGAGGCAATTACAGACATGTGTGGACAAATAAATGCATATAGCTTTCACAGAATGGAAACACACACACGCAAACACAAGACTTGTGTGTCACTGCCGTTTTGTACTGATCCTACTTTTGGCCACTTGCTCCAGACATTTCACAGTAAGCACTCTTATTTCCACCCACTGCTTCCTCCCACACTGTGTGTCTTTCCTCATCTCTCTCTCTCTCACTCTCTGCCTCGGTTTCTCTCTCACCAGGTCCTTGTGGCTTTCATCAGCTTTTCAGAAACCATGTTGCTCCTGTACCTGAGCTACAAGGTAAGAGACAGACAAGTGCAACACTCTGAAACCTTGCTTCACTACACAATCACATACTGTATCACAAGATTACTACAGAGCTGAATTTCCCTGGATAAGGACAGAATTTGTCTTCTCTGAACGCCTATAATGGGTTCATGGAGGTATTTGATGTATTATAAGATATCAGGTTATTATCCAGTGTTTATTTTGAGGTATTTTGTACATGACTAAGTATGGATCCTTGGCGTCATCACCATTAATCTGGGTCGTAGGTTGCATGTGACTAAAGACTCTAGAAATCCTGAAATAAGACTTTCTAATGCTGATTGGCTGATGACACCATCTTCAAACCTTCAGCATGTGTCGAAAAAGGATCCTGCAGATTCAACGGCGCAACACTGTCAGATAATGAAGATCTGTGGCAGAGGACAGAACAACAACTGGTAGATGAAGAAACATTTAGAAAATGACAAGAATGGCTCAATTACACACTCTTGCAGCCTTGCACACATGGAAAGACAAGACAAGTGGAAAAGAGGACGATAAAACAAAACCTGGTGCCGAGATCCGGAGGTGGACGTCAGGAACCTGAGCTACTCCTGGAGTCAACTGGACTGAAGGGTCACCGACCACCAGCTCAGGGCCAGTAGCACTAGTGGAGATGTGGATTGAGTCGCATTTTGTTAGCATTAAATAGCTTTGATGTAACTCTTAATAATTGTAGGAAGTTAACCTAAAATGGACCAGTGGTCAGCTTTACTAGTGATTGAACCCAAGAATAGACTTCATTGTATCACAGTGAAGTAGTGGTGCCTGAAATCACGTGCTGCTTTTGTCCTAGCGATCTCCTGACAATACAATAACGCTTGTTTCAAACATGACCAGGAGAGGCTAGCTTAGCTGGATCTCGGTCAGTAGTTGTTCACATTATTGTCTCAAACCAGTTAATCTTCTTTTCCCTCCATATTTTGTCAAGTCTGTTTTGCCAAATACACTATATGGCCAAAAGCATGTGGACACCTGACCAATACACCCATATGTACTCGTTTGACCTCCTAAAACCATGGAGTTAGTTCTCCGTTTCTTGCAAGAACAGCCTCAACTCTTCTGGGAAGGCTTTCCAATAGATTTTGGAGCGAGTCTGTGGGAATTTGTGCCCATTCTGTCACAAGCCAAAGACCTGACACGGTGTCAGCATTCCAGTTCATCTCAAAGGTGGCTGAGGTCAGGGCTCAGTGGAGGTCACTAAAGATCCTGGTCATCATGAATATCACTTTGCGCACAAGAACATTTTCATGTCTGAGGAAGATTCTGTGCCTTAGTTCTAGTGAAAGGAAATCTTAATGCTTTAAAAGACATTCTAGACAATTGTGTGCTTCCAGCTTTTGGTGGAAAAAAGGTTTTGAAGAAGGCCCACATACGAGTGTGATAGTCAGGCGTCTATGTACGTTTGGCCATACAGTGTATCCATCTCAACTTTCTACAATATGGCTTCTCGATTGGGATTACTGATCAATATGTTCATAATGCAGGAGGCAGGGATAATCATAGGATTTGTTGGAATCTGGTGAGGAAAAAAACTTTCTTGTAGCTCCTCATGTTTAAGTTTATTGATGTATTTCTGGTGCACGTTTCGGACGTACGACACAATTTCCTATGTACCAAGAGATTCCAGTGCAATACCTAGCTGCCTCTGCCAAGAGGTTTTGACATGGCCAAGATCATAAATGCAAACGTCCATCTACACTACCAGTCAAAAGTTTAGACACACCTTCTAATTCAATGTTTTTCTTTATTTTTATGACTTTAAAAGAGACTG
>JAQQZR010000023.1:26359674-26384674 GCA_030068235.1 Notoglanidium macrostoma | reverse complement strand
TTCTGCATCCTTTCGTTTTCTTTCTTTTCCTTTCCTTTTTTGCATCCTTTCATTTCCTTTCGTTTCGTTTCCTTTCCTTTCCTTTCCTTTTTTGCATCCTTTCGTTTCCTTTCCTTTCCTTTTTTGCATCCTTTCCTTTCCTTTCCTTTCCTTTCCTGCGTCCTTGCATCCTCGCATCCTTGCCTTGCCGTGCCTTCTTTTCCATTTCCTTTCTTCTTTCTTTCCTCCTTTCTTTCTGATTGGCTGTGTGATGCTTTCTGCCTCACTCAGTAGGTCAGCTTTTTTCGAAAAATTTTTCCACAAACCCTCAATAATGAAGCGAGGCCACAATATTTATAGAGTTTAATTACAAGCACAGTGATGCTATGAAATAAAAAAATGAACCAAAAGTAATCTGCAGTTCCCTGGATTTCTTTCTCTGAAGGTCTTAAAGGCTCTGAGGGTTCCCTTCTGCGCATCATCAAAAGCAGAACGCTGTTTTTATCGTCTCTTTGTGCGATTCCTCGTTTTGTATTTACTCTGTTTATCATTGTCTTCCATCGACTCCCTGCGGCTCCATCAGTACAGACTGACAGGCACAACGAAAAAAAAAGGACCGAATTTCTACTTGGTTAGATTGATGCTGTGGAGCAAAGCAAAATGAGAACTCGTGGGACTCAGAATTGATTTGAGCAGTGTAGCTCAGGAACACCAGTCTCTCAGCAACATGGCTGTAGCTCTAGGCAGTGTTTTTTAAAGGGGAATCCCTGTACGCAAAAAATACCATCAGTTGGACAGATAGCAAAACTGCAGTTTAGGAACACGCCGACGTGCAACAAATACAAATCAGAAGATTTTCAAATGCTTGCAGAGATGCATTGAGGCAGAACTTCCCTCTCTGCTGAAACTGTGCCAAATTATGATATTCTCCCTGAACTGTGACAGCTGGGGCCGGACAGAGCCGCTTCACGCATGCTGATTTCATATCCAGTTAATTAGGATGAATGATGTGTTTGTGGATATGCCCCTGTCATTTATCTCCTTAACTGCAGCTGCCTTCTCTAAACATAGAAACATACAAACATCATTTATAAACAATTACTACACGGTTCATTTGAATACACAATTCTGATTGGTCAATTACAGCATTATTTCTGTATAACAGACCACTGCTATGGATTAGTGGAAGCAATTAAATCATTTTTAAATCAATAATTTCTTCCTCCGTTTCCTTTCCTCTACTTTATTTTCCTTTCATTTCCTGTTTCCTTTTCCCATTTCCTTCCCTTCTCTTCTCTTCTTTTTTCCCTTTTCTTTCCCCAACCCTTACCCATCCGTTACAATACATTTTTGTTTCTATTTTTCATTGTGTTCCTTATTGTTTATTGTCTTCTTCTTCTTCTATGGTAATAACTTACACCAGCAACTTGTGCAGTAGACAATCCATCTAAAGATATTTATTTAATATGTGTAGAAGGAGTCTCCACTGTCAGCTCATTGTAACAGTCAGAAATAAAGCTGTAACCAGTTAAACACTTTTTTTTCTCCTTAAAATGTCGATTCTTTTTTTGTCTAATTAACTTCAAGAGAAAGAAAATATATCAGGAACTACACTATATGGTCCAAACCATCACACCCATGTATGTGCTTCTCCCCCAACAAATTTGGAAGCACACAGTGTGTACAGAGCGTCTCTGTGTGCTGCAGCGCTACAGTTTCCCTTCACTGGAACCCAAACCTGTTCCAGCATGACGATGCCCATGTGCACAAAGCAGCTCCATGAAGACACGGTGTGTTAGAGCCCTGACCTCAACCCCACTGAACACCATTGAGATGAACTGGAACTGGAGCCTCCTGGACAGCCCAACATCAACACCTGACATCACTAACGCTCCTGTAGCTGAATGAACACAAATCCCCACAGCCTCGCTCCGACATCTAGTGGAAAGCCAAACAGAAGAGTGGCGCGCGTTATAAATCTGGAATGACAGCCAGGGGTACACAAACTTCTGTCCCTATAGTGTAAATGTAAATGTAACTATAAGTGGATAAGAAAAACATGATATTCTTTCATAAATAAAGAATTCTCCGTGTTTGCAGAGCACTGATATAACAGGAGTAAAGCACCGAGACGCTGCTGGCCCCCTGCGTGGGTGCAGTTCTACATAATGAAGATGAACACTAACTGCTGAGATTATTCTCCTTACAGAATCAGTGCAGGACGTGTGTTCGATAGGAGACTTGATGTTTTTGCGCGGTGGTGTTTTTGACCCATCAGCGTGCATTTGCTCTGCGCTGTCATGTGCGCGTGTTCTGTGTTGTGACACAGGCTGGATGAGCTGCTCTAAGTGGCTGAGTGGGCGGCTTTAATGACTGCAACTGAAGACTCGACTCGACCTCTACAAATGGCTTAATCTCTGACTGACGCTCGTGAGGCCGCTTTCGGGCCGCTCTGATTCTCCTGCGTGCATTTTCGCCCTCGGCTTTAGAGATTCTGGGTTTTGCACCACTTCCTGGGCCTTTTGTGCATTCATTGATTTTTTTTTTTTTTCAGTGTACATGAAGCTCAGCAGGCTCTCGGTGCCTCATGTCAATAGGCAGATCGGTTCAAAGTAGGGGAACAATGTGCCGATTTAATTAGGGTGTCTGGTGGAAGAGGGAATGGAGGAGGGCAATTACTCTCTGCAGGGAGGAGAGCAGAGAGCGGGATCACACAGTCACCTCGAATATAAGGACAGATGTTAAAAATGAAAAGCAGGATCTGAGTGTGTGTGTGTGTGTGTGTGTGAGAGAGAGAGAGAGAGAGACCCAAACAGATCCCACTACCTTCATTACCTACATACTCCATTAATGAAATTAACAGTTTATTACATAAACAATAATAGAACAATTTAGGGATGTATAGTCTCTGATCTGTTCCCATTGCGCTCATTATTTTGCAATAATTGTATGCACATTTGAAGTGATGCATAAAAATACACACAGCCCAGAAACCAGCATGGACATGCACAGCAATTTGGGCTAAATATGAAAGAAATAATATATTATATTATTGGACAGTTTCGGATTATAGAGGAATAGGAATACTAAAAGGATAACAGTGTTATAATATTTGAATAAAATATATCTGTAAAATGATGAGAGTATTTTATAGATAGACTACAATGGTAAGGATAGGATAGGACAAGAAAAGGAAAGAAATGTGGTAAGATTGGACTCAGAAAGGAATGAGGATAGATTGGACAGGACAGGAATGGAATAGGGCATGATAGCAATAGAACAGAACAAGGGATAGGATGGGATGTGAATAAGGGAATAAGATTGGAATAGGAGAGAAAAGGTAAGGATATGATGGAAAACGAGATAACATGGGACAGAAATAAAATAAGCAAATGAATAGGAGAGGAGAGACATAATAGGACAAGATAGGGAAATAAATAGGATATAGAATAAATAGGAGCAGGAGAGGATGTGTCGGGAGAGGAATACTATAGAAATACGACAGATAGACAAACAGATTTTATTGATCCCTGGAGGTAAACTTTTATGTTCCAGCAGCACAATCAACAGAAGATTAATAATAGCAATAAAAAGAAAAACTGAAGAGCAGATCAGCAGAACAAGACACTGATTACGGAATGAAGGTATGTACAAAATATTCATCAAAAATAGTAATAATATGAACAGCAGCATAATCACAGATTAGATGAAGGATAGGATAGGAGGGACAGGAGAAGGAAAGGCATGTGGTAGATTAAGACTAGAATAGAAATAGAATTTGAATAAGGGATAGGATAGCATAAGAATAAAAAAGGAATAGGATAAGAAAGGAATGTATTAGGATGGGAATTGTGGTATGATCGGAATATTATAGTATGGAGTAGAAATAAAAAGGGATAGGATAGAAATAGAATAGAATAAGTGACAGCATAGGATAGGAATCACAAGACGGATAAGAGTGGATTGGATCGGATTGGATAGGAATAGAGTAGAGGAGAGGAGAGAAAAGAAGAGGAGAGCTACACGGCTAAATGAAATATTCAGATTAACAGAGAGGGGAAGCATCAGAGCACTAACACGAAGGGAAATTAAAAAGTGCTAATTTGAACACATTGTGTGTGTGTGTGTGTTCCTGGCTAGGCAGAAGACATGATTGAAAGTGCATGTCTAATCCTCTCAAACCCTCACATTTTGACAGACTCTTCCCCAGCAGTCGGTAATCAACCCGGACCGATTATTTCTCAATCAAGTTTTCACGGGTAGTGATTGTTTTTCAAATACACCGTTATGCGGATTCATTTTTTCGGTGGATGCTGTTTTTGTGTTTTTTTTGAAGGTTGTACCTAAAAGTGCATGATTTTTTCATTGAGCGTACCAAATGGACGTCTCTTGGGGAGCAAAAAAGGCAGTGTTTTAGTCTTTTGGCTCTTTTTATGTATGTAATTAATTGTTCTGTTTGTCGCTGCAGCAGATAATACGATCGCGGATTAGAGGTAAATGACAAATGCACGTTACTCCTGGGACCTAATAGAAGACGAATGGCTCTGTCAGTCTCAATTAGGCGAACTGGGAGGCCAGGAATAACAGGATGTACAGAGGGAGGTCCTCTTATCCTTTAGCTCTGATCTCAGGCTCAGTGTGTGCGCTTCTTAATAAACTGCACCCTGAGGCTTTGCTTTTTCCACAGAAATAAAAGGAAACCACCCAGAAAGATGACCGAAAACAACCAAAGAGTCCCCAATGTGACAAAAACAGGCTAGTATAAAGACCAAATGAGTCACGACTCATGTGCTTTCATGGGAAAGAACAGGCCAGGAAATAAGGTGATCCTTAATTTTCACTGCATTCTGGAAGAAAAAAAACAGTATAACTTCTTTGAGGTGGTGAGGTAATGAAACCTGAATGAGTAAATGTCATTATTATTATCATTATTATTATTATTATTATTATTATTATTGTATGTGTGCTTGTGTGTGCTAAAATGATCACAAATTAGATATTTTACTGTGAGTCAACGCTGTCGTTTCAGTCAAGGTGCTCTTTTCATCACTAGTAGATTTATATATATATATATATATATATATATATATATATATATGAATGCTTATGTGCAGTTGTATGCAAAAGTTAGGGCACCCCTGGCCAACTCAGTAAACATAACCACTGTAGCAAACTATTTAAAAAAAAAATCTGTAAATGTTATTGCACATTACATATTTGATGAACTTGAAAAATTCTAAACAGTAAAATAGCAATTGTGGCATTGTGTACAAACGTTTGGACACCCTTCCTGTTATAAAGTCCCAGAACTCGTTACACGCAGGTCAAAAATTGCCATTAGGAAATGATTATTCATGGTAAAATCCACTGATTAAACATTTGAGTAAGAGCATACATGATGTTTGTGAAATGTAGGATAGAAACGAGTCACAATGCTGTAAGTCCGAAACCGAATTTATTTTCAAATTCAAGAGCGTTCGGTTTTTCTCATTCAGGCTAAACCGGTATAAACCGCAGAATATGACTGACTCTGCAACTGCAATTGACCAGTAATCATCCAGTCCTAAAGCCAAGCGTTTCTCTAGAACATCACACCCTGTACCCAAAGCACTTGTGTACTTTAGAGAAATTGTTCACAAAATCAAATCGAAAGGAATAACAAAATGACAGACCGACATGCAGCCTGCTTCTTCTCTCTGAAACGCTTCATGTGCCCGTAGCAGCAAACACATTTCCACATTCATATCTCAAAAATTTGGATCATGTCTGACAGATTGTGCCTCAGCCGGGCTTTTTAAGCTGGACGTTTACGTAGATTGGTTCCTGGTCAGTATGTTTTGCTATTACTGTGAAACTCAAATGGGGTGGTGTGTTTTGGAGCGAATCGACTTACGCAAGCTAGCATGCTGCACATAAACACTACCTCAAGATTCATATAGCTGCTTAAACATCTCAAAAAGCTCTTAAAAACACTTAGAAGAAAATAATAAACAATCGTGTAATTGTTACCGCTATAAAGTTGAGTATTTTTCACAGCACAAGCTATTTATCTATAAATGCGTAAACTGAAGACTTTCCCATGGTGGAAACTTTACGACAAAGTGCTGACACTGGAGACTCATTCCATAAATGTTACTACATTCCATAAACGTCTCCTTACAGAAACCTTCACCATGTCAACAACTATGCGTTTTATTTGTTAAATAAAGAGCAAATCTGTTTAACGTTGCACTTCGATTATGTGGAGCGTCCGCCATACAAGTCCGTGTGTGTGTCGTTACTATGGAGACGATATCGTATTCGAGCGAGGGCATTAATATGAACCTGTGCGCTACTGTCAGAGCTGCTGTTATAGAAAATAATTCTCTGATTTCTTTTTATTCCTTATGACTACCGAATATTTGGCAGAAAACAAAGGCGTTTTATGGTTTCATCATTTTGCAAGTCGCTCCGTTTTCCTTGTGTGCACTGGCTTTATTATGAGGCCACGAAGCTTTTATGAGTCAACATTACTGACAAATCCAAACAATAAGTATCGACGCGAAGCTTTCAAACACAGGATGATGTGTTTCTGACTTTAAAGCTGCGCAAATCCAGAGATCTGGTTCCCTCTTTCTGTCTTTCCCTCCTCTTTTATTACAAACTACACCAGAAACCTTGGATGTATGAATACAGCACGACTGCACGGCTGAAATCTTAAATAGAAAAACAGTATTCAAATTATGTTATGTCTGAATAAATGATAATGTCATTTATTTCAGTATGATCTAAAATTATATTGCAAACTTCAGGACACCTTATTCTTTGAAGACAATGAGCATTTAATATTTCATTTAATACTTTTAATCACCTCAGAGCTGAAAATGTGGTTCTGGGTTGACTGAAAAATGTAGGCGCTGCAGGCAAGAAAGCATTTCTGAAATGTATTACAGAATTAATTTACGATTTATTGAGTTTCATAATTTATTTAGTAATATTTAAAACATTAGGTGCAGGGATGTCTGACTGAATCAATACACAGGCTGGTGACTGAACAGAAATGCTCACGTTATAATATAACCACATATGGCCACATCATTTCAGACACTTAAAAATGACAACATTCTGCTCACGTTCTTGCTCAAAGGTCTTCGTCATCTGGTGGAGGGAGAATTGTATTGAATCTTGGCACTGTGTAATACAATAAACCAGAAAATTTACATTTACATTTACAGCATTTAATGGATGCCGTTATCCAGAGTGACTAACGCTCGTCCCAGACGCGATTATATTTGAGCCAGACGCTGTAAATTTTGTGACAAAATCGTGTAAACGTCGGGCATTACGGAAGTGCTTTGCTGTCTCTAATGAAAAACTTGTCCTCATGCTAGTACAAATAGGCCATGCGGTAAGAATACCATGAAACTAAATACAGAGTAAAACACTTGGGGGCATGCAGTTAGAGGAAAGTAATCAATAACTGGCTGGTGCGATGAAGCGGAGATACTGTTACCACTCTGAACAAAATGTGCCAAAGATACAATTTCCTGTTTATTAAAGAGCAACATGTCATCCATATCCGTTTGCAGTTAGTTTGTAGTCTTCTTATCGCTTATGTTATAGCAGCTATAAACATCCTTTCCCTCTCAGGCTTTCTTCTGGCGTTAATAAGGCAAAAAAACATGGTCATGTAAGCAAGAAACCGATTCTCCCATATGGAAAACGTTACAGCTTTACCTCTACCATGCTAACACTATAGACCCCATAAATGTTAAGTAAATAAAATCTCCTTACAAAAAAGCTTCACCATATTAGCGATTACATCCATTTATGTGGCTTGTATATAAACCATACAAGTAAGTTGTTACTTTAGAAACGATAATGAGCATTTAATATACAGCAAACTTTGATTTCCAATTACACAATTGTCAGAGCGACTGCCACAGAAAACTAATCAACAACTAGTCATATTCTGACCAATCAGAATGCAGAACAGCACTGCGGTGTAAATGGTTAGGAAATAACTGAAGCTTAGACAAAGGACTACACCTGATAAATTCTCTACCTTCGATAAATTCCCATCTCTCTCTCCTTCCATTCCTGATCACTTTTCTGTAGCAAAAGCCTCATCCATCACCTCCCAATTATTCAACATCTCCTAGCTAAGAGTCATAAGTGAGGGCCTGGCCACCTGACACAAAGCAGAAGCCTTCCAGAGCTCCAGCTCCTTTTTACAGTGCCGCACTCGCTCTTTATGTCATTTGGTTATAGGCATGCTCTTCCCTCACAAAAACCCTATTAGAGAGGAGTTAGTAAAGGAGAAAAAACAAAGCATAAGTCAAGGGGTTTTTAATGTGCAGAATTAGTGCCTAAGTGTTTAATGGAGAGGTACAGTAGATCTTCAGTCTTTTTTTTAAAGACATACCTTGAGTCAGCTCTTCAGACAGCCAGGAGAAGTTTATTTCATGACCAAAGAACAGTCTTGATGCATGTCCTCTTGCGAGATGGTGGGTCAATTTGAGATTTCAAGGGAACATCATACAGAGCAAGGTTTGATGAGTGACTTCAGGAAGGTGTGGGTACATTTTGGCTTTGTAGGTAAAGCACATCAGTGTTTTAACAGCTATAGGGAGCCAGTGAAAGGGAATAGAAAAATTACATTATTGGAGGAAGGCAAAAACAAGGTATTTATGTGCATTCTGAGTCAGTTGCAGGGGTCTAATGGTATGCAGGGGAAGACCTGTCAGGAGTGAACTGCAATCCACTCTTGAAATAATGAGGGACTAGACAAGCACAGGAGTGGCCTGGGTGGAGAAAATGGCCAAATGCTTGAGATGTTATAAAGGACAAACCTTCATGACAGTCAGGTTAGCAGCACGAGAAGAGAATGGAGCAGGTTTTTCAGAACTACATCAACATTTTGACATTGTCAAATAGTCTGATCCTGGAGTCTGCCAGGACCTGACTTTATCTTGAAGACCTTGACTTGGGGATGGTTCTCCAGGGTTTACGTAACAGCAGCTCCACCTTGCTAGGATTTTGGTTCAGGTGATTGTGATGAGTGGCTGTTCATGAGGGGATGTCCTCCAAACATTGAAGCATGAGAGTCTGAGGGGGGAAAGGAGAGGATGAGTTGGGTGCCGTTAGTTGTATGAAAAACCATGTGAGGATGTGACCTCACTGAGAGAAGTGGCATAGCGGAGGAATAGAGCACAACCAAGCACTGAGACTTGTGGGACTCCAGTGGAGAGTCTTCATGGAGCAGATGTGGATCCTACCTTCATGTCAGTTTATATGAGCATCCGTCCTGGTAGTAAGCTAGAACAGCTGGGCCACTAAATCCAGGGCTTATGAGGATAAACAATTTAAGGCAGAAATGCCTTGGTCAAAAGTTGCTGAGAGATCAATCGGTATCAGGACAGATAGTAGTTTGGCTGATCTAGTGGAATGAACAGATTCCACTAGAGAAGTAACAGCCACAAGGTGGATGTGGAGTGTGCCCCTTTGAAGCCAGACTGGTTAGGGTCATTCTAGATGAGAAAGAGAGACGCCATCGAGACAAGAATCTTGGAGACAGAATGATAAAACGTGGCAATCTGAGATATCTAGTGTTTGGATTTGTTTGTTTTGTTTTTTTTTTTTTCAAAATTCTTTTAACCCTTGCTGTTTTGAAGGAAGTTGAAATATGGCCAGATGTTATGGAGCCATTCACGATGGAAACAATGAACAAAATGAGCTCCGTGAAAGAGATGTGATCCAGCGGATGAGAGACGTTGCTGAATTCAGGAAGATGAGGGAACCATATTAAGGGGAGGATTGAAAATGAAGTGTAATAATAACGGTAGGAAGGAAAGATTGGCATGTCTTGGTAATCTTCTCTTCAAAGAAGTTTTCCGCAGACTGACTGTAAGGAAGTTGGAAGTCAGTTTGACCTGCATTTTGCTCAGCATTGTATGTGATAAATTCTTCTGATAAATTGTAGGCAGATCTGAATAACAAACATTTTAACATCTTTTGTTAGATACAGAGGTTTGCTAGTGGCCTAAAGGGAAGTTTCTCAGAAACAGGAGCAGTCTCAGGATTGTATCGGTTCACAAATTTCCCCCGTTCTGAGTTTGTCCCATTCCGACTTTCTCTTTTGTTTTTTCCATGTGCTTTTGTTTTAGCTTCGGTTTTGTCTCCACTTCACATCCTGTCATTAGTGTGTTCCCCAGTTGTGTTCTTCTGTTCTTCATTACCTCTTGATTGGTTCTAGTAAAGTCCCAAAGTCTTTTCATGCTCATTTGTATGAAATATTTCTGAGCCTGACAGGTTGTTTGTGTCTGTGTTAGATTGATGATGTGCCCAGGGTGGACCTCTCCTCTTTCTGCGATTGGCTCCAGCTTCCACACGACCCTGATGGATATTCAGTATAGATAATGGTTTCCGAGCCTTGATTTCTTATTTCCCTGTTCAGTCTGGCTTCCGACATCGATGTCATTTTCGATTTTCGATTGTTTGTGTTTAACTCTGTCTGCTTGTGATTACACCTTTGCTATAGATTACAACACTGTTTTTCTGATCGCTCCAATAAAGGCTATGCTGTGTTTACACACAGGCACTTCTGAAGTATTTGAAACTTTTACTGTAATATCAGCCATTGTTTTATTAGCACGTTGATGATCAGAGCATTTAAGGAATTCTCTCATTCTTAGTTTTTTTTAGGGCAGTGCAAATGGTTTCATGTATGACTTTAATATAAAGTAATAATAATAATCACACATTTCCCCGTATGTCTGCACACTGTATTCCTGCATCACAGCTTGATTCACACCCTCAGAATTACACCACAGCTTGATTCTGAGCTCGGGTTACTGTCTGTTTGGAGTTTTGCACGATCTTCACATGTTCGGGTTTCCTCTGGGTTTCCTGGTTTCTTCCCACCTCCCATAAAACATGCCAGTAGGTAGATTAGCTCTGTAATAGAAAGGTGTTCCTGGGAAAGGTGCCGGATCTACTGCCATGATGCGGTTAATGAAATGAATGAAACTTCTGGTTCTCACTGTAAATATGACTCATATTGTGAAAATGTGAAAAATTGCACGCTAGGACTGCACATCCATGAACTTCATTTCCAAAACATTATAATTTGTTTTGACAATCTGAGCTGAAAAATACTATTTTCAGATTTATCTAATTTGAAGAAAGGTTTTGAAAACCTGGTGACAGAAAATGGCATTTTAGTGTGGCTGGAAGAGTAAAGCGAATAATAAAAGATCCGCTTTTTTTAAAATACATGCAGGTTAGTGTGGAATGGCTTTAGTCTCAGTAGCTGTGAGCTGAAAGCGACTGAGTGGGTGGCAGAGGGATTTTTTTTTTTAATAAGAAATATGACTGTGATATTTAAATATTTAAAATGAGTCTCACAATCCATGCTTTCACTTTTATAAAAGTGGTCCATAAGCCTTTCGTTCTAGTAATCTCCGTTTTTGTGACTATTTCTGTTTGGCCCTTTTTCCATTCAATTGTGCTTCTTTCTCTCTTTTTATCAGTCTTTTATGAGAACCATTATTGCTTCTTCTGTCTTATTATGCAACGTGTCTTGAGGCTCGGTGAAATTCGCTTTACAATAAAAATGAGCTTGACCGTGAAATGCAAAAAAAAAAAAAAAAAAAAAAATCCTTCAGGTGCTCATGGCAATAATGGCTCTGTGGAGTTCTGCCTACTTCATCCATTTACAGAAAAATAGGCATCGTTTTGCCTTCGTGATGAAAAGACTCAATCAAGGTCAGAATTTTGAAAGCCTGGCACTAAAGAAAAGGCGCCCGTTTCTCCGTTTTGCGAGCGCGATCGTATGGATTCGACTGTAATTAGCAAGCGTTGTAAATATTTACTCATTACTTCTGAACTGCTGGCAAAGCCAACATGCTGCTTTAGTAATTAGCGATGCAGCTGTTTTGTGAGTTCGTTACAGCTGTAAGCATTTTCTTTCTTTTATGTGACAACACTGAATTCAGATTTGTGGGTCTATAAATGCTTTTTCCCTTTTTTCCTCTTTCCTTTCCCTTTCTTCTTTCTGTCTCCATTTTTCTTTTAATCTTTATCTCACTCTCGTGTTTAAATAATGATGAAGGAAATAGCTTGCTGGTGTGTGTGTGTGTGTGTGTACAGAGTGGTTTTAGAGCACAGTCATCAAAGGCACTGATGTGAGAGGAGGGACAGAGGTCATTTTGCAGACAGCCTTAATGGCTAATAAGAACTGAGGCCCTTTAGACCAGACGCTGGATTTCATACAGGAAAAAAAAACCCATTTAAAACATGAAACAACTTCTTTATTATCTACTTGCACCCTTCGTATACATGTGTTTCATTTATCAATGATTTATCAGGCACTGCTTGTATTGTTAAAAAATGAAACTACTAATAATCCTTTTAATAATTGACTCTAAGAAAAATGTATATAAAATTAATCCCAAACAATATTTCCTTTTTTACAAGCTTACTTTGCTGCATTTTGCTCTTAAATGAGTGGAACATCCTAGCATCGAATTAGCAAATGCACTATATGTTGTTAACTTTAAGGACATTAAGGGCATTCTAATAATTTACTTAAAATATATATATTTTTTTAAAAATATGAATTTATTTTTAGTATATACTCCAGGTAGCAGGGTTGCCAGTCAGTATCACAACGTGACTGAAAATAAAGTAAATAAAGAACTTTATTTGCTTCCTCCCGTGATCTTCAGGAAACTCTGATGATGCAACTTCCTGTTAAACTTCTGGAATGTTCCAGATATTTCATTAGAAGGGAGAGTGTTCAGGTAAAAGGGCTAGAGAATACGGTGTCATATTTTTTAAATAATCTTTAACTCGTGGAAAAGGATGTTTCAATCATGAGATCTCAAACATTATCAAATTTTCATTCTCGGATGGTGGAAGTGAACACGTATCTCAGTGCAGTTTATCTTGTCTTGTCATAATGCTTGAAGAAATGTTTTGACTTTTCTTTTGCTACCTTTGTTTTAACTCAGTGATTTCCCGAAGCTGTTCATTCAAAGAAACGGCATTAATCTGATCATGTTGCACTGATGCGGTATAATTCGGATATGCTTTTATTAACATCGCTGTGACCGTTGTTGTCTCTCAGGAGCGCTCGAAGAACGCCGAGGGTTATTTTCTCCTTTGTTAAATCTGTTTTTCTGATCATTTTTTTCCAAAACAGATCACGTGGTGTGTGAAGAAGAGTTTAAGTACGCCATGCTCGCCCTCAACTGTGTGTGCCCGGGCACGTCCACTCTAATCACCTTACTGATCCATTCCTCCAGAGGACAGTGAGTACACACACACACACACACACACACACGCCCACACACACACACCTTCCACTAACTAACTAACTAATTATTAGCTATTTATTGCTATAAGTCTGGTTCCTCTTGAGGTTTCTTCCTCACGTCACCTCAGAGAGATTTTCCTCATTACCGTCGCCTCTAACTTGCTCATCAGGGATCTAAATCTACATCCACATTTCTGTAAAGATGCTTTGCAATGACGCCTATTGATAAAAGTGCTATACAAGTAAAACTGAATCTAATCAGGTGGCTTCATGATGGTTCACATCTTACACATCTTACTCCGGGTTCACCTACCAGTGTGGCGCGATGGTTCCCCACCTCATAATCAGCGTTCCTGGTACTGACTTCACCTCAATGAACAGGACCAAACGCTTACCGAGGATGAAGAATAAATGAACTACACTCTGATCTTTCTCTTGCTAACCTATTCTGGCTGTATTTTTGTAAAAGTAATATTTATTTTATGAGGGCCACATGATTGTGAGGACATCTGACACTATCCTATCCTATCATATCCTATCTCAGCTGCCATGTCTGCAACTCAGGTCACACACACACACACACACACACGGACCTGTATTATTACCTAAAGTGTATGTGTTTTATTTTCAGAACAGCACCTTCAGAAACCTTTAAGCAACGAGGAGGAGCCTTTCAGACCCTTAACAGGTCCGTAACCTCATTGCACTGCTTCATGGGAAACTTCTCCTGGTGGAGTCCATTAAACAATTTCCATCAGGATCTAATGGTTGTAATGGTTTCCAAGAACCCACTCATACGTAATCCAAGATTTTCAGCATGTAATTAATTACACTGTTGTATCTTAATGGAATATTTGCCACTTCTGTCTAGGTAATTATGAATGCCTGGTATTAGTGCAGGAAGTCCATTATGTCCATCGAGGCCAGACTTGTGTAATGCATCTTAATGTCACATTAAAAAGCATCAAAAGCATCCATTTCGCTGTGATAATAAATCATTTGGAGATCACTGAATATCATTACAACCATTATGGAGCTTAACACTTGTAATGCTTTGTGCTCAGATGTTTTCCGATTTCCCATCTAATCGCACTTTTCCAGACACTATGTTAACAGATCGGTGATTCTACATTTTATCATTATTTTCCTTGTTGATTCTTACTGTGTTGAATCTGGTTGCTCTTCTTATCAGGGTACTAAGAGAAATGAGATTTGTGGGCGGAGCTAGAAACTGTGCTGAACACTGATTGGTCAAACATCACAAGTACTGAAAACAAAAACTTTTCTAATGTTCATTTTCTTTCAAAATTTCCATTTTCTGCCAAAAAAAATGCAAAACATTATTTAATATTATGATTTTTATTACATGTAATGTTCAAATCGGGGTTTATTTATTGTTTTTCTTTGTTTATTTACTTACTTATTTCTCTCTCCCTTTTTTTTGCTGATATTTAGCTTGCTTATACCTTTTGTAGTTTGTAAATCTTTTTCTGTTCACTATACACGCTCACTACATGGGACATAACATAATGAACAACTTGCACTCTTACTAATACTATGATTTTTCAGTTTTGTCCAAAAATAAGAGGTGACCCCTTTTGTGATTTTTGTTATATTTAACAACACACTCAACAAATTTGAAAAGTCTAAAGTATTGGCACCCATGGCTTTGCTTATGGACTGCTCACTAAAAGATAAACCAAATTCTCAGAGCGCATTAATTGGAAATTGCGACTTAGCCGACTGTTCCGTTGCTCGTTTCCCATTTTTCATTCCCACCTGCCGCCTTGAAGAGCTTCATGAAAAGTTAAGTTAAAGGTCATTGCTTAATGTGCAGCATTAGGATATTAGGATGGTAATTATGTCGTGTATTGATGTCTAATACATAATAAAATAATCTAATAAAAATGATTCTGATAAAAAATTCTCTATGATCTTTCCTCTTGCCATCATGGTTAACGCTGATGTTAGTGCTTTGATGTTAATTGAGGTCTGAATCTTTATAAAGGTCACTGGTGTGTTTTTCTCCTCCGCCATAGGGAAGGGGGAGCGAACTCCGCCGACCAATGGCAGCGCACGTACCGCCGCTGCTCGGCCAATGAGGTGCACCACATCCGGCTGGAGGAGAGCAAGTTTTTTGGGGAGTACCAGGGCAAGAGCTTCACCTTCGCCTCATTCCATGCACACAAGAAGTGAGCTGTGTATACACACACACACATGCTGTACGTGCATGCACACGTACAGTGAGAATGAGAATAGATCATATTTGATTCATATTTCTGACAAAAATAATGTTACATCTGTTTAAAGCAGACTTTGCTTGTATTGAAGTTTGTTAAATTTTTTTTTATTATTTGTACTCGAGGCATATTGAATGTGGATTTTTTTTTCACTTCAAAGCTCTACTGATTCCTGTCGTAAGCTGCCGTGGTGTTACGCTCCTCCAGGAGTTTTCTTTCTTTTTCTAGAGATCCCATAATGTTGTTTTGCAACACCCAATTTGCTCTGCGGTGCTTCTAACCAGCACCTCATCTTTGAAATTGCTTTCTTTCCCATCACAGTTAATAGTGTAAGCGGTTTTGGAACAGCTGAGCAAACATCCATCACCCGTGTGTCGAGTGCAAGTGGGGGATGAAACACAACAAGTAGCGTCATTCCTACATGTGATAGGAATTATTACAGTCACGACCTAGGATTTAAAGCTGGCAATTTGCTCTTTGTCCTTTTGTTCTGCTGTTTTTTACTCACATGTCGTCTATCACGATTAACATTATTTTCTGCTTTTGTTAGTTTTGCGATTTGAAAGCAAGATTATATGCCGTATATCTATAGCTGTAAATATACAGAGATACTGCAGCTGAAATACTAAGACAAATCTCCGCTAGCATTTCAGCTTTAGTTTTCTGTATTTACTTCGTAATTAGGGGACTGTATAAGGAAGGGTTATGAAATAGGATAGCAAAAATGGTATAAAAATTGATCCGTTCACAAACAATGACGATTGAGCAAAAATTACGCACATCGACAAATTGGGGCCACTAGTTAGCTCAATAGTGCTCCGTCTCGATATCAAGTCTTAATGCATGCATAATGTCTACGGACCTCAGTGTGTGATTGTATGTATTGACAGATACGGTGTGTGCCTTATTGCCGTCCGAAGACTGGACACGGCCAACATCCTGCTGAACCCTGGGCCGTGCCACATCATGGGTGCTTCAGACACCTGCTTCTACATCAACATCTCCAAAGAGGAGAACTCTGCCTTCATCCGGGGCCACAGAGAACCCAGCAGGGGCTCCGGGGACAGTTCCAGAGGCGTACCGCAAACCATCTACCACGGACTCACACGTCTGCCTGTCCACAGCATCATCGCCAGCATGGGTTAGTCATGGGTCAATAATTGAGTAAACACACACATGGGATATAGGGTTTGTCTAGAATCTGCTCTGTTAACTACTTAGCAATACTTTTTTTTTTCTCTTTCATTTTATAGGGGCACATTTAAAGACTCAGGATCAAACATGAGTCAATTTGTACATGGTTACATCCGCACTTGACCTGATAACGTAATGTCATGATGTGGTTCCTGTCCATTTTAGCCCACGTGTCCACTGACTGGGTTGCAATTCTTAAGCGCTGAGGAGTTATTATGCATGAAGGTAGCATAACATCCACCTACGAGGTGGTGTTTCACAGGTTGACATCCAGTTGAAAAGGCATTCACAGTTCCTCAGTCATATCCTGTCATCAAAACGCCAAAATGATCAATATCTCGCCTTGGAAAAGCTGTAAGCACGCACACACGATGTCAAACATGACTGAAGCATCATCATTTTCAAGACTTTCCTTTATTGTATCATCATTTAACTTGACTGTAACTAAGGAAGATCAGCTACCTTCTTTAAAAACTCTGTGTGTCTGGGATTCGAGGTCAGAACTGTATAACCTTCAGTAGATATTTTGCCTAGCAACCCATAGCAACACAACCCACATTCCCTTTTCAGTCCAGTACCCAAAGTATAGAAGGATAAAGAGACCATCTCAAGGTGTCACCGTTCCGCACACATAACAAGATTCAAATATGGATGGACCAAAAACTTTTTTAAAAGCATAAGTTTGCAATGATAATTTTGTTGTTTCAACTCTTCTGAATTGTTTTTTAGTCAGGGCGATTGTCCCTGCGCACCCTACAGTCATCATCCTGGAACGTAAGAGTGTCAGTGGACCACTTTGTGTCCCAGCATGCTCTCATGTGTTCTGCCTTTTTATTATCCTGGCATACGTAGATCCTGGCTCTGATCACAGTGTACAGCCTTTTACACCACTTCATTTTGGAGCTTTCTGCTGATGGTCCCACATGGACACCCTAAATATGTGCACATCCCAAAAAGACTTGCTTCAGAAGAGGGCGGATAGCATTTTCATCTGAGCTGTACAGCAGTTTGAAAAGATATGGTTGCATGTCTTGGGGTTTTGTGTCTCGGGTCTCAACTATCTTCAAGAAAGGCTTTGCCTCAAGAAGGATTTTATGGTCTTGACTCGCTTTTGACTTGACCCAATTAAGACTCAGTCTTGACTCAATCTCAGCCAGTTCTAGTCATGAAATTGATAATAGTGGTCTTAATTACAGCCCTATACTTAATACTGTTTGTCTTTCCTGTTCTACAGCTGCTCAGTGTAATGATTTATAATCCCAACATCTGGTGTCACCGAGAAAAGGATGGGTTCCTTTTGAGTCAAGGTTTCTAAATTAGGAAGTTTAATTTCTAAATCTACATCCGGGTTTTGTGGCACTGTCTGCGCTTTAAAGCACTAAACCTGGGTTTGAGTTATAATCTGAGCTTTCTAGGGTCTCTAAAATAACTAACTTTATAGGTGGAGATAAATAAATAAATAAATAAATAAATAACAGCCTAATTGTGCTTTTCCTTAAGACAGAAAGATTTCAGTGCTCGTAGTGTTTCAGCAGCCCACTTTTTTTTTTTTTTTACCCTGTTACTGTGCTTGTATGCACCCATACACACAAACAGCGCTGTCCATGACTCTGAAACGACAGCGGTAGGGAATATATAATAGAGATGATGTTGGGGGATTCATGTAGTGGGTTCTTCTTCTTCCAAATGGGTTTGCATTTGCAGGTTTGTGCTCTCAATAGGTATAGTTTGCTCAATATTTGACTATGCCCCATGGTGGCCACCAAGGCAAACTGGTGGTGAAGTGCAGCCACACTGTAATTCACAAGAGAATATGGTGTGAAGTACTTTGGGAAAACATGTTTCTTTTAGCCTATTTATCTTCTTAGTATATTATTTATCACTGTATAATTTTTACTGCTTTCATGAGAGCTCAGACCCCTCCTTATGGGAGCTCGGAACCCTCCTTATGGGAGCTCAGAACCCTCCTTATGAGAGCTCGGATCCCTCCTTATGGGAGCTCGGAACCCTCCTTATGGGAACTCAGACCCCTCCTTATGGGAACTCAGACCCCTCCTTATGGGAACTCAGACCCCTCCTAATGGGAGCTCAGACCCCTCCTTATGGGAACTCAGACCCCTCCTTATGGGAGCTCAGACCCCTCCTTATGGGAACTCAGACCCCTCCTTATGGAAGCTCAGACCCCTCCTTATGGGAACTCAGACCCCTCCTAATGGGAGCTCAGACCCCTCCTTATGGGAACTCAGACCCCTCCTTATGGGAGCTCAGTTTTTTTATTTTTTTTTGTTTGTTTTGGAAATGTAGGAGATGATATGATGAAGTATTTATGTATTTACAAGTAACCTTTGTAGCACAGAAGTTTCAGAGAAAACACATGGTGTACATCCACACAGGAATCAGCTTTTGCACTGTAATCCTGTATTACACAGTAGTTATTAATAAATATCACTATAACTGCACTCATCTGAAAGTGAAATTTAGGAGTAAGCATTTTTAAACCTGTTATTTCTTGACTGTGAACCTATAAATCTAAACGGTTTAATGGCATTATTTTATTTTCACAACATAACACGACTTATCTAGGTAATTAGCAGTAAAAAGCACATCATTGGAAACAGACACATGAAAGACATTTTACTTCTTTTCAGAACTCATGGTGAGAATTATTCTGTCGCTCAGTAAAAAAAAAAATCTGAGCCAAACAGAAGATTTAAAAGAAAGTCAGGTGCGTAGTGGTTGCTTTCTTTGTACTGAAGAGCCGAACAGGAAATGAAGGGAAGAGTGTGCGCACAATGACAGAAAAAAAATGTCAACAGGACGATAAAGACGTCTCGCGTTATGACAGACGTGTATTAGTCCAACATCTCCACCTAGTGAAAAGGGCCGGAAATGAAACCCTGTCTGTAATTCCGCCATCCCCGTGACCACGGAGATGTGACAAAGTTCTCAAACACTAGCTAGCACACCACTCGCGCTGACATTACAAACTAGCGTGCATGCTAAGAGCTAGCTGACATAATGCAAGCAGTGCTAAACTCAAAGCAGCTAATATTTCATAGCAAGAGATTTCAGCTCACTTTTACATTTTTGTTTTAGATTCAGATTTTTATGGGGTTTTTTTTTTGTTGTTTTTTTTAGATTTTTTTTACTTTTTACATATAGATTTTCAAATGAGATTTTTAGTTGTTTAGCTTGTTAGATTTGTTTGTAGTTTTTTGGGCAGGGGGGTTTAGATTTTTTACAATTCGATTTTTCGAGACTGGGTTTTTAGAGTTTAGATTTCGAACATTTATTTGTAGGTGTTTAGATTTAGATTTCTAGACTTAGATTTTTAAAAGTAGATTTTTACATTTAATTTTTTTAGGAGTAGTAATTTTTTTTTATTTTGCGTTTTTTATTCAGATGCACGTTTGACCATGATTCCCTGATCTACTTTCTACTTGCTTACAAATTATGATTTCTTTTAATATCACAATATTTTCCTTAAGGTTAAAGCTACAAGTGACACCTTTGGAAATGTGCTGCTGAAAAAGGTTGAAAGTTTTATTTGAAGTAAATAGTCAAGTAAAATGCAGATATGTAAGTTATGATAATGAAGTTACAGCGCATGCTCTCATGACATAATTGTCAGAATGACGTCATCATCTCCAGCAGAGCTAAATGGTGGTGAGATGGCTCCAGGATGTATTCTACACAATATGGGCTTGATGTGCTGAGAACTGGAAGACTTTGTTGGCGAGGGCTGGATTTTTCTAATTTGACATTTTGCTGATCTCATCCTGCAGGCACGGTGGCCATAGACCTGCACGACTCCAGCGACAGCAGTCCCGAAGGCTCTGGCCCAGGGGGTGTGGCTCTGAGCACAGGCAGGACTGGACGCACCGGAACCCGTGTGGAAGTGGGTGGCAGCAACACCTTGGCCCCGCCCTCTGTGGGGGACTCGGGTGAAGACAGGAGGCACAGCATTGCTCCAGTGCTGGAACTTGTGGATGGTGTCCATAGCCCCGCCTTCGACCTGCTGGGGGACCAATCAGAAGACGAGGGGGGAGAGGATGGCAAAGAAGAAGAGGAGGAAGAGGAAGAGGAAGCGGCGGGACAAGGGGAGCACAAGGGCCAATGGTGGGGGGCGCAGGGCGAGTAAGTAGTCCATGAGGTGCAAAATTAGAGTTAGGGTTGAATGAATTGTGGTTAGGGTTCAGTGAAGACATGGCATTATTTACCTGTGCAAACACAGTAAAACCAGAATGTGTGTGTGTGTGTGTGTGTTGGAGCAGGTGGGTTAAGGGTTACCCACTGAACTCCCCATACATTGGAAGTTCTCCTGCCCTTTGCCACCTCCTGCAGGAGAAGATGCCCTTTTGCTGCCTTCGCCTTGATAAAGTGAGTCTTCCTTGAAAACAGCAGTTATCGTTTCTATAGTAACAGCTTACACAGGGACTCGGTAAGGAGATGTTTATTTGAGATTTATGGACGTATCAGCACGTAGACGTTTAAGACAAGCTGCGTTTTTGTCATATTAACTTGAGAGAAAAACAAAGAGAGGCTGATGATTTGGAGCTGCTGTAACGAGTGAGACCAGGAACTAATTATAATAAGTGCAGCTTTAAATGGATAAGAGCTATGACAGATTATCGTTTTTAAGTAGATTTTTTTTTATTTTGTCAGCTTGCTGTAATATAAAAGGAATAACATGCTACCAGATGGACTATTATGGGAAAATAATCAGCTAGCAAAGATACTAGCTAGGAGTTTTCTCATTTAAAAAAAATTTTTTTTTATTGAATTATTGGCAAATTCTCATGTCTTGATTATTCCTAGACAGTAAAGAAATTTTGAGTGACAGGGTCAAAAAAGGGTTAAATCATGTCTTCAATTTACACAGGAAGTATTAATTTATGTGCTATTAGGTCATCGAGTCTTTTCAGTCCGTGTTGTTTTGTTGTGTCCGTGTCCCAGGCGTGCCAGCACATGCCCTACGAGGACGCTCGCTCGTACGGTTTCAAGAACAAGCTGATCATCGTGTCGGCTGAAAGCGCCGGGAACGGCCTCTACAACTTCATCGTGCCTCTGCGAGCGTATTACAGACCCAGGAAGGAGCTGAACCCCATAGTGCTCCTGCTGGAGAGCATGTGAGTCAAACCCCAACAGCGTCCGGCTTAAATATGTAGAAATAGGGATTTTTTTTTTACAATTAGGCTATTTTTAAAAATGATTCTGCCTCGTGATTCTGATTTCCGTCACTTGTGGAATCCACCTTTATGCCAGTGTGACTGACCCCCGTGCGTTGGACTAAAGCTCAGATTTGACTTCTGTTTGGATTTGGTGAAATAAAGCTTGTGTTTGTGTATCCTAGCACCTCAGCCTTGCTCCTTACACAAACCCATCGATTTAGGGAAATGTTAATTCAAGCAACGTGACTTAAGAACAAGCAACTGCAGACTACGTCATGAAGAGCGATTTTATGATCGCGGTGTCCTTCTAACTTTTAAAAATTGCTCTGAATTTTCAGAATTGAATTTAACAAAACATTTAACCATTCAAACACGTCTCCAAGGCATCTCTTCTTTTAAATGGTTTCTTCCGTGCATTCCGCTCTTAAACGAGTTTTGCATATTTTTGCATGGAATTATCAAATGCACAAAATGTGTGTAAAAATTCGTATCTTTTTTTACGTTAATCATTTATTTAATTTTCCATCTACAATTTTGAGTAACAGAGTTGTCATCAAAACATACTTTTCTTCTTCTCATGATCTTCAAGAAATCTGGATGATGCAACTTCCTGTTGAACATGTGACTGGTGGAATATTCCAAATATTTCACAGGGGTGAATATGTTCAGGTAACAGGGTTGAGGAAATGTATGTTTTTCATAACCCGTGATGCCCGACTCAGATCTTAAAAGGATTTACATTTTAATGCACAAATAATATGAGTTTTGAAGTATTTTAATGATTATATTTGAAGGTATTTATTAGTAACTTGGCCCAGTTGTCAGTGTTTAAGTTATTTATCCAAAAATATGCACACGGGCTTCTGTGAAGGAAACTTTAAAATGTTTTTTTTTTTTTTTTACGTTACTTTATATACGGATTTTTTAATGCATCATTGCAATCTTAGCCTCACCCTTAACACACTTCAGCATGACTAATATGGAAGATTGAACATAAATAGTCATTTTTCTTACACGTGTGAAACATTATTTGGAATTGTTCGCATATGTGTTCACAAATTACATCTGAAGTCGTACTCGTGGTGGATTTGGAAGTTCTTTAACAAAGTATTTGACCTCCCGATCTTCTGAAACCGATCTGCGTTTTAAAATCCTGACATAAATGATATTACTTTCGAGAAATAATGAAGTCGTTACTGCTAAGTATGTGTGTGATAGTGACAGCCCTGTCTCGCCTCCACAGTAGGAACGAGCCTCGCGGATGAGACCTGCGTCCGGACTTTCCTCGCCGTGACGCTTTTACTCGCCAGCCGTGACCTCGAGTCCGTCACGCTGCATCGGCCCACGTTAAATATGAAACCTAATCAGCACGGTTTCGCCTGTGACAGTAAAGTGATTCAGCACACGACAGGCCTTTAATGCAATCAGACGCAATAAAGCTCTGAGTCATTCGTTTCAATGCTTCCCATTTACTGATTGTAGGTAGGATTTCATAGCACAGGCTCCAGTTGTCAGTTTGCCGAATCTGATCAGAGACACCGGGGAAAAGACATCAGCTGGTCGTTTAAGTCACCTCACGCTGAAGATAATCAGCTTTAACTTATTTTATTCCTTTTTTAATATCATTTTTTGCCAGTTCTGGAGAAACTGACCTCTGATTGGATTTTTAAAAAAAGGTATAACTATATCAGACTGTATCTGTTGCCTGAGTATTTTTTTTTCTCCCAAAGCGTTGTTTTATTTGTACTTTTGTTCTTGGGGATATGGCTTATTGAAGCAGGAGATTGAAAAAATATATATATATATAGTTATAATAATGTAGCCAATATCAGATAAATTATGTTTATTGCCTGAAGATCTTCTTACCTTTGCCGAAAAATACATATTATCTTTTACTACAGCGTACACCTGGGACGATATACACTCAGTTCTGTATTTATTAAAGGTTTGTGTGGTGTAAAATCACATCCAAAATGAAACCACTCTCAAAAACATGCATGCAGGCTGATTTACTGACATCGGAATTTTTCACATGAGCAAAATAACACTTCCGGGTTTTGCATGTTTGTTCCTAATGAACGTGGCGTCTCTACTCAAAAGTATAAAACACGGGACGGATTCGATGCAAACAGGTTAATTTGTCACGTGCTGTGTGAATCTCTGCAGCCTGGATGTCACTTCAGGTACAGACGTTGGGTAAATTAATACCACCGTAAAGCAGGTATTAAATTAGCAGAAATCTGTTTCTGATTGGTGACGACAGAATGACATCAGTCACGGAGTTTAAATGATGAGAAGGTTTGTAAGGATTATGCTTCAGTGTCTCCAAATGATCAAAAACTTTCTTAAAATGATGACAGACAGCAAAAGTTGGGTTCATGTCAGATTTTCGCTAACAGCATTTAAATAGAGACGGGGAAAAGTTTTCATTCACACTTAGATTATGACCAAAGCAAATACGTTCTCACTGCTGTTAGTCAGGATTATACTGGACACACAATGATGTGAAAACGCTCCAGTTTGACTTCCAGGCGTCTCGCAGAGATTAAACCCGTCATGGCTTTCAAGAACAAACATCAGACAAAATTCTTATCTACATGTTGTTTTCATGCGATGTAATTCTCACACTGGTTTGGCACGGTGCTGTAGAGGGTAGTGTCGTAGCTCCAGGGTCCGTGTTTCGATCCTGGGCGTTGGGTTCCTGTCTGTGTGGAATTGCAGATTTTTAACCCATGTGAATGTCAGTATCCTCAGGGTTCTCCGGTTTCCTCCCACCTCCCAAAAACATGCCGGAAGGTAGACATGTTAAATCCACCCTAGGTGTGAATAAATGCGTGAACGTACACTACCAGTCAAAAGTTAGGACACGCCTTCTCTTTCTTTTTTGTTTGTTTTCTACATTGTAGAACAATACTGAATACCTCAAACTATGAAGCGACACATATACTGAATTATGTAGTAAACAAAAAAAAGTGTAAAACCAAACAAAATATGTTTCATATTTTCGATTCTTCAAAGTGGCCCCCATTGAGCGTGATGATATTGTGGACATTATCTTACCCAGCTGCATGAAGTCGTCACCTGGAATGCTTTTCAGTGAACAGGTGCGCCTCGTTAAA
>JAQQZR010000023.1:26342260-26359574 GCA_030068235.1 Notoglanidium macrostoma | reverse complement strand
CAACTGGAGTAATCCATATTATGTCAACAACCGCTCGACTAAGTAAAGAGAAACAACAGTCCGTCATTACTTTAAGATATGACGCGTCTTTTAAGTCATAAAAATAAAGAAAAAAACATTGAATTAGAAGCCGTGTCCAGACTTTTGACTGGTAGTGTGTGTGTGTGTGTGGTGTCCTGTCCAGTGTATATATACCTATTCCTCTGTCCAGGATAAAACCCACTGAAAGCGAGCGAGTGAGTCATCCAGTTTTCAAAAGGGAATCTACAAGAAAATAGTCTGAGCACATATCATCCAATCAAAGTACAAATTACACCCTATCTCTGTGAGATCAACTCCCAGCAGTGGCAAAAAATGGCTGAGCTATTGGGTGGAAACTGGGTAGAAGTAAATTGGAAAAGAAATGGGTTAGAGTAAAAAAACAAACGCATATACCGATCCCACTGGAACCGCTGTAGAAGAAATTGTTTCTAGGACGTATAATCCCTCCTTATTTGTAGCTTCAGTGCAAAACGATTACAAAAAAGACTTACAGACACCAAACATGGCAGTCTAACCAACCACTTCATGCTGGAATATTCCACGTTACACGCTCACGTGTTTAAAACTCAGCAATCAGAACCCACTCCCAGCAGGTAGAAATCGACCCACCCACTCTAACGAGTTTTACTTTTCATTCTTGTTTGTTTATCAGACCTGAAGCAGACTTCCTCGAGGCTATCTGCTGGTTCCCCATGGTCTTCTACACTGTAGGATCTATCGACAAGTAAGACAAGCCGCAGGCATTTCCTTCACTCCATACACTCCTTCTCGCTAATGAGAAATTCATTATTTTGCTCCTTATTTTAAAATGTGTGCGCGTGTATGTTGGTGTGTAGTCTGGACAGTCTGTTGCGCTGTGGCGTGACGTTCGCAGACACCATGGTGGTGGTGGATAAGGAGAGCTCCATGATCGCAGAGGAGGACTACATGGCCGACGCTAAAACCATCGTGAACGTACAGACACTCTTCAGGTGCTGGTTATGAGCGTGTATAAACAATGACCTCTTTACCTCTTGATGCGGGGAATAAACGTGTGTGGAAATGAATATTTAAGCACGTTTTGATAAACATTTTTCCCCTCAGACGTGACACCATGACCTGCAGATATCTGGTGTAATGCCTCGTTAATAATAGAGCAGCGCGAAGGATGTTATTACAGCTCTGCTGCAAAGAGAACGCTTTCATCCCGAGTACCGTGAGCACTCGATTTCACCTGCTGCGCACATCCTAATGTCCACTAAACAGCTAGCTATATTAGCTAGCCAAGTAGCTGCTAGCTCATATGTTATATTGTTTTTCTAAGCGTTGCGTCAATGCCATTTTTTTCCAGACTGATTAGGAGGACGTGTTTTTTTGGTAATTGTCAATACCGCCTCTGATATATATACGGAAATGACTAACCTACTTAGTATTAATGAATCAGGGAAGTCACAACCTTCTACTTAGCGGAGTTTGTTTCGGTGCATTAGCCAGTACCTTGGATCGAAACTGCAGATTTGTATTTACTTTGGGCGGAAAAACCAACGCACATGAGTACAAAGAAACAGAGTAGCGCACATTTTAAATGAAGAACATGTTTTATGTTTAGCAAAGATTAGCTAGCTAAAACGTTAGCATTTAGCATAGCTTTAACATTATTTTGTGCTCAGTGAAAAGCTCACAAAGCAAAAGGCATACGACTGCCATGTTTAATGCCGAGGCCTAAAGTTACTACGCAGATGAAATGGCTAGAAACTGCTAGTTTCTTTGCAAATAGGTAGAAAATGATCGGTGCATCTGGAGTCACTTTTATGAGTCCCTTTGGCACGCCATCTGAACATATTTGGAGCTTCAAATTTAAAACGCGTCCAAATTCTGGTGCCTACGGCTTGACTGAGATAACGGCACATAGCAACGGTTGCTAAGCAGTGATTAGAGATCTTGAGGTTTTTTTTTGCTAACAAGTGGACATTTGAACAAACTGAGTAAGCAAACTGTTTTGTCCCACAGGCTTTTCCCAGCTCTCAGTATAATCACAGAACTCACGCACCCAGCCAACATGCGCTTCATGCAGTTCAGAGTGAAAGACCACTACTCACTCGCCCTCTCCAAACTGGAGAAGGTCAGTCTCATCTGCATAAACCCAAAGACTCAAGATCATGCCACATGTTCTATGGAAGCTAATTAGTGCGTGATTTGTGTCCGCCACACTGCAGAAGGAGCGAGAGCGCGGCTCCAACCTGGTCTTCATGTTCCGCTTGCCCTTCGCTGCAGGGAAGGTGTTCAGTGTCAGCATGCTGGACACTCTGCTGTATCAGGTAACCGCCGAGCCAGTAATCCACACTCACATGTTCTTCATGTGATGAGCTCAGAGCAGAAAGTGATATACACTGGATAATGAAGTGCTCTCTGTTGTTTGTTGTGTGTGTCTAAGTCCTTTGTGAAGGACTACATGATCTCCATCACCAGATTGCTGCTGGGACTGGACTCCATGCCTGGCTCAGGCTTCCTGTGTGCAGTGAGTATGAAGATCTTCATCATCATCATCATCATTACTGTCACTTCTGATTGGTCAGAAGGGGTTAAGTTTCTATAACAGCAGCTTTGACATTAGTGCAGCTGCAGATCACAAGTTTATATTATACGGTGATGTATGATCAGGGGAAACATGACGGAGTCTAGAGATGATGACGATGATGATAAACAAATTGTGATAATGACTATGATGACTACAGTAATGACAACAGTCACCAGAATGACAATAATTATAATGAATACAGTGATGACTGATGACTATAATGATGACAATAATGACTATGACAATGGCTATAATGACTGATACGATAATAACTGTTATGATGATGATGAAGATAATGACTATCATGAGAACTATAATGATGACAGTAATGACTATAATGACAAAAATGTGATAATGACTTGGATGGCTATAATAATGACAACAATGACTAATGACTGATCACTATGATGACGGCAATGATGACTATAATGACTGATAATGACAGTTACTATTATGGTGATGACTATGATGATGATGGTAACGACTATGATGATGATGAATGTTCTCAGATGAAAATCACAGAGGAGGATCTGTGGATCCGCACTTATGGCCGGCTGTACCAGAAACTCTGCTCCTCTACAGGAGACATTCCCATTGGCATCTACCGCACAGAGGCTCATAAACTCCCTGTGTCTGAGGTATACAAACCACACCACACCAACCCCTGCCCAATACAGCACAGCATACCCCAGCAAACCACAACAAAACCCCATGACAGCAAGATAGCCAGGGTTATATTCACTATTCCACTGTAGAACTACGTAGCTTCGATTGCATGTTTCCATGAGGTTTTTTTTGGATACTATATTAATCCCCAATGTTAAATTTTATATATGTTAAATTTAATAGCACACACGGATTTCAACCTCTGTGTAAGTGAAAACGAAATAAATAATTTTTCTGAAATTGTCCCCATTCACGCAGTAATTCCACATCCATATTTGAGTTCATTTAAAGCGTTTTTAAAATATAAGCTTAATCACATTCCTCGGAGTTCACCGAGAGTTGAATGAGCTCCTTCAGAAGACGTTCTGATGTCCTTCCTCCTCAGTCTCAGGTGTCCATCACGGTGGAGGACTACGAGGATACTCGAGAGCTGCGAGAACCTCTGCTCTGTCGCTCTGGTCCTCATCGTAACTCCACCTCATCCGAGCCACCCTCCTCCGCGTCCTCCCACGCCATGGATCACCCGCTGCTGAGGAGGAAGAGCATGCAGTGGGCGCGGCGGCTGAGCCGGAAGAGTGGACGTGGGTCGAGTGGTGCCAAGGGAGCAGGTAGTGCCGCCGAGAGGATCACGCAGCAAAGACTCAGCCTGTTCCGCCGCTCCGAGAGGCAGGAGCTTAACGCACTGGTCCGTACACGCATGAAGCACCTCGGCCTCTCGCCATCTGGATTCAGTAAGTGTGTATGTGTGAAACCAACACCTGTCACATCTGGTTCCTCAGAATTCGTTCATGTAGCGTGTTTCTTTGTAGAAACTCCATAGTATGACCGTTATCATTTTCTCTTTCTAAAGGGCAGAGATATTCAAATATAATTTGTAAAGGTTCATGAGATTACAAAGCTCTGGATAAGAATCAGCTTGGACCGGTTATGCTTTGTTTCATATTGACATAACCACTTCTGAATAGTGCCATGGACTCTGAACAGATTAGATATTTGTTTTGAATTTGAGTCAGGGAGAATAAACATACACTTCTCTGTCCAATTGTCTTTGTGTTCATTAACCATATTGTCAGTTCTGTATTCAGCCCAGAGAGGATAAATATTCTGGCGCTGTGTCTGAGGTTTGTGCCCTATACCCTCTAAACTGCAACTTGACCGCTGAACATAGCATTCCAAAACAATGGCATTAATATAGAGTTGGCTGCTCCGTTGCTGCCAACAGTCTCCACTCTTCTGGGAAGGCTTTCCACTAGATTTCAGAGCATGGCTGTGGGATTTGTGTTCATTCAGCCACAAGCTCTTTAGAGTTCTTCCACTCCAACCTTGGAAAGCCATGTCTTCATGGAGCTTGCGTTTTGCACAGTGGCATTGGGAACACGTTCAGGCCTCTCAGTCCCAGTGAAGGGAAATTGTAAAGCTACGGCATACGAACACATTCTAGACAATTTTTGTACTTTGTGGTAACAGTTTGGGGAAGAACCACATATGGGTGTAAAGGTCAGGTCACTGCAGGACTTCAGTAGTGTGCGCCGGGCTTTATAGGCTGTATCAAACTCTGTGCTTTCTCTCTGTCCCTCTCTCTCCATGCTGTCTGGTGTAAGACGGAATGACTGACCAAGGCAACAGACTCTCCTACATCCTCATCAACCCTTCACCTGACACCCGGCTTGAGCTGCACGATGTTGTGTGAGTATACGACAGTGACATCATAAATATGACAACGCAATCCTATTATGTACTTCTAATCAGCAATCCTTAGTAGTAGTAGTAAGTCTTATTGTCATTCTATCTATACACAGTAGAGAGAATCAGGCCTTGGTGCAGTACATTCGAGAAAAGTTACAGCGCAAACAGATAACTGACTGTGCAAGAAAATCAATAAATCCATCACCGCCAGGCTGAGAATCGTGCACCATCCTGTCGGCGGTGGTCCTGTTGTGTATCTGATAACATGGACACTCAGAGTACTGTCATTTCTGTCTGATCTTAACCACGGTGGGTGTTTTTATTCCGCAGGTATCTGATCAGACCTGATCCTCTGTCTCTGGTGCCTAACCAGGGGAGTGGGCGGAAACCCGGTGTCAGCAAATCGGACATGGATCACCACCGGTTCAACACACAGGACAGCACTCACCTCTGATCACACATCAGCACAACCACACAGCAGCAAAGAAGTGTGCATATGGGTGTATGTGTGTGTGAGCGAGAGAGAGAGAAAGAGAGAGAGAGCGAGCGAGAGAGAGAAGACCAAGAGACCGGAGTAGACTGGACTGTGAACTGGAACTGATTCCAATCAGCCGTTTCTTTTCTATCCAGAAGACTGTCGAATGCATGGACCAGTTTCATTTTATTTATGCATTGTTTTGATTTCTATATTTTTTTGATGCGATGGAAGCCGAGGCCACGTAAGTGCATTTAAACGCAAGTCCGTAATTTGTATTAGTCTACGTGCATGTGAATGTATGTTTAATAGCCAACACTGCCAATCCATTCTGGACTGCCAAAGGAACAACATTGCCAAATGTCTGTTAAAGGAGGAACAAAAATCCTCCATCTTTGTCTCATGAGAAGCCCATCATGTCTCTTATCTGCTCTGTGGTGCGGAGAATCTCGGAGAGCTTGTTTTTTTTTTCTTCTTTTGTTTCCTTTTACACCCTGTGGCAGGGATATCAAATGTTTCATAAGCATTTGAATACGGTTTGACTTTTTCAGCTCCCTGTGGCATTTCAACATGTGCCAACAGCACAGCAGCCAAGCAGGAGCTTATTAAACTGGCAAGGGCCCAAATAAGTGAACTTTATTCCACTCTCCATCTGTCTTGTCCTTCTCGAAGGAGACTGTTCAATCTTCTACATCTTTCATTTATTACCTTTTTTTAATACTTTGGATCATTTCTGTGCAAGAGTCATCACCGTGTTTTGATGTTAGCCTTGATAAGGATTGTGTATTTGGCTCTTTATTTAGCTTTTTCTTCCTGTTGCTTAACCTATTGTTTTTGTCTTCTGTCACTCGAGTGTGTTGTTGTTGGCATTCCCACAGAGGAGCCTGCATGCCATATTTGCCATATACCCCGACTGCTTTGCTCCTGTTGGCGTCAGGCTACGGCTGCCTTTATTCAGTGCCACTCACTCACAAGGCATAATGTACGGAATAAAACATAATCAAAACACCAATCACTGCCTTTCATGAGTCTCACTGTGAAGTGAACAGCTGATGACAAGAAAGTACATGAGTCACTACAGCTAGAACTGAATCAGTATAGTACTCATTAACCCCATACTATAGCTGTGCGTAAAACTGCAGAATGCCATACCCACTCTGACCACACCCACTGACCAACCACGTCCATTTGCTCGCACAGACTCTGACTCCATGCTTTCCACTTCTGGACTCTTGACCATCCCAGTCCGGTCCCAAACTCTAATAATGCTCGTTTACCCCCACGACCTCTGACCACGCCCGTCCGCTCCCACGGACCCTGACCACGCCCGTCCACTTCGCTCAAACGGCCTCTGACCACGCCCGTCCGCTCCCATGGACCCTGACCACGCCCGTCCACTTCGCTCATACGGCCTCTGACCACGCCCGTCCGCTCATACGGCCTCTGACCACGCCCGTCCACTTCGCTCATACGGCCTCTGACCACGCCCGTCCACTTCGCTCATACGGCCTCTGACCACGCCCGTCCGCTCATACGGCCTCTGACCACGCCCGTCCGCTCCCACGGACCCTGACCACGCCCGTCCACTCCGCTCACACGGCCTCTGACCATGCCTCTTTGACCACTCTTCTCCACTCCCATAAACTCTGACCACGCCCGTTTGCTCCCAGACACAGACCACAGTCTTCTGCTTCTGCAAACTATGGCCACACCCAGACACTATGACCCTGCCCATCCATTAATTTCCAGGCCAGAAAAAGTGAAGAAACTAGCCAGATCTTTTGCACATGGCACCTACAACCAGCCAGCGATTTTCAAAGGTATTGTTAAATTATATGGTTATTACAGGTCTTGAAACATTTTTAAACATTACAAGCTACACAAGTTTCTTTACGAATACAGGTAAGAATATGTTTTTGACTAAGTACCGCGAGACACGGGTTTAAATACAAGAGTACTTATCACTCGACTCAATTATGAGCAGTAAAAAAAACTTCAAGGCTATCTCAAACGTCTGGCCACATTGACTTTATCACTGGACAATAATTATAGAAATTTCACATCCTGTGTTCAGGGGAAGTTCTGGCTGAAATGAGTATGGAGCTTCATTTTTCAGAAACAAGAATACCACTTTGCTTTCCATTCTTGATTACACACCTACACTTTTTGAATCTTTGTAAATCTGTCACACACTTTTGGCCCATAAATATAAATAGATGCATTTACCCAGACTGATCAAGTGCTTCATCCTGCAAACACAGGAAATGACTCATCACCCCTCTGCTAATGGCACTCCAGTAAATGCTTTCAAGCACTATTAGTTACAATTAGTCACAGATGCAATATTTCATTTCTCTCTCTGTCTAGACCTAATGTGATGCTAATTTCTTTTAATGGATTTCGGACACCAAGTCATGGTCAATCTATACCATCTACTCTAGGACATAGATGGTTCCACCGCTGGTATATATCGAAAATAAACATACATTATGTATTTAAAAATATAATATCTGTAAAATGCAATATAAACATGATGTATTATTATGGTGTGTTATAAAAATCTGCTTTTTTTTAAACCTATAACTTCACAAGTACATGATTGAAAAGAAAAAACTTTTCAAAATGGAAAAATCAGACATGGCTGACTTTTCATTTAATGAATCACAAACACTGGAAATGCGTCCCTGCGGCTCTAATACTCTGATATAAAGCAGCGTCGTCTCATATTCAACCTGTAAGCTAATGATCAGAAATAATACTGGACCATAATGGAGCTGAATTACTTGCTTGTGTAAAATCTGAAACGATATACAACTTTATATAATTGTATACAGTCACTGTCCACTTTATTAGGAACACCTTTACGTTCACGCAGTTATCGGATCAGCCAATCGTGTGGCTACTTCGGCTAAAGTTCACGTCAAACAGAATGAAGAAAGAGTGGCATGGATGTTGGCCTCGTTTGAGTATTTCATGAACTGCTGATCTCGGAATTTCACACACACCAGTCCCTAGGGTTTACACAGAACGGTGTGTGTGTGTGATATAATATAGGACAGTATTTGGAGTTTGACTGTAGTTTTCTACTGTTTAATTGAACAAATTACCAAAAGAATGCTAAAGGCCCATCAATTAGAAACAGCTAGTCATGAGTTCAGAGGACCAGCAGAGTGCTCAGTCCGAGCCGTGTTACTGCCGTTTGGCCGTATTTTTCTCATTAACACCTGCTCAGAGCCAAAGCCAGCCCTGCTTTGGTTCACTCCGTGCCAAAACAAGCCAGTCGTAATGAGATACTGCAAAAAACTTGGCTTTAGTGACACAGGATCTGGTTCCGTCTCTCAGGCCAGGTTAAACATGCTGACAGTGCGTGTGTGTGTGCATGCGTGTGCGTGCGTGTGTGTGTGTCGGTGCTAAAGGAAGTCTCCTCTGTGCTATCCTAAACCCAGGCTGAGTACACACTGATAACACCAGCTCTCTCTGCCTCACTGCTATGAGCCCTTGGTTTTTGGTTTTGGTTCTTTTTATATATTACTAAGCTTTATCTGATCATTCTCTACAAGAACTCCAGGATGCATGTCAATAGAGGTCAATAAACTTTAAATAGCATTTTAATACCACATTGTAGCTTCTCTGTCAATATGTATACTTTGTCTAAATTACATATCTTATAATAATTAAGAAATAAAACACTCACCGTCATGCTATTACAGTACAACAATGGGGTGTTGTGATGAAGCCCAGTTACTGTTACCACTGACGTAGACTACTGACAGTAATTTATGGCGCATTATAAGGCATCATGACTGACACGATCATGAAAATGCAATTAAAAGCAAGTTTTACTATCTTCGTTTAATCTTGACTGTGACTAAATTTAACTTCATTTTAACATCTAAATATCTGCTGTCTCTTCTGGCAAGGATTCGGGCTGAAATAAAGATCGTCTCTTCATAAGGTTTTCCGAAAAATACTTATAAGCCATTTCCTTGAACGATCCATTACTTCACAAGGACGTAGCTAGTAAACAAAAGATTATATCCCAATAACGGTACATCGCAGTGTTTTATTCCTCTTACACCACAGCAACCTGCCCCTTATTACATTTCTTTATTTATCAAAGGACAGGAATCTGCAATGTGTGAACTTGGAAAAGGTAAAGTTGCAGTTTTGACTGTTACAAAACGTTGAAACTGGGGGAAAAAAACCCCAAAAAAAACCATTTAACACGTTTTTAATCGGTTTATGTGGAGGGTCACCATACGAGTCCTCGTGAGATGTTGCTATAGAAACAATAACGTGTCGGAACGAGCACATTAACATAAACCTGCACTACTGTTAGAGCTGCTGTTATACAAAATTAATCAACACCCTCTGACCAATCACAATCCAAAATCCAACTGTTAAAATGAATAACAGCTTACTGACAAGAAATAGCGCTACTGTATTGAAGCTCAGTGGTTAAAAAAATAACTTGGATGTGGGCTAGGTAGATGTCTAGCTAGCTGGCAGCCCATGTACAGTAACTGAACGCAGCATGTGGGTTATAAAACTCCTTTTTGTGTTTTACTATTTGACTTTTTTGTATTTATGTATTCACAGAACCGACAAGGCAAGAGGGAGGCTCCAAGGGGCAGTTCAACCAAAACTAATTTAGTTCAAAAATAATTATATTCTTCGATACTGAAGCTGAAGGTTAATGCGGTTAACGACGACTTGCAATTATGTAAAAGCAATCATGAAAGACACTAAAGTTCTTACAAATATGATTGTTTATTGATTATTGCTCACAATAAGAATAAAGCAAGATTTCCAGAGCACTTTGATTACTTCGAGTCTTCAATGTACAGCACATGATTTTTACATTTAGCAGCACAATGTAAACCCCCGTTACCAGACGGCGCTGTTCCACACAGCCACTTTAACCGGGCAGATCTTCAGAGGCCCCGGGTTGCTGCCGTTGATGTTGGCGCCGGGGCAGAAGAACGGGAACATCCTCTCGGTGAAGCGTCCGTCGAAGGTGTAGATGTAGGTCAGGTCCAGAGGGTTGGAGAAGCTCACCTCTCCGGCCTCGTAGTCCAGCTTCACCCTCACTTTCTCCAGATGGCCGCTCAGCTTCAGCTGCGTGGGCGGAGACGTCATGGCCGTGTAAACGCCATCCGACAGCGCGATGGTCCAGAAGCCGGCCTCTGGACCTCCTGGAACTTTCCCCTTCCTGGCTATGGACTCCTTCACCACGCCGATGACCCAGTCGTTGTTGTCCTTCACCTCCACCTCCCAGGCGTGCCGTCCCGAGTCGAAGCCTTCGGACCCCAGCACGAAGACAAAGTGGTCGAAGCGCTCGGGGTTGTTGGGAAGCTTCTGCATCATGCCGCTGTTGCTGACGTGGGTCAGGTTTTTGCTCAGCGTCAGGCACGGGTAGGCCGTGTTGGCGTCCAGAGTCACCGGGTCTAAGAAGAGGACGAAGGACGTGATCGTTACATGTAAAACTGTCCTTACGTCCTATACGCTACCCATCAACAGATTTCCCATCGGTCCATGCAGTCCGGTTATATTTACTGTAAAATGTATTCCAACATCCAACAAGCATTATTTATTTCCCTTTTATTTATCTTAAAGTGGCAGTCCTCGATCATGGACTGAGTCGGATGATATACACTAGCTTTTGGGTCAAAATAGTTACCACGGTGCTAAATTCAGAACTCTCCGTTTAAAGCGGACTTCCTCTGTACTGTGTGTTAAACAGATTTGATGTGGAGCTACAAATGCACTCTGGTCATATGGACCTGTCAGCCTGACAACATTTCTAGCAACAAAACTGATTAAAACGTGCAACACAAACAATATCTTGTTACCTAGTACCTTACGTCATTTTATTTTTGAAAGTCAGCACCTTTAAATTAAAGACCTGAGGGGCGGGGCTCAGTCTACGCTCAGTTTGTGATGTCACAAGATCCATTCAACAGCTCTGAACCAATCACAGGACGTCCTAAGGGGTTTTATTTAACAGAAATGTGGCAAGGATTATAATATTTTACGAAGTTAAATAGGTACGTAAACATTCAAGCTAATTATTGTGCCAGTAATGCTTTACATAAAGAGCTGACACACATGAACATGGAAGCCTGCGAGTGTGTGGAGAAGCTTACTGTATTCCACCATGGCCTGCATTTTCTCCCACAAGCAGTACTTCAGAGAGCTCACGTGTTTCGCCACGTCGATGAGAGCGGCTGGAACTTTCTCTGGTTCGTTAAAGGTTATGCGTGTCCTGCGATCACAACAGATTCACTCTGTAGATACTGTAGCGTTGGAATAAAGATGTAGGATAATTATATACAAAGTCAGTCATGCACAAACTCACCTGTTTTTTATGTTCTTGTAGCGCTATAAAGAAAAAACAGATAGTAAAGCATGATCCTTTGTTCATAACCAGTAGAAATACATTCTTGATAATGTGTTAGTTTCTTTCTGGAGAAACATGGCACACCTGCAGGAACACCGAGTCGCTGTTGGCGATTTCATCATCTACGGTTCTGACAGCATGGGAGAACGTGAGAATATCGCGCGAGAGGTTGTCTGCGTTTTTCTTCATTAGCAGCAACTTCTCCTCCTCTTCTTCAGCCAGGACAGCGACCCTCGCCTGCTCCTGCTTCTCCAGGAACTGTCTGATCTCGGCAAATTCCTCTCGGATCCGTTTCTCCGCCTGCTGCCTTTGGTTCTGTCCAAATGCACGGCAGACATCACAGGAAACACATCCGTGACATTTTCTTTCCATGCATATGTACGACGGATGGTTTTCCTATTCAGTGGTTGTATTTAAACCTCTTAAATTACAGGAACGTGTCAGGATTTGGAGCGTTTAACGTCGAGTTCTCTCTTTGTTGATCTTTGGAAAAAAAAAAAAACCTGATCAAGAGTTTCCTGGCTGATTCGTTTTGATTTGTTCAAGAATCCATACACATCAGCTCCGCAACCAAATCCTAAGGCGTATAATTGTCATCACTGTATTTTAGCCTAAAATGCCCTTGGAATTGTTGACGAACAGCAATTAAGATGCAAATTAGTTGCAATTGTCTTGCTTTCTGTTCACAACCAGCTTTCAGTGACACCTGGCTTTAGTCAACATGTTCTGGAAAGATTTACCTTGACGTGTACGATGATGTCGTCGCGCTCCTGCTTGGCCTCGTAAAGCCGACGGAGACTTTTCTTCAATGGCACCAGCTCCTTCTTTAACTCCACCTGAAGAAGAGCGGAGAACCACAACTAAGCTTTATTAACTCTGAACCACTAGAGCGCAAAAAAAAAAAAACAGTTTGAATACATCGGTTTAATATTAAAAGACAACCGTGCTTTTAAGCACCAATACTGCATTAGTGCTTTCATGGGAGGAAATTTTCAAGGCAAATCACCTCCGAACCACTGGGTGGCAGAGTTGAGAGGCTGCTAATCCAGTGTAACCTTGAGCATTGTTTAAGTGGGGAGATTAGCAAGATGACCTGCTGAGTTCCTGTTGGCTGCTTTTACCCTTCCATGAGCCCCATTTATCTCAATCGGAAACTTTTATTTATTTTTCATCCCCACCCAACAGCTAGCGATCAGGGTAGGTGAAGGCTAACTCATGCATCCTCTGAGACGGGTGAAGCCAAATGCTGCTAATTCTGTCACAGGGCAGCGTAGCACACTCAGATGGAAGTGCTATCCGCCCTCTTCCACATACATGAGCTCACAGATGCCCATGATTGGCTAGTGATTGACAGAGGAGAGAGCATAGTGACCGTAATGGCCAGTGTTTACCTTGATGACAGCTTCCACACTCTCGGCATTATCTTAAGCAGCTTCACGAGGTCGTCACCTGGAACGCTTTTCAGCGAACAACTGAGCGTTGTCTCACGATAATTAGTGGAATTCTTGCCTTCTTAATGAGTTTGAGACCATCAGGTGTGTTGTGTCGAGGTGTATTCAGTAAATAGCCCTGTTCCACAACTGCACTAATCCATATTACATCAAATACTGCCCAACTAGGTAAAGGGAAACGGCAGAGCATTACTTTAAGACAACAAGTGTCTTACGCAACAACAATAAAGAAAAACCACTGAATTAGAAGGTGCGTCCGAACTAAGACATTTTTAACGTTTAGCATACATACAGTATAAACTTGTATAAAGAGTTCAAGGGTTCTTTAAACAGTTATGGGTTGGTCATTTCCTAACACGGTTCTACTTGGAAACCTCTTTGAAAGAGACCATTTCCTACATAGGGTTCTAGGCGAATTGTTTTTATAGGTTCTCCCAAAACGTCAGCATGCTAGATAGCAAAAGTGGTCTAAATAATCTTTGAACGAATGGTAACAATTGATCTACAATTATCTAGAATTAAAGGGGCCAGCTCACCCTTACCAGAATCCAAGTCGTGGTTGTTTTTTTTACATACGGAATAACCATGCAAAAACACGTTTGAAAGAATTTAAAATACAACAAAATAATCTTCATTTCTACATTCCAATTACTCGTCTATGGTCTGTGATCGATCTGCGTTGTTACGGATATCGACGACATTAAAAACTGCACAGCGCAGAGGCTTCTGGGAAGGATGTGCTGCCCCTTTAAGGTACAGAGAGCGACGAGAGCTCCTGTACACACCTTTACCTCCTGCGTGTCCCGGGTGTTTTGCGTTAAGCTTTTCAGCTTGTTGTGAAAACACACTGTGAATAATGGGGGATGGACACACACACACACACACACACACACACACACACACACACACACACACACACACACACACACACACACACACACAACGCAGGCAGACCTCAGTTTAAATTTTCTTGATTCAGATTTTTTCTGAACTTAGATAAAACGATAACCAAGTTCTTTTGTGGATGTTAAACTTTTAAAAGTAACTGTAAATGGATAAATATGCAACGTATCGTAAGGGTGTTAGCACATTTCTGTGTATAAGAGGAATAGGACACATCAGGAAGTAACGTTTAAGTTTGCTTCATCACGCCACCCAATTGTTGATTATTTTCCTCTATCAGCATGACAGAGTGCATTATTCCTTAGGAAACCTTTTATTCGGCCAATTTAATTTTGAAAAAATGTATTTATGAATATATTGTCAGATTTAAAGGCAAGATTTGTTTACGTTTTCCTTCATTTTTATTATTGTTTAATTTGAAGGAAAGTTTGCACTTCGTTTCTCCGTGATTAGTTTTTTTCCCTTGAAAGTGCCTCTATGATACGGGCACTTTTCTTAATTTCCTAATTAAAATGTCATGTTTGCAGTTACCCGAACACAAATCCTGGCCTTTTACTCGTCTGATAGTCTGCTGAGGGATTTATCCCCGTTTATACAGCTGACATTAACAGTGTTGTCATGTCCTGTTTGTTCCCCATATCAGAAGAAAGGTCAGTGTTGTAGGGGGCTGATAAGGTCAGAGGCTAATTTTGGTTGCGCGGTGAAGCTCACCTTAAGGTCATGTGCCGCTTCCTCCATGGGACACATGCGGTGCCCTTGGTGCTTCTTGGAGGTGTGACACACGCAGCACAGCAGCTCCTCGTCATCGTGGCAGAAGAGTTTGAGCGGCTCTCGGTGGGTGGGACACAGGTCTAACAGCCTGGCGGTGGTGCCGGGCGACGAGGGTGGCGTGCTCAGTCCCTTCTGCTCCTGCACCAGCGTTTCACACACGTTCTTCAGCACCAGGCTGACGGTAGGTTCGGTGAGCGAGCACCTCCTCCTGCACACGGGACACTCGCGCTTGGGCGCCTTCTTGTTCCAGAACTGGTTCAGGCAGGTGCGACAGAAGCTGTGGCTGCAGCGCAGGACCACAGGGTCGGCGAAGATCTCGCAGCACACGGGACACGACAGCTGGTCCTCCACGGCTGAACGGGAGCTCGAGGTCAGGGCTCGGGGACGCAGGACCGCCGTCACCTTGGAGCTCAGGATCACGCCGCCTTTCCCGGGCTGAGAGGACGCTCTGGGCCGTAAAGGCATCGCTCACTAGGTCCGAGCTGTAAATCACAAAACTCGCTTCGGCTCGTCTTCAAAAGACTCATATATGCATCTCCAAAACCACCAGCGGTACACCGTGACCCTTTCTGAATATAGCTGCCTTTTATAGACGCAACATCATCCACTGACCACGATGTGTCCTGAGTCATTCTGAGGGAAAACAGCCAGCAAATCGGCGAGATGTTTGCTGTAAACAGCACTGTTTTGGAGACTCGGTCGGTGTTGACTAAAGCAGGCACGGCTGCACTTTGCTCAGGGTATCGTACAGAATATGCAGAGCGGTTACTCATCCTGCACCATCAGCCATCTCACTGTAGCGTAACTCCACCAAAAAAAACCACTGTCAATATAAAGAAACATTGCTCTGGAATAAAATACACGAAATAAAATCGGATTGAATTTTTTGGCAATATTTTTTCGGTTGTCTTTTGTTCACATGAGATGCACGTGATCTACGTCCATGGGTCAGGTGGTCAATTACATTTTTTTTTATTACATATAAGCAGGTTCAATAACCTGATGCAATGACAGGACTAGCATCACTCATTCGAATTAAATCCTGCATGAGAAATCTGAAGCGGTCTTAAGTCATCTTAAGACTTCTTACTTCGGTTTTTATCAGCAGAAACAGGAAGAAGCGACAGGAGTGCGAGAGGAAATGCATGCAGAGATCAAGACGTGAAAATAAATAAGATATATTCACGCATTCTGAAGTCGGTGGACAACAAATTCCCTCCAGGATTAAAACTGAGATTACTTCAGTAGACGTGAAACTCTACTAAAACGTCAAACATCCAGGAGTGTAAAAATCCCAAAGCTCGGCCTCATCGCCTCTGCCCGAGCGGAGTACTTGGAAAAAATCCTGTCACAGTCTAGAACGCATAAAGTTTAAAGAGTTTAGAGTTCGCATAAAGAACTGAATGACAGGTAATGAGACTCCATGGGTCAATAGCGCATTTACCATTTGGCAGGAAGCAGCTAAAGTATGTAGCCTGTAGAACTCCAGGATATTATGGGATATGACACTGATTCTCTTCCAAAAAAAAAATTTATTAATTAAAATAAATTACAATTGTGGGTTGAAAACTGTCCTTTCCATGTTTGTAAATCATCACAAATTAGAAACTTTTCTGAAACAATTTATTGAGATAACTCCATGTTCAAAGCTATTTTAGCTAAATTGTAGCAAAAGTATTAGAAACTGGAGACATGCAAAAAAGAAAAAAAAAAAATATATATATATATATATATAAAGGCTTTTTCCCCACACAAAATCTAAAATATGTTGTATATTGAAGACAAATGGGAAAAGGAAGGTAATCTAGTTGTTACAGAAGAGGACTGGGATTAAATATGGCCATTACGGTTAAAAACAAAAAAACTTTGAGGGGAAAAAAAAAGAAAAAAAAAAAAAAAAAAAAAGAGAGAAAACAAATATTCTGGGTTTTTTTTATAAGGACAGGATGTACAGGATATAGCAGGACCTGTGAACTGCTAGCATGTTTTCTGGAAATACACTGCTCTTGCTTCCTATACACAGGAATTTGGGAGTTTTGGGAAATGACATTCCTTTCAAAAAATGCGGTAACGTTTCATTCACAGGGTGGAAAAGCAGCTAGCAAAATGGCAATTACAGGAAAATACCTACAACCAGACTGAAACCACCCAGTGTTAATACACAGATGGACACACACTACCAGTCAAAAGTCTGGACACGGCTTCTAATTCAATGTTCTTTTCTTCATTTTTATCACTTAAAAGACGCTTCATGTCTTAAAGTAATGATGGACTGCTGTTTCTCTGTACTTAGTTGAGCGGTTGTTGACATAATATGGATTACTCCAGTTGTTCAATAGGGCTGTTATAAACAATACTGTATT
>JAQQZR010000023.1:26304873-26337468 GCA_030068235.1 Notoglanidium macrostoma | reverse complement strand
CCCCAAGATGCTGGGATTGGCTCCAGCTTCCCCGCCACCCAGACGCATAAAGCGCTATAGATAATGGATGGATGGATAGTTAACTTCCTGAACTTTACGGTCATTAGGTACATCAGTAGCACTACGCACAGGAAGTGAGTCAGATTCCTGCAAGCCCAGTACAGCTCCATTTTCTAAGTAAAGAGAAGATTGGTCAGAGAATCACCATGACACACTTACGACACATCATCGTATTTCCATTCGTGCAAAATGTTCGATAACGTACGACGTGGGAGAAAGCGGCGAGTGAGACCAAAGACAACACGAGGTTTACGAGGTCCTGAGAAATGTACTCGAGCCTATTTGGATTTGTCGCTTCACCTCGTCAGAGCTCATTCACTCGGACAGCTGATTAATAAATAAACAGACACTGGCTGGATGAACCCAAGAACCTCTGGGGGGGGAAAAAAGAAACACAACCCACAAATTACAAGTGAGCTGAATTAGCTGGTTTGTTTTAATGAAGCTGAGAAATGGGTGTAATGAGTAAACATGGGATGCAATATTCCATAGACATGATGGACTGGACGCGGCGGCGCTCTAATTGCACTTCGACACTCATGACGAGACATTTAAACAGTGTAACATTGAAACCGTTACAGTGTTTGTGTTAACAGCATTGATCTTTTCTTTAAAAATGACATTTGATCTATGATACATTGAAATACGTGAAGAAGACAAAGTGTCAACAACAGAATGATAAAAAGAAACATCAAAACATAGAAAAAAAAAAACTAACTAAAAACCCAGCTAAATACTGACAAGAACAATGTGCTATATAAAACACATGAAAAGAACAGCCCTGTCCTTTACCTCAGTCAGGACATATAATGAAATGAACACTTGCTAGCTGGATGCTTTAAAGGCAGTGACCTTTCAATCCACATCATCATCATTCACCTACAATACTTGAATAATACCAGCTTACATGGAAAACTAGAGAGCGGAAATATTATTTAGATAAAAAAATACTACGTTTGAACCATTGATGATTAACAGTTTAATACTGATCCTTGGTTTGGCATTAGACTGCAGGTTTTTTTTTTAATCATTCCTCTACATCTGGAAATTTCCTAGATTTAGCACATTTCCCTTTGGAGACTATGGAGTTCATTTTGTGCCAAAATTAGCAAAACAAAAAAATGTTAAACTTACCAAAAAAGAAAAAAATTTAATTATGTATTGCATTTATTGTTGCTTCTGAATTTTGTTCATTTGTGTTGGAGTAGGCTTGTGCGATGTTTTCTTGTCCTTGAGCAGGATTTTTCCATTTTGAAATATCGTGATAAATGACCAATGAAACTGTTCAGAACCAACGACCGAAAAAAGGGAAGACTGGTATTTCCAAACTATTTGCATTCGTGAACTTTAGCAATCGCAAAATGTAAAATGGATGATTGTGATTTTAGCTGATTCTGTAGTAAAGCATGTTAAATGAGGGGGAAAAAATAAAAAATAAATAAAATAATAATAATAATAATAATATTATATATATAAAAAAAAAAACTATACATTCTCACATGTAATCCTGTTACAAATCAGCTGTCAAATGTCCGCAGGGCCGTAGTTTTCACTACTGATGCTGCGAGACGAAAATTGACAAAACTATTGAAGTTTTCATGCATCTTTTATAAAAAAAAAAAAAAAGAACAAAAAAAAAAGAAAGAAAAAAAAAAAATTCACAACTTTCCAATCTAATCACTTTTCAATAATTTGTAAAATGTTAGATTTGATTTCTATTTAATCACCTTCTTACTTTACCCCTTTCATTTATATATATATATATATATATATATATATATATATATATAATGTCAGCTAATAATGTCAGTTGAATGGATAAATTTAAATTCACATTAATAAGTTTAAAATGTTCGGAGCCGGTGCAAGTCAAGACAATGTGAGATTATGGGGAAAGGGGGCGGAGCTTCCAGGATCTCCTGTTTCAGCAGAGGAACATTTTCCAGTGATGGCTCGCACTACCGTACTCTGAGGTTCCTGTGCCAAATACTTAAAGCTTGGCAGGTTTAGTAATACAATAGAATCACTGATGAGCATCGCTGTATAATATCGTGTAAGGACGATGTCATCACACAAGCCTTCTTTTCTAGTGTCACTTTAAACATTTATTTGTCTTCTGGTATTTAGAGAAAGTCTAAATTTGACTGTTAGCCTGTTTGATCCGATTCTTATAGCATTATTTTACTTGCAGATGTTAGCGGTTTTGTTTAAATTTTTGGTATAAAATTACCTCCATAAATCAACCCTTTTCCATCACATTAATGACATGTAGCTATTTATCCAACCCTACTCGATTAATTAAGCTTCAGATATTCTCAAACTTATATTTGTGCACATACGAGATGAATAAAGTTGATTATTTCACCATGTTCAGGAGACTTTAAGTCTTTCAGCGTTGTTGTTTTTTAACCAAATCTTCGCCTACATCATTTTGCACATACACGTTCGGGCAAACAGGCAACACATGTAGCCCCAGAAAAAAAAACAATTTTAAGTGTGAAATGTAACTGGACACACATTCGGATGTGTATGAAAACCTGATTATCTCAAGGAGTGTGTGTGTGTGTGTGTGTGTGTGTGTGTGTGTGTGTGTGTGAGAGATTGGGGGGGTACATCATATAAAAGGAGAAGTCATAAGGAATATCAAAACATAATAAACATGCTTTAAGGATTTGCAGTAGAGTTACATCACATAAAGTGGTCCAGAACTGCACATGCCCGTGTGTGTGTGTGTGTGTGTGTGTGTGTGTGTGTGTTGGATGACAGTGCAGTTCGTACAGTGTAACAGTGCAAAGTGAACGTCACAGTTTTATAAAGAGTCCGAGAGCGAGGTTTACACGTGCATCGTGCAGATTGGGATTTTTCATAGCATTTATCTGAAACACAACCAGGGGGAAATTTCAACATTCGTATTCCACATTAGTGTCTTAAAAGATAGCTTAATTCCTTGTGGAGTCAATACCAGGGTCCGAGCAATGCAGTTCGTTATTTTGCATTAATAAAAAAAAATGTAACCTGCTCCCAGAGAATGTCCAGTATGAAGACAGCTGAAGGTTTGTTTTTGTGTGTAAAACTCACTCTGTAGTAGTAACGTTGTCCTCGGTGGCAGCACCACCTCCCTTAAACACCGCCCTTTCAGTCCTGTTCACTGCGCCGATCAAATACGACCCACCTTGGCGTCTCCGATGGCTCCCCAGACGTCAAACACGAACTCGTCCGGGAAAGCGAAGTCGCCCAGCGTCTCGTCCAAAGCCTCCGCAAACTCGTCTGGGTTCTTTTTGTCTTTGCCCAATTCCACCATGGTGGCAGCTGAGGGGGACAGAGAGGGGCAGAAAGAGAGGGGCAGAGAGAGGGAGGGAGGAAGGGAGGGAGGGGGACAGAGAGAGACGGAGACAGAGAGGGACAGAGAGGGACGGAGACACAGAGACGGAGACAGAGACAGAGACAGGGAGGGAGACAGAAAGAGAGAGGGAGACAGAAAGGGAAGGAGACAGTGGGACAGAGAGAGAGAGGAAGACAGTGGGTCAGAGAGAGAGAGAGAGAGAGAGAGAGAGAGGGAGAGAGAGAGAGGGACAGGGAGAGGGAGAGGGAGAGGGAGAGTGGGACAGAGAGAAGGGGAGAGAGAGAGAGAGAAGGACAGAGAAAGAGACAGGGAGACAGAGAGGAACACAGAGAGGGACAGAGAGAGAGCCAGACAGAGCCAGACAGAGGGGGGGGGGACAGAGACAAAGAAAAAGAGGGACAGAGAGAGGGAAAGAGAGACAAAGAAAGCGAGAGAGAGAGAGAGTAAGAAAAATGAAAGCGAGCATGAGGGAAAGAAGGAGAGAGAGAGCGAGAGGCAGATAAAGAGAGTAAGAAAGGCAAAAGATGGAGGGGGGGGGGGAGATGTTTTCAAACACAAGGCAGGACATAAATAATAAGGATGAAAATTAAATGGGGAATATGAGAGCACATTTCTGTCCTCTGCAGCAGTTTTATGGAACAAACTTTAGCCAGAACTTTTAAAGCCCTTTTAAAGTCATGCTTATTTTCAGGATGTTACTGAACTGTTTATGAAATGTTTTCTAATTTACTGTCACGGCCCAACTAACGTAGTACATTCAAGAAGAAAAATATGCAGTGGTTTACCGAGCTCACTGTCGCGTATACCCATGTAGTTCTCCAGGAGATCATCGACTTTAGCAATAGCCTTTTCCTCAAACGCCGAGGGCTGGAAGCAAAACCGAAAGTGCAGATTAAATACCGAAACTACATAGCGTTCATCTCCAACTCTGTACACACCCCTGCTCAGGTCTCCATTCTCATATACCTGGTCAGAAGATACGGATTAGTTTCCTAGAACGGCAGCTTTGATAGCAGTGCGCTTATATGATACGCTACCGTTTCTATGGAAACAACAGGACATATTTGTTGATGTTGTTATAGTATGACCTGTCAAATTGCTGGCAAATTGCTGAGGTATAAAATAAATAAACCATTTCATTTCAAAAAAACTTATCAACTGAACAGCAACTCCACTTCTATTACACACACATACTTGTACTTCTGTCTTTGTGAGGACACTCACTGGCTTCATGCATTCCCCAGCTCCTTACCCTAACCTTAACCTAAACCAAATTCTAACCTGAACCCTAAAACCAATTCTCAACTCTCAAACAGCCCTTTGAAAAAGTGAGGACCAGCCAAAAAGTCCTCACTCCGTTGGTCAAATGTATGTTTCGGTCCTCAATATGTAGCAAGTACAAGCACACACACTTACCAGTTCTTCCACCGTTGCCGGCCCTTTAGATCTCAGTCGCAGCGTGCCTCTGCCCGTACCCAGCTGTGCTCCTGACCCCGCTCTCCCCCCTGACCGCTGACTGATCATATCTGAGGAAGAAGATCAGCACAACGTAGCATCACACCACCTCATCGTGGACTCCACCCAGAGACGGCGTTACAGGAAATTATTACCGAATTTTTCCCAAAATCAATTAAGCAATTAATAGCTAGCTACAGTTTTCACACTTAGAGTAGCTAGCTTAAGTCACAGCTGCTAATGAACACATCAGCTAGCTAGCGGAAGAATATTAGCGGCTATGATGTTCTACATCTATGGTGGAAAACGTATACACTTCATACCTAGATTCTGTATCTGTCAAAGTGACAAAAGGCTTTCAGAGTTTTCATAAGTGTTTAAAATTCTGGAATGACAGGAATACGGAAAAAAGACGTTTAAAAACACACACAGACACACAGACACACACAGACACACACACACAGACACACACACACACCAAAGGCCTTCAGTGGTTCCACCATCTTCAGGACGAAGTTTTTCCCCCTGGGCAATTCTTTGAGCATCTTCGCCACCTCGTAGTGTCGACAGCCGATAAGCGTCTGACCGTTGATGGACTCGATCATGTCCCCGACGTTGATGATTTGGATCTGGTGGATGACGCTGCCTTCTCTTATTCTCTGCAAAGGAAGCCCAGGTCATTTTTAGCACATCCTGACTTCTTTCAGAGAAGGTTTGTGTTTCTGTGAGCCGGCTTCCTGTCTGCCTTTACCTTAATAAACGCGTAGCCGGCACCATTGTCGGTGATCGTGAGTCCCAGCGCGTCCTCGCCTTTGAACACCTCCACTTCTTTCCTCTGGCCCTTCACGTGAGCGAAGATAAAGTCCTCCAGGCCGATCTGGCCGCCCAGCAGCTTGTCCATGTCCACTTTGTGGGTGTTCAGTGTGCAAAACATAACCTGAACACAAAGAGGCATGGGGAGAGGGGTCACTAATCACGTCGTACACGTTAAAAAAGACATTCGGGGACTTTTTAAGCCAACAAGGATTGAACAGAGTATACACTAATCAAGGATTTGATCCAAGTTTAAATTAGACCTAATTTAATTCTGACTGTCCACCGTTTGCTAACTTTAACCCCCCTCAGCTACAGGATTAACACACACACGTACAAGACGCAGCGTGCTGAACAGTACCACATGTTCAACATGGCTTAAATGTGCGGTTTCTAAGCATCATGAATTATTTGATCATGTAGTCGGGAAATGTAAACTGCGTGCGCGTGTGTGTGTGTGTGTGCGCGCGCGCGCGCGTGTGAGAGAGAGAGATCAGGTACGTGTGATGTTTGTGTTGGTGCAAGTATCTATAAGTGTCTTTTTGCCAAATGGTGTGCTAGACATTCACTGTTATACAGCTATGTGATATTAAGTCTTTACAAATGCTGAACAATAAAATCGCAAATCAATAATCACACATTAATAATCGCGATTCTGATTCAGTTGCCAATAAAATTTGACTGACAAACAGAGCAAATTCTGTCAATTCAGTCACCATTCCTCCTTAATCACTGTGACCAATAAGCATGGAGATATTGTATCACATGACCCAACACACACAGACACACACACACACACACACACACACACACACACACACACACACACGTTCAGCTATTCAGCTGTGTCTACAGAAGAGAAAGGGGAGAAACAACACTGGAAATCTGTGAAAACTTCCTCAATTTAAAGATGACCCAGACGCCAAACATTTGTAGCGAGATGCCAGAAATCTGTGCACGGACACCGTCACTGTCCACAGCTGAAGACACAAACTAACGCTGTGTCTCAAATGCACTATTCTACACCGTCAGAATAGAGTATCAACGCTCTAGAGCACTAACAGTTTTCCTATTACAAGGACCCGGCCTCTCGTCTTAAATTAACTGAGACACTTTCATTTTGAAAAGCTACTTCTCCTTAAATAAGAACGAACACGTCACGTGAGTCTCACCTCCACCGGCGGGATCCCGAAGGCCTCCCCGATCTTGGCGTAGAGCTCGCGGACGTTGCTGAATCCCTCGATGCGGCCCGTGGGGCTGCCGTGCGCCAGCTGGGTGTGGAAAATGAGCCGAGGTCGCAGGTTAGTGGGCGGAGGAGGAAGTCCTTCCTGCGTCACGCCTTCGGCGATCCCGATCCGGCCGCCGTCGAGTCCGTCGACGTTGAGCCCGGCGCGAGTCGGCTCGGCTTCCTCGTTTTCCACCAGCGGAGACGCCTTCTTCCTTCGGCCCAGTCCGAGCGGCATGTTCCGGGGTTCTCTCGGCGTTCAGTAGTACGGAATTAGAGGTGAGAATCGTGGAGCTCACGATGCTACAAAGTCTCCGGATGTAGGCAGTTTAGATTCAAGCCATTTAAACAGAAAACCTGGAATTAAAAACAAATCGTAATAAAGATTCAAAGGAATTAAAGATCACAATTTATACAATCATATATAATCTATTAACCGTCTTCCCGTGACATAATACAAACCCAGTCATTAACGTTACACGTTATCGTTTCTATAGTAACAGCTCGTTCACAGCGGAGTCCCCACATGTACGGGATAAAAAGTGTGCGTAATCCCTGACATGGTGACGTTTCTGTAACGGGATGCGTTATGTAAGGAGTCTCGGGTGTCACCGCTTCCTGTAACAGTCAGTACGTTTTCCGAGTTCCTCCAGGCAGAGGAGTTTACGACAAGCTGCGATTTTTTGGTCTTAGGGAGACCTTTGGTCTGGCGAGGGAACGACTCTTTACAGCTGCTGTAACATGACTTGCATGTAACTATAAATAAATAAATAAATAAATAAACAGCATGTGTCGTCTTTTAATAGATACATAATAAAAAATGAATTGCAACCATTAGCTCGACTGTGGTGGAAAAGGAATTAAAGGCTTGTGGTGTTCTATGGAAATAACCTGACGTTGATTAGTTTCCTCTAACCCGCTTTCCACCAATGCGAACTAGATGCTAGCTCTGGTCTACGTTTTAAGAACTGGTTTCCTTTTCCAGAGGATACAGAGCCACGTCATTACGTCACCGCATAGGTCTATATACGGCTCTGCTTTCCCAGCAATGCCAGCACCAAACATAATAACAATGGAAACGCGTTGGTGCCGATCTCGACCCAGTTCTTTGGCTGCCGAAACGCGAAAAAGATCAAGCACCGGTTCCCAAAAAAAGGGGTGGAAAAGCGGCATCTGAGAGCACAATTCCTTCCATAATATCTGTAGTAAGCGAAATATAACATTTTTTAAATTGAATATTTAGGATTTTTACATTGCAGATTCAAAAATGAAGCAGGTTTAGAATTAAATGTCTGCTTTTCTTCAAGACAATAAAACCGTGATATATTTCATCAGAACATCATATCGTGATCCGTCATGTTTATCACATCGAACTGACTCTAAAAGTACAAATATCGCCGACACATTGGTTCAAGTGCAGATATACTTCCTAGATGAGGTATCTATAAATCTTATCATTATTATGTTTACTAACAATTCGACTAATTAGCCAATAGCTAAGGCTAAAAACAATAAATAAACCAGACTATTTTGATAGAAATGAACTGCTAGTATGATAAGTTTGCTAGCTACAAGTTAGTAGTTAACTAGCAATCTCTTCGATCATCCTAAACATTTCCAGCAAAAAAAAAAACCACGAAACTACGAAAGAAATAACAGCTATACGGCTCGTTTGTGGTATTAAAAAGTCTGATTTAACATTAGAAATGAAGACGAACTAAATAAAATCCAGGATGAGTTTAAAAACCGGGTTGCTAGCTTGTTTAGCTAAAACAAACAAAACAAAAAAAAAACCGTTAGCTAGTACTTGTCTTGTTATTAGCTGCGATTTCAGAGCCCTGCCCTAAAAAGCCGATCAGACTCACCACGAAAACGTGATTAAATCCTGTTATTAAACCACTAAAACATTAAAACAAGCCTATATGTTCATTTAAGGCTAATTTTACAGCCTCTTAGCTGAACGCGTTCCCATCTCAGGACAGGATGAGGGAGATGATCATCCGCTGGAATGTCGCTGCTTCAGTCCCAATCCGACATCTCGTGCCCTACTTAGTGCGCATGCGCTATTATTTCACACACTACGTAGCGCGCGTGTATCAGGGAGCAGTGAGGCGTTTGGGTTTTAGCCATTCTTGTATTCTTTTTCTCTGCTCTTATGAGGGCCGAGGACAAGTTTAAGGAGAACTGCACTCCTACCATCTAGCGTTCAGGAATTTATATTAAACACGCCCTAAGAAAAATAAAAAGCACAAACTGTATTAAAGCCTCCATGAGCTCTTTTATCAGCTAGACACAAATGTAGGAAATGTTGTATATGGCCAAACTGAAGCCCAGTAGTTGTTGTTATGCATAATGTATGTAATTAAAATAAATAAATAAAAATTATTCATTTGCAAATCCTATGCAGCCACGACTGCCTTACATTCAAAACCCAAAAACATCACCAGATGCTGGGTTTCTTTTCCGGTGATGCTCTGCCAGGCCTTCGCTGGGATATGAGATGAGATGGGATGAGATGGGATGAGATAAAAAGAGATGAGCATATAGAAGAAAAGAGAGTGAATAATTAAAAGTAAAAACACAATGTATGCACTATATACAAAATATATATACTAAAATGTTGCACAGGAAAAACTGAATTATTGCAGAAGAATGTTATAGAAACTTACTGCACAGGAATGAAAACTGAAATGTGATAAATGCAGGAGTTCAGAACTCAGAACTACTTCCCACATTGCTTAAGACTGAAGCAGAGAGCAGAAAAAATAGTCAGTGTTTTATCATAAGCTGTAATTAAGCAGCATTAGTGTTGCAACACTAACATTGTGGAAATTATAGCTGATTAAACTGAGTTTGACTGATCACCTTATTTCATCTGTAATCTGCATCATTAATTTATTTCGCACAGTTCAGTTGCTGCCATTTCTTAATCTTTTGCACAGAATGTTATCCGGTACATCCTCATGGTGCTCCAGTGTAGATGACTCCGCGTGTGTCAGTGTCATTAAAGGAGTGAGCCTGTCAGTCCCAGTGAAGGAGGCGTGGCCTGTGAGCCTGTCAGTCTCAGTGAAGGAGGCGTGGCCTGTGAGCCTGTCAGTCTCAGTGAAGGAGGCGTGGCCTGTGAGCCCCCCAGTCTCAGTGAAGGAGGCGTGGCCTGTGAGCCTGTCAGTCCCAGTGAAGGAGGCGTGGCTTGAACCATAGTACAGGTTATTAAGACAGATTTTGAGGTTCATGCCAATGGCTGCAAAAAGGAATCCTGCTTTTTAAATTTTAAATGATTATATTCCCAGTTTATCTTGTGATGTGTAACATTTCATCCTAACTCATCTGTGATCTAGAACACATTCAGCACTCAACAGTCTACATCCTCGCTGCTACATCCTGTCTGTCTCATTTGGGGAAGAAATCCTGACATCAGGATTGCTTAAAATTTATTCAGTAGTAGGCAAAATCTGTCAGAATTCCTTCTGATGAGGACATGATTAATCAGAATTCCTTCAGTAGATCGCTCAGAATTACTAGAGAACTGGGTGGGATTGGTCAGTATTCCTTCAGGCAACAATGAAGTCAGCATGTCCTTTTTCTCTGACTCCAATTACATTGTTCAAAAATACAATGATCATCTATCCCAGCTGATAACACACTTTTATTTCTTACTATAGTGTCTATAAAAGATAAATACATTAAGCCTTAGGTTTTCATCATGGATGAAAATAACATTATTAAATGCATTCATGTTTTAAAAACTGCAACTGGCCATACTGAAATAAAAAAAAAACACAATGTTTTAAATATTGTTTTATAATTGCTGTTAGGTGTCCAAAGCTGCCACCACCCTGCAAAATTACCTCTCTTGATGCATCATTTCTTTAAAACAATTAAACAATCGGAAATAAAGAACAGTAAACACACATCATTAATTAATGTGCATACACATATGGAAATGTGATTTCAGAACCACACACATACACGTGTGGAAATGCATGTGGGTCCAACAGTAACGGGATTCAAGACACACAAAACGCATGAAATGAAACGGGGTCACGATGTAAAGCTGCATTTGGGGGTGTGTGGACGTACCTGAAACACACTGCAATGAGAAAGAGAAAGAGTCGCTGTGGAAGCACTGGGAGAAAAAAATGCCTCTGGCTTCGAAGTGGAATTCCTGGACCGAGTCTACCTTTACACACACGCACACACAACTGTCTGTCCCTAGTTTCCATGAGTGAGGCGGAAAGAAACGCGATAGCCTGTAATTAATTGTGTTAAATAGAAAGCGCAGGAAAATGAAACAGCTCTGTGCCTAATCTCACAGGAGCTGAAGGAGTAAAAATTATGAAGGCAGCTGCATCAAATATGAGGTAATGCATACCCTGCGCGCGTGTGTGTGTGTGTGTGTGTGTGTGTGTGTGTGTGTGTGTGTACACGAGTGAGTGAGTACTGTGCAAGGAATTCACAGTGACGTCAAAAATGCACACAACACAGGTAAGTTTATAAATTAATACTTTGGAGCAGTCTGGCTGTGTGCGGCAGCAACCGTCTCTGCCCCCGATCCAACCCCTACCCCCAGCAACCCTGGGCGTTCACGGAGGGAGGATCTGCATCAGGGCATCGCGAGTGTTCTGCGTCACTTTGTCCGGAAACTTCACAATAAACTCTAGCACCATGTCCCCTCTTTTATCAGGATATTTGGACAGGGGCAGTCCCTCGCCCACGACCCTCTTCTTCATGCCCGGTTTGATGACGTCGCGAGCCGTCACGGTGATGGTCCGGCCGTCCAGCGTAGGCGCACTGATCGAGCAGCCACATAGAGCCTGTGAATACAGGGAAAGAAACACACACACACAAAGGATAAAGCTTAGATAACTCATCACCGTGCTAACAAGTGCCATGACTTTGTTGCCTGGAAACTAGCAGCTAATAACTTATATGACTTATATATTTGGTCCGTACACGAGTGTTACTGCTGTTTTATTCTCGCCTGCCTAAAGAACCACACCAGGGTTCCTCTCAAACAATCTCGACAGGTTATATAGCGAAGCTGCAATGGTACATGCATGGCTAATCTCTTACAGAAGGTGAGTTTTAATTTTATCACAAGTATTCAAACGTACAACCATTTGAATCCTTTGACATCTGGACTTGTATAATAGTGTGCACTGTGCATTAGGAGGTCATAAGGAATAAACCACTCCATGTCATGCTGTTACAGGAAAATAACTAATGACTTGATTGAAATTAGATTTTCCTGTAACAGAAATCCCGAAGTGTGTTACCGCTTTTATACCTTAATTATTTACACTGTTTTATAAATAAAAAAATTGCAGTCATAGTATTTGGGGAATGTCCATGAAATAAATTAGTTCTTATTACCACTTAATTATAACAGCTCTAAACAGTCCTAGGATATAATAGAAAAGCACCGACTCCTCTGTCTCCATATCGCAAAAACGTATTGCCTGTTGCACAGCGCTGACACCGGCGACTCCTTCCTTAAAGGTTAAATAAAGCACGCTACCGATTTTATGTTTCCTTGTTAAAGATGTGTTGTAAGCCATTTCTTTGACCTTCAGATTATGTGGAGAATCAGATATACAAATCCTCGTGTAAACTGTTACTATAGAAACGATAACGTATCGCATTAGCATAAACCTGCACCTGTAGCTGCACTACCGTCAGAGCTGCTGTTGCAGAAAACTAAACACTCACGTCTCGGAGGGATATTCTCGCAGGGAAGATGATATCGGAGCCGTCTCTGTGGAACACCGCATGCGCCTTGTCTTTCACAACAAACACGATGTCGGCTGGGATGTTGGTGGGCGTCTCGTCTCCCTCTTTGGGGAACGTGATCTTCGTGCCCTCTTTCCAGCCGGGCTTGATGTTCACGGTGAGGATCTTGTCCTCTGTGCGGACCGTGCAGCCGTCCGGGTTCAGCCGCTTGCGCGAGATCTTCATCTTCTTGGTGCAGCCGGAGAACACATCCTCCAAGCTCACCTTGAGCTCGTGAATAACAGGAGGGTCTTTCTTTTTCCCCCGAGCCAGGTGCGTACCACCAACACGGGTCTTAAAGGACCGGGGAAAGCCTCCCATGCCTCCCATGCCAAACGCAGCGAAAGGGTCGTCCACGTCCATGTCGTCATCATCAGCGCCGTGAGCAAAGAACTGATCGAACGGACTGCGGCCGCCGAAGAACTCGGCGAACATGGCGTGTGGGTCTCCGTGGAACGTGTAGCTCGGGCCATTGGTTCCACCACCTGCGGAATGACCTTTAAGTCCTGGAGGGAGAGAATCAGCCAGTCGTTTTTTTAAAGCCTTAACAAGCCTAACATCTGACTCCACCCCCATGTTGAGCCTACAACTTATAGAATGGTTGTTTGTTTTTACAGTTTTGCTTCATATCTCCATCGAGAGAGAGAGAGAGAGAAAGCGAGAGGTGATAGTTACATCGCTTAAGATGCATAAGTGTTTTTAAAGGCATCAGTGCAACTTTTCCCCCCACTACGGAGTTTAGGATAAAGTAGGAGAAACGTAAGATGAAAAAGAGAGGGGGAAAAAAAGAAAAACATATCCAGCAAGTTAATAATGGAGAGACATTCGCATGCAGGGGAAAACCTAATTTAAAAAAAATAATTCAGAACAGGTGCCTTGCTTTTTTGTGATAAAGGAACTGTCAATCAAATTAAGAGGGCGGGGCTAAACACTAAAATGGCTTTCCATAGCATTTTTAATTTGCCTTTTCGAAAATACATTTCCTAATATTTTGCACATCCAAGAACAAATGTCTAAATAAAAAACAAAACCGTGCTCATATGTTGTAAAATATCTACATTATGTGCTACTTTAAGTCTAAAGTAAGACATTAAGAAGAAATAAACCTCTCAGATTTTAGTCAAAGTCAACTAGGATTTTTCAAGGCGAGCTTCCGCCACCTCGTGTCACCCAAGTGGCCACGCCCCTCAGCCAAAGCCACGCCCCATGTTGAGGATGACTGACGTACGTCACTTACCTTCTTCACCGAATCGGTCATAAACGTCTTTCTTTTTGCTGTCGCTCAGCACGTCGTAAGCTTCTGCGATCTCTTTAAATTTATCCTCGGCTCCGGGGGATTTGTTTTTATCCGGATGATACCGTAACGCCTGCTTTCTGTACGCTTTCTTAATCTCATCTTCAGAAGCGCCTTTCTGTATGCCCAGGACTTTATAATAATCTTTACCCATTACAAACAACAACGTGTGCGTGTTAAAATATGACTAAAACTCCTAACTCTCGGGTTAAACAGCTGTCGGGTCCATTGAGAGCTTATTAAACCAGATTTCTAGCGATTTATACCGTTCAATAACCGGCGTTCAACTACATGTAAGCAGCCTGCACACAAACACACACGATGTGTTTCTCTTAAACAAACCCAGCCGCATTCCTAAAGCATTAAAACTGCCAAGCTGGGACTATTAAAAAGTTTTTACACCCGTCAGGAAAAAACCTAACTCGACCTCATCGTTTGAACCCAGAGAAAGTTCGAGAAAAGCCCGTGCCTCGTCTTCAAAATGTGTGACGTGTTTCTGCGCGCGACAGCACAGCGCCACTTGCAGGTCCGGAGCATTCAGTCCACAAGACCCGCCTCTACTGAGCTATGATTGGCTAATCACATCACTTTCAGCCAATCAGCAGCACGCGGGCCTAGTCACAATATGAGGAGGGGGAAAATACATTTGGGATTGTGATTGAGGCGACATGTTAGACCTTTATTATTACAATATCAAAGTAAATATTTATTCTCCACTCAAATATGTGGAGTATATTATATTCCATTCCATTTCTATTCTCATAAATATTCAGTGTATTCTCATTAACGTCTATTCTATTCTCATAAAAGTTCATAAATGTCCATTATCCACTCTATTCTATTCTATAATTATAAATCTCTAATATATTCTCATTAACTTCTGTTCCATTCTAGTAAATGTTCAACTCAATTCTATAATTATAAACCTGTATTATGTACTTATTATATTATGTACTCAAACATTTAGCATATTCTCACCAACCTCTATTTTGTTCTGTTCTGTTCTCATGAATGTTCATAAACCTATATTGAACTCCATTTTATAATTATAAACATCTAATATAATTAAATTAATGAGAACATCTAACATTCTCATTAATTTCTGTTCTATATATACGCTCCTAAACATCCAGTATGTTTTCATTAACCCCAATTCTACTGTATTGTATTCTATTGTCACAAATGCTTATACGTTTTCATTAAACTCAATTCTATTCTATAATTATAAATGTGTAATGTATTCTCATTAACGTCTGTTGTATTCTATTCTCATAAATGTTCATAAATTTTATTGAATTTTATTTTGATCTATTCTACTCTTCTATTCTGTAATTATAAACCTCTAATATATTCTAATTAACTTATATTCTAATCTATATCCTTCTCTTTATATACTCATAAACATTTAACCTATTCTCAGCAATCTCTAGTCTATTCAAATCTGTTCTCAAAAATGTTCAGAAATTGACAGTGACCTCTATTCTATTCAATTCTGTAATTATAAATGTTGTATATTCGTAGTTAACTCTATTCTATTCTCTTAATGTACTCATAAACATTTAGTATATTCTCATTAACTTCTATTATATCCAATATCTTTTTATTCTTTAATATTCATTTTTGTTATTTATAATTTATTTTGTATTCTGTAGAAGATCAAATTATAATAATACAGCCCTATTCTATTCTATTGTATTCTATACTATTCTCAACATAAATTCCTTCAAAAAGCACTAAAAAGCCTTTTCTTTTTTAAATACTATTTTGCAATACATCCATTTAACAATTAAACTGCATTTTCCTTCATCTATACATACATACATACATACGCATATATACATACAGTATATGTGCTAAAATATATTTTATTCCCTTGTGTAAAGCACAAAAAGTATTTCTTTAAGTAAACTGAGCCAAGTTGTCCTGCTCTCAAATTCATTTTCAGTATCACTACACTGATAGTAAGCATGTCTTTAAAGGCTAAAGCCTGTAGATGCAGAATGAGGTGTGTGTCATGTCATGCTCAGACAGGTGAAGCAGGAATCACTCCTCCATCCCATATAAACCCCTCTGCTTTGTGTATAGATGCACACTCACCACACACTTTTCACTCAGAGTCACAGAGTTCAACTGGTCACAACACATTAAGGCTTATATCATCCATTTGGTTTTCCAGAGACACATTAAGAGCTGAACGTATACATTAAATCCACAACCATTAAGAACAATCAGGCAGTGCGATGTAAGACTTCGTGTTATTTACTTGTTTACGCTAACATAGTTGTATTTTTAGGTCAGATAAGTAAGGCTGTTTCTGATCAATAGCAAAAGAAGGAAAAAAAGAAGGTTATTTATTGGCGGACCTGTTTTTCAGATATTAAGGTTTGGATTAAACCCATTTCATTTAAGCCGCCGGTCAAATATGCTAATAACTATAATAGCCTCGATAATAAACACAGCTTAAAAATAAAAATCTCAGATTCAAACCCTGGTTATTCTTCACAGACTCTGGGGCGTCCCTGGACCACACTTTGAAAACCACTGGTGTAGGTGAATAATTTGAAGTCTGCAAGTTTAAATTGGTGCCAGTGAGATGTACTTGTGGTCAGCACAGACACATATTTCCAGCGTGACTTGGTATTGGCTTAGGGTTAAGGCTATTCAAGGTACTGGGGACTTGAAGTCATTGGCAAGCAGTGACTACTTAATAAAAGGACATTTTACTCCATGAGACGAAAGCCAGTAACTTATCCAGACTGTCATTAGGCACAACTTTAAGGGTGTCGACAGCTGATGTAAATTCACCTGACCTTTCTGAAAAAACATATTAACTCTGTGTACTTTACCTCTCATTCTACTTCATATTCCCAAACTATAAATGACCGTAAGACGGAACTATACTGACAGTATCACCGGAGTCTTTCTGGACATCTTGTCTGCACACATTTGCCAGGTTTAAATTGCTTACATGGTGGTGAGAAAACTCCAGAGGGCAGCAGCGCGTCCCAAAATCCTTGTTGGATGCTTGGCATGCTGACAGATATGTAATTGATGAGGAGGAACTTGCCAAATATACCAGCTAAACATTAAACCTTACACCCGACCCCCTGGAGGCGAGCAGGGCGCTAGGACCCAGTGGATGAGGAGGCAGAAGGGTTTCCAAGGCTCGTTACTTTTACACACCAAGTTCATTTTCATGTCTTCTACTTTAGAGTGAAACCTTGATGGAGCAAATGAAAGGGAATGGGCCAACAAATACAATCACCTGAAGAAATTGATACAACTGATACAACAAAATACAAAATGCTGTATGTTTACACAGGTTTCTCCATATATGTGTGAGATTCTAGGATATCTAAGACAATACAATGCTGCATAAAATGGATCTAGGGTCAAATTTCCTACACCAGACGGGTTGTCTACAAGAAGAGGAACCAGCCATTATAGGTTCTTCACAGCCAAGTTGTTCACAGTTAAGCTATAAATAGCATATCTTGGAAAACAGTAACGTGACAGCGTCCAGACAGCATTACCAGAGAAAGCTCCTATATGTGGCTGACAATCCTCTGTGGACACTAATGGCCCCGAGCCCTATGCTTCAGAATAGTCTTGACAACATCAGATCTTCTGCTGGGTTGGTCTGAGGTATGCAAGGTCACCTAGCTGGCCTATGGAGAAATTGAAGGTGTATATTTAGCCTGGTGTGAGGCGTGCTGTGGATAACACATCCCGGGGCTCTCGGGTTTCGTGTTCAGTGGGCTTTTTGCAGGTCCCGGGGGGCACTAGGAAGAACGTGGCAGCCCCCCCAAGTGTTAGAAGACAAGTGCCATTTTCCCTTCACGTACAGGATCACTTTGTGGCTGACCAGCATCCCAAACACACCTCCCAGTTTCAGTGTGGTGTCTCGTCACTTTCCTCCTGCTCTGGCTGAGAGGTGCAGAGAGAGCAGTTCACTGTCAAACAGGCTGGAGAAGCTCAAGGAGCTTGACTCAAGGAGGCAATAAAGAATTTGGAGGGGCTTTGAGTTACTCTCCTCAAGTCTTGCTGCATTTGAAGAGGAGAGATAATGGATGTTCTGGCTTTAGAGGCTAAGGGGGTCAAGGCTGAGTCCTCTCCACCGCCTGCCCCCTCTAAGGCCAGATCTAAAGCACCCAAAAAACCTAAACGAATCGTTTATTTCGAGGTGGAGATTATGGATGCCAAGACCAAGGAGAAGCTGCTGCTCCTGGATAAGGTAAGTCCTGTTTGTGCATTACCTTGCATGAGCTTTTGAAACATATGTTCTTCAACCATAAATCCAATAACTGAAGCTTTCCAAAAGCTGGTGAAAGTCATTCAGTTGCAATAACAGATCTGTTAATCATGAACATTGGTTAATCTCCTGTTTTTCCTACACATAACACTCGTAATGTACTATGTATTAAGGTGAAAACTTGTTTTGCAAAAAAGTAAAAACAATATTATTTATTTATTTTTATTCATTATTATTTTAATATTAATATTTAAACTGTATATATATATATATATATATATATATATAATGTTTATTTCTTTATTATTAAAAATAATTATTTAGCTATTTAGTATGATGTAGATAAAAATGTAAAGGTTCGATTTAGCATTCCTTTTTTTAAATATTCATTAAAATATTATATCATGGTGTTTCCTACCAAATATTATTTTGTTTTTCGAGGATAATGTCTAAAATCCATTCTAAAAATTTTGTGACTCCTTTTTTGTTCCTTGTTTACTGATTGCCTATTAATGTTTGGAAATTATTTTAATTTAACTTCATTTAATGGATATGCAAGCTTAAATGGCGATATTATGTATAAGAAAACCTTAATTGTCCTGTATCTTCTCTCCTGGTCTCCAGGTTGAACCATCTGCTACTATTTTGGACATAAAGTCGATGTTCCACAAATCAAGTAAGTCCGTGTATGTTTTATGTTGTCATCGAGCACACTAAGCTGCTGGCACTGTGAAAGTTTAATAGTGATGTTCCTCCTCCACTAGATCAGCGTTGGTATCCTGCCAGACAGTCACTGTGCCTGGACCCAAGTGAGTGGATTACGTTTCACACTGATTTATAAAGAGCTGAGTGTGTTAGCGCGAGCGCTCTGTGAGATGGTAATAACGGAGTGTTTTAACTGTCAGAGGGAAAGCCCTTGAAAGATGAAGACATCCTTCAGCAGCTTCCTGTAGGAACCACGGCTACCTTCTACTTCAGGGACCTGGGAGCCCAGATCAGCTGGGGGACAGTGAGTGAGCACACAAAAGTAACATTAACTCCATTTTGTTGTAGAATGTTGTCAACCACAACCATTACCACATATCTACCCCCAACCCCTCAACAGTACATGCCAACGCTTACCAGCACAGCGCTTACTTTACTCTCCACCCGGTTCAGCTTTCACTCACCTTCCTGGCACTGTATCCATTTTCTCAGTACACATAATCTCCCTGACCCAGTTTCCACACCAGATGTTAATCTTTCAGCCCGCTGTTCACATTCAGCTCGTCCTGCTCACTCTCTGATCTCCAGCCCCCTGGAAAAGTCACAAACTCCAGAGTCTCGTAAGACCTAGAAGCATCCGGTAAGGCTGCAGGAGTCACAGCGCTGCTTTTGGCTCCTACCAAGCTGGACAACATCGTTGTAGAGATTCCAACAACATAGACACATTAGCGTCTATTTGGGAAGCTGTTACGCTGCGTTACATTTTGTGCCAGCGAGCTTTTCACATTCACTAACACTTAATAGCTGTGACTCCAATGGCAATGTTTTTACACGCTACACCAGCAGTTTTCAAAGTGAGGTGTGCAAAGCAGAGGGGCTATGATGTTTTTAATTCAGTTCAGTAAGAGAAATCACATCCCACCATCATGAAAACTGTATATATTATTTAGTTATCATAGTTATTAATTTATATGGCTGGTCACATAGGTAAGTGAGCATCCCAAGTGACGCCATGGGTGCCAATACTTAAATCTTAGTGAAAATCTGTTAAACACAGATGAGATCTGGCAACACAACACAAGGAGTCATCTCAAATAGCACTCTATCAGGAATATCGAGTATTACTGTGAGTACGTACTACAACACTTCATCCTTTGTAGTGAGCACATGTAGTGAATGGGAAGGAATATGGAACTTATTTCAAGATGGCAGATTTTACATTGTTTACGGGTAGAACAAGCAATGTTAACTCAAACTAAACATCTTTCATTCATTGATTTATCTGTAGGAACTGCTTTATCCTGGTCAGGGTTGCAGTGGATCCGAAGCCTTTCCCAGGAACACTGGGCATGAGGCCAAAGACATCCTGAATGAGACACTGTTTTATTGCACGGCACGGCACACACACATTCACACCAAGGGGAAATTTAGGGAAAATTCTAACTACCTGCAGGGTAGAAGAAACAGAGACACATAGAGAACATGCAAAACAGGCGGAAACTCGAGCTCAAGTTCCAAGCCTTGTACAAAAGGGTACAAAAAATGGTGCGTTCTAGAAACACTGGAAAAAATATTCAGTGAGATGAAAAACAGTGGCAGACAATCACTACACTGCTACTAAAGATTTCTGTAGGGTTTTCTGAAAATGGCAGTTGTCTGATTTGACTAGAATGCATGCAATTGACCAGTCAGTAGTCTGGACGATTTCTAGCTCCATCAACACATCATCCCCTTTGGGTACTTTTGATTCCCAGGTGCTCATGGAGAACACTGCTTGCACTCAAAAGTACTCAAAAACATGCAGCTCATCCTGTTTCCCCATTTCCTTTCCTCTGTCAGGTGTTCCTGGCTGAGTGCTTCGGACCACTATTCATTTACCTGATGTTCTATTTCAGACTGCCTTTCATCTACGCCCCCAAGTATGACTTCACGACCAGCAAACACTGGGTTGTGCAGTGAGTATCTGATGGGAACCCACCTGGGAACCCCAAAATTGTGCTGTTGTTGCTTTTAAGCTCTAGTGTTCATGGATGCGAGTGTTTCAGGGCCAGAAAATTCCTTTGACATTTTGAACTGTCACGAATGGGCTTCTGAAAACAGCATTCTTCACACAAGGCTTTCAGTCACATCCCTGTGTCCTTTCTCCAGTATCGCGTGTGTGTGTCACTCCTTCCATTATGTCAAGCGGATCCTGGAAACACTGTTCATTCATCGCTTTTGCCATGGCACCATGCCGCTGCGCAACATTTTCAAGGTGACCAAAAAGTTCTCCAAAAATCTCCAAAAGACTCCACTTGTTTGTAATTGTTTTCAAGTCATACTCAAAACGCTTCTGATTTCTTATGCTACGCAGCTAACATAAGCTAATCTGACAGAATTACTGGTATGATCTTTTAAAAAGTCAGAGCCTAATTAATTACACTAATAATTTGCTAACTCTTTCAAGCTACCCAACATAACCTGACAGGATTTTTAAGAGATTTGTAAGTCAATTTCATAAATGTTTATAGCATTAACTGCTAACTAGACCTGACAGAATGTCTTGAAGATTGGCAAGTCATATTAATAAATGTTTTAAATCATACCACAAATATTAGCTAGCTAACTAACATATACTAGCCTGACAGGATATAAATGGATTGTTAAAATAATTGATTAATTTTGCAATCTTACTTGCTAGATAGCCAGCTAACATATGCTGACCTGGCAGGTTAAGATTTATTAAAAAAACATTACATGCTAATTCTTCCTGAGAAGATAACATAAGCTAACCTGAGAATATTACTGAGAGGATTTTAGCCATTCATAGATGCACCTGCTAATTCTCCTACCTGGCTAACATAAGCTAACCTGACAGGATTTCTAAGAGAGTTTGAGATGTGTTCATAAATAGTAATAACATCACTTGCTAATTCTACCTAGTTATCTATTATAAGCTAACCTGACAGGATTTCTTAGAGGATTCGCTGCGTATTTAGAAATATTCATCAAACTTGTTATTTTTTCTAACTGGCTAACCTGACAGGATTTCTTCTGTCTTTCTTCTAATTTTTGTAACATTACTCGCTAATTATACCTAGCTGGCTCAAATAAACTGACCTGTAAGTCATATTCATAAATGTTAAAAATCATACTTGCATATATTTGCTAGCTACCTGACACAGGCTAAACTGGTGGGGGTTTTAAGAGGAATATCTAATTCAGTCTTAAATGTTTATAATCTTACATACTAGCTAGCCAGCTAACAGCTGACAGGATTTCTTCATTAACCACGAGCCATCTTGACAAGATGTCTGAGATGATTTCTAAGTCATGTTCATAAATAATCCTGATAAAATGATCATTTTTACTTGCTAACTTCACAAGAAATCTGAGGAAAATTTTCTTTTTGGACTGCACTGGCTAATCAGAAAGATTTGAATAGCGTCTGTGAGTTATATATGTACACTTAGTTAATATATAGACATACCTACTGTACTCCTTCTTAATCTGGCCTCTTTTTTTGATGAAATCTTTTGACCAAAAATTATTTAGCCAGGCAACAGATCTAACTTAAGATATTTTCCCTTTCAGAATTGTTCATATTATTGGTGCTTTGCAGCCTGGATGGCCTACTACATAAACCATCCGCTCTACACACCACCATGTAAGAAACAGGTTTCATCAGGGCCATTTATATTGTAGTTTACAATTTGCACTGCAGTAAATCCTGAGCGTATGTGTCTGGTTATAGACTATGGTGAGCAGCAAGTCAAGACGGCACTTGGGATTTTTCTGGTGAGCATCGATTTCACAAACATGTTCATGCATGCATCTAATCGTTCTTCATTCAGTCTGACCTTTCCCTTCATGTATTTCTTTAATCTATGTAGTTTTGCCAGTTGGGGAATTTCTCAATCCATGTCGTTCTGCGCAGTCTCAAACCTCCTGGTAAGATCCTTGAAACAAAGATATGCAGCCAGTCAAACTTTCTAAGAGCTGCTGCTGTAATCATAAAGCTGTCTTATTGCTCATTTCACAGTATCATTCTTTTCATCTCACTTAGTACTGTTTATCTTTTCCCTTCTATACATGTATACCGTATTTATTTATAATCCCGTGATCCGGTGTCACCCAGAAGAGCATGTGTTCCATTTTGGTTCAAGGATTATTCCCCATGTCATCTCAGAGAGCTTTTCCTTTCCATCTGGTTTGTTTATCAGGGACCTAAAGCTACATCCAAAGTTCTGTAAAGTTGCTTTGTGACGAGAGTTGTAAAGATTAAATTTAATTGATTTACCACCAGTTTTAAAATCTTAACACTGTGTTTTGCCTCCAAGGATCTAAGACGAAGAAGATCCCGTATCCAACCAAGAATCCGTTCACATGGATCTTCACAGTGGTTTCTTGCCCAAATTACACCTATGAGGTAAGGCCCACTGGGGGAATAACATCCTGTGGCGCTGTTTGTGGTTTGATCAAGTCAACATGATCCACCTATAACTCATACATTCACAACCTAGGTCCTGATCTCTGCTTTAACACACACACATCAACATGACAGCACCGAACCTACTGAACATAGCTTCTTACTGTGGATTACTGCTGCCCTCTGCTGGTTATCACAAAGAAAACTGGCTATTCTGTTAGGTCCTGTCTCTGTCATATTTCAGTTTTGACTTGTCAGAATTACATCATGGGAAAGAATTTACGTCATCGCTAGAATATGAAATGCATTACGTGATACTTTTTAATGGGGACCCGTCAACGTGGCAAAACTTCCATTACAATTTTTCTACCTTGCTTTAACTGTTAACTGAAAAATAATGCACGTATGAATATGTGAATCGTTCACAGCAACATTAGTGGTTGTGTTTACCACAGCGATCTCGATGAATTGGCTGAAAAGCCATCTGAATTGGGAGTATAAACCTTTTTTGAGAGTTTTGTTCAAAATTCACGTGTTTCCATTACGCGTTTTTATTAAGCAGGTTAATGGAAACCTGGCTAGTGTGGCAAGTTAGATTTGCAACATAAATTTAGGATTTTATTCTTTAAAGATGCAATCCATGATTTTTAGGCCAGAACACGTTTGGTTATACTTAACAAAAAATCATATGGCAGCCTGAGGAAATCCGTTCACACTGTGAAATTTTCCGACGTATAATATTGAAAACTACAGACTTTCCTGAACTGAACTGCCTTTTTCTTTTTTATTTTTCTCAGCCAGAAGCTAGCTTTTTAAAATCGGTCTACCCCCAGGAGTGAAAAGTGAGAAAACTGCATTTAAAGATTTCATTCTGAAAGTCATTTTGACAGCAGGTATCTGATTATACACAACAAAACAGAAGGCTTTAAGCTTATATCTGTTTTAAACAACTGGATCAAAGCATGGAACTTATTGTGTGAGGAAATCAACTCACAAAAATTTAGGCAAATTCGGGAGGGATGACCGATTTTCTTTGTTAAACTGTCTCCTTAAACAACATGATCTTTCACGGAATATAAATGTTAAAAAGTGAATAAAAACGTTCCCATGTTGTTTTATGGTTTCTTGAAGGTGGCGTATCAGCACACGTTGATTTTTTAAGGTTTTACATATTCCTCTCCATAATACTCAGTGTTTGTGTGTGTGGTTTTCCTCCCATAGGCAGGCTCCTGGCTGGGCTTCACCGTGATGACTCAGTGCGTTCCTGTCGCCTTCTTCACCATCATCGGCTTTGTGCAAATGACCGTGTGGGCGAGAGGCAAGCACCGCAGCTACCTGAAGGAATTTAAGGAATACCCAACCCTGCGTTCACCCATTCTGCCCTTCATCCTCTAGCCTTAACACACACACACACACACACACACACACACACACATATTGAAAACTGAAACTGATGTTAGATTGATAAGTCAGTGTCAAGATTACTCTTTAAAGGAAAGAACTATCATTCTTCTCCAGTAAAGGATAACAGAGTAGTGTGAACATCTGAGACCCCGTTTACACTTGGTATTAAAATGCGTCTTAGGTGATCTGATCACAACTGGACAGCGTTAAATAGAAGTGTAAACGACCTCCAAGACGCATTCAAGACACGTTCACTCAAACCACTTGCCGAGGTGGTCTGGGACGCATTTAACCACATACCTTCTGTAGTGTAAACGTTAATGTGTCCCGTATGTGTCCAACACGGACGTAACAGGAAAATACGTCATTAATGCTGAACACGATGTTTGTATTGGTAATAGTGCGACATGCTAGAAAAAAATGGAGAGGCGCGGCGATGTACACGGTTGGAGTGCATGAAAATAATGAAGGTTTTAACGTTTTAATATAATTTTGCGCCGGGACTTTTGACCTTCTTGCGGAAGTGATGTAGGCAGTAACGAAATTTGAAAAAAAAAGCAGTCAGCTGGACACCTAGGAGACGCACGGTAGACACGGGTGTCTCGGCAGTCCATTTGTGACCTGAACGCTCAAGACGCATTTTAAAACCAAGTGTAAACCGGGCCTTAAATAATCCATTAGATAAAACTCAACCTGGACTGGTTTATAATAAATGATTTTAAATAAAAGCACTACCGCTGAACCTTCACAGAACACTTTAACTTTTCAACTGTGTTTTTAATGACACAGGAATATCATTTTTTTTTTAATTATGTAATAATAAAAAAAGAACTTATTGCTAACTTCCTTTGCTTAATTTCTTTGGATTAATTTCTACATACTGAAAATGCTCTGAATTCAAACAACAGTTTAGCTGAGAAGCCAATAACTGGAGCACAGTTTTCTTACTTGCTGTATCTTCCGGGGGCCTGTTTTGGTCTGGACCTCACCCTAACCCTAACCCTCACCCTAACCCTAACCCTAACCCTAACCCTAACCCTAACCGGACAGCATTTCTGCATTTTGCTGCTCTAAGCGGAATCTATTCATGGCAACCACAAACATTTCAAGTCTAGCTACATTTCTAACCTAGAGGAGTCGGCCTTGGGTATTGTTCTAGCCTAACATGCAATGGTCATAAACCTCAGGAACACTTTCCTCACTGAAGGTTCGCAAGCAGGCCTTTATCTCATGCTGCATTCCACTAGCGCCTGTAACTGGTCATTTGACTTGAGGCAAGAAAACCTAAAGACTAAATGTCTACTCAGAAACTCGGACTGGTCTTCTGAACTTCCTTCAGGTTCATCCAAGCAGCTCTTCTTGCCTTTAAATGAGTTATACTGTATATCCTGGTTTATATTAATCATCATACAGACAGTTCACGGGTTTTGAGGAGGAAAATATTCATCACTCATGACATTAAGCCGGCTAGCTTGTTGCTAACTAAAGACCAACGCCATGTTTCGTCCATGTTTTTTCCCACTTTGTAGCTCAAATGCACCAGGTTGAAAACGACATCACTCCGATCTCCAACTTTTTGCTGTAGCACTTCTACTTCCCAGCCTTCAGAGGGAAAATTTATTTACTGAATAATGGCTGAGACTATGAATAATAGCTCACGAATATTACATGTATTATGTTTAGCATGTCAGCTTTTTTTTTTTTATAGCTCTTCCACTGACAATAAGCAGAAGAAAAATACGTTTGTGCCATCATGAGGAAAAAAAACCTGTTATAGACAGAGAAATATGCTACGCTGAAGTCGGGTGCTACTGTCAGCGCTTTTTTCAGGTCCATTTTCATCATGAAACCCTGATGATCAGAGAGGACGAGAGCTCACGGGAGGACAGCCGTTTCCTTACCCGACAGCTGTGAAAGGAAAAAGTCTTTTATGAAGAATTTATATGATTTATTCAGATAGGAGGCCTGTGGGGAACACTCCATGCCAGTGTTTATTAGTTAAAGAATACTAAAACAGTTGCAAATACAGCAGAAAATCGTTTCTATACGTCTAGTTTTTGTGTAAAATTGTTCTATTACGAACAACCTGACCTCGTTTACCAGATTTGTGTCCTATTCCTCAGATTCCATCAGAGTCCGTCACATACTGCCTGCCTCGTAATACCTACTCATAAACACGAACAACAAACTTTATCTTTAAACACTGTACACCCAGAATTCTGGATTCTGATTGGTCAGAAGGTGTTGATAAATTTTCTAAAACAGCAGCTCTGACAGCAGTGTGGCTGTTTATATACATTTAGTTATCGTTTCTATAGCAACAAGTTACACGGCGACGCTCCACACGAACTGAGACTAATAATAAACGTGTGTAATCGTTCATATGGTGAAGTTTGTAAGTTCTGGTTCCGCTGTTTATGCTCTTTACTCGGAGATAAAGATGGAACATTCCAACAAGTTTTCCGACATCTTCGGAAGAAAGGAGTTTACACTTTTGCGGTTTCGCGACGGCATGACAATCTGCGCTTTTATTTTTTTTTCTTATCAACTTCAAGAGAGAAAATACAAAGAGTCTGGTGAAGTTCCGTTCCGACCGTTTATAGCTGCTATAATGTCAGTGAGAACAGGTAATATCATGTTTCACACAGTGTTTCGCAATATTAAATGAAATGAACCATGAAATGAAGTTTGCTGGCTCTCTGATGAAACGTGACCAAGGAGGGAGACGTTGATTTCAAACCTCCATTTATTTGAATGGGGCCAAAAATGCATTGCATTGCACAGAAAAACAGATGGACAAAAACGTGAGGAAAAGGATGAGTGCTGGTTCTAGCGGATCTCACGCGCTAGGTGTGTTGTTCTGAGGTGTCATATGAAGTTCGGTGGCTCTCGGATGAAACGCGACCAGGCTTTGATTCCGAATCTCCATTCATTTCCATGGGGGACAATAAACAACAGGAAAACGAGAGCGCGAGTGAACAGGAACACGTTCTGTTGCCGGTGATCTTCTAACGAGTGCACGTTTTTGTTTTTTTTTTACTTTTCATAAAGTTATCCACTGCACACGTAGATTTCTGAAATTGGAATTTATTTCCTAACTTTACATGATGTCCCCATTATCGTTTCGATATCTGGCGGCTTTACATATCAAAATTCATGAGGAAATGTCAATATAATGTCGCAAACGAAAATATATTACTGAGATCATAGTGTAAATCATAAGAAAGAAAAAGCAATACTGATGAATGAAAAGCTGTCCTTGCCCTCCCCCCCTTCAGGAACAGAAGTGTGAAGGATGTGACGAGGAACTCCTCCAGCTCAGTGATGTTCACTAATCCTGCGCACTGGAACAGGAGGGGGACGAGAAGCAGAGGAGAGAAGTGAAATCCGGTCGAGTCGGGCGGAGGCGGGGAAACGCTGAGCGTATCGAGTCCGTTCTCTCCCCGTGCCTCGGCCTCGCTCGGCTCTGCTGCGGGTTCGTGTCAGTCTTTGCTGCAGTACGAGGTTAAGAGAAAACGTCGCTGTGCTCCTGAAAGTGGCTCCTCTGCAGCACCTTGACGTGATGCTCGTATATCTTGAGGGCGGGGCCGAGTCGGATCGACAGACCTGTCAACACGTCGCTGCGCTGCATCAAGAGGAGCGACTTCCCGTCGATTTCCTGCGGACGAATCGTGGAAAAGAGTGCGTTCAGGATTGTATCGGAAATTACGGAATATATGTGCTACAAACAATGGCTTTCGTTTATCAGTCACTTAGTTGCTTAATTTGGGTTTGGTTGTTATTTTTATTTACATGTTTCCATTCATAATTTTTATGAAGAATTGTTTGCTTTTATTTTGTGTAAAGCAGTCTGTAACCTCTCTTTAGAACAGTGCTATATAAATGCATTCAATTACTTAGTAAAATTGTGCGTAATTATTTTTGTGAGCAAACTGGACTAAAAATTCCTCTCAGCTTTATAAAAGTCATGTTTATTTTGCTGATTTCCTTCCTGATCTTGTGCGCATGTTGATAAACACCAAACGGATACACAAGCCTTTACATTTAGCCAAACCCACAAAACTCCATAAGATGCCGTCTCCTAAGCATGCCGTGTGCTAAATCTGTCCAATAATGCAGCTCGGCCATCGCAGCGCATCAACTACCATAGATACACACCAACGCGTCCTCGTTTTGCAGGGCGCCATTACTTTTGTCCTGATTGAACGGCTAGTGTTCTTTGTTTTTTTAATGTATGTATTTGTTTTGGATTGATTTCCTTTAAGTCAAATATGAAAATGAGACAATTTTCACCTACTCATGAGCTAATAACAAAACAATACTCATTCATCCAAATGGCAAATAACACTACAGGCTCACTTCCAGGCTTTTAGAGCACTCTGACCGTACTGGTGTACTGAATACTGAACACCACGCTCAGCGCTATGAAGCACGTCATGACTCACAGTCTTAACACATCTCTGTTTGCTTTCTGGTTGTTTTCCAAAATAAATGCAGGACTTCAGTCTTCCAGACACACTGCTTCGTGTCTCAGAAATTCCGAAAGTGCAAGGAGTGCTTACGAACTACTGACTGAAGTACTGATTCGCTGTATGAGAGGGTCACGGGGCTCACCGAGTGAGTGAGGATTTGGTTATGAGGTGTAAGTGCTGCCCCCTGGAGTAAGACAGTGGCATCCAAACACTTTTTAAAATCTAAACAAATACGTTTCTTGTGGTGTCTGAAATTAAACCACCGCAGCTCCAAATCACAGGTTTATATTAACACGCTCGTCCGAACACGTTATCGTTTCTATAGTAACGGCTCGTTCGCATGGACTTGTACGGCGTAAACTGATCAGCAGTGGCATCATCAACGTGTTTAATTTTTCATTAACGTAATGAAGTTCTTCTGTTAGGAGACGTTTCTTTAACGTTTATGGAAGGAGTCTCCAGTGTCAGCACTTGTCAACAGCCAGAGGTGAAGCTGTAAAGTCTGTAAGACATATTTTTTTTATGGTCTTATTAATGGGGGGGGGAAGAAAAAAAAAAAAAAAAAGAGGCTGGCGGGGAGACGACTGCTTATAGCTGCTGTAATGTAAGTAAGAGCACGGATAACATTAAAATGTAAGGTTTAACAGATAAAACGTATAACATGATGTATTTTACTTATTAAATATAGATATAATTATCAAATTGCTGTGATCTAAGAGGAATAAAACACAACACCAGGATGATGATGGGATGTAGCTAACTAGCAACAGTAAGGGTGTCATTGATTATTTTCCTATAACAGCACATTCCCAGGTGTTTCTTTCCTCGTATAAGCCACATGATGTTTTTTCTCTTTCAGCAGCACTGACGATGGAGACTTACCTGCGTTCTGAAAGCTACAGCCTGCTCAGGAAAGCCCACAGCGGTGAAGTAGCTCACCACGTCCGCCACGCTCCACTGTAAGAGGTCCTGTGCCATGTCCTCCACTTTAAACAACCTGCAGACCACACACACACACACACACACACACACACACACACACACACACACACACACACACACACACACACACACACACAGTCAGCTTCAAATTACACATCAAAACTACTAAAATTCTTACATTTCAGGGAGATCCAAATCCAAGTTCCTAAGTACAGATGTTCGGTGCAGAACATAAAGTCCATGGGGGTGGAGTCAGACCTGATATAGCCCCTCCTTCCTGGGGGCGGAGTCAAAGCAAAAGTCCACGACTCGGTGTGTGTTGCACAGCATTCTACACGTTAGGGTTAGGAGGTTGCAAAAAGACCTGGGTTGCCCAGCAACCTGACACTACTTGATTATAATCTGACTGAAGAATCGATTAAGAATTTTATTTAGGAATCGGATAGACGCTAGCTAAAATGTTAATCCGCTTATTATTACGGATTTGCACTAAAAGACAGGGAACGCTATTCGGCTAATCTAACTGTGGTGTAACTCTAGAAGGTCCTCATATGGGAGGAGTCGGATCGGGCCCGGCTCCGCCCCCTGGTGTTTTTCTGCGCTCAAAGAAGCTAAACACATCACTGGTCACTACGTTTATCACCCTCTTGGCTTATTAAGCTCAGAATTAGTCGCGATTCAGTAAAATGAACCCTCTGACTTGCCACTTACCCTCCTTTCTTCATCCCTCTGTTCTTGGCTGTTTCTATTCCTTGTGAGTGAGCAGCGTCATCCACGTTATTGCACTTTTTACCTGACACAAGCAGAACACACGCAAGACGTGAATGCATGCGGAGAAACTCCTGTATGTTTTAAGTGCAGGGCGTGAACATGATCAGATTACTCACCCTCCTCGAGGTGGTCTGATCCCACTGCCTCGTCCTGGTGCTGTCGAGCACAAACACACACCGTGTTCATAACCTTCATACAGTCTGGGATCACTGAGGCACAAACGACTTTCACATTGACATCTCCTTGGCAACTAACGCATAAAATACACCTTCTTCTAATAATGAACTCCGGGAGACCGTCACACACATGGCCTTACTGTAGCAGTGGATTAATCAGGAATATTAAAAAAGTCTTACTACTGAATAACATTGAGAAAAAGGGTATTATCTATGTTTATTAAAAAAATACAACGAACGTGAAATGAAGGAAAAAAAAAAAGGTAAAAATCTGCACATTTTTAAAGTGATTACAAGCGGATGTGGCTAATGTTTACTTAATCTTGAAAATAGTATTAATAGACGTTTTAATTTTATTTCAGCATTAAATATAATTGCTTATTAATAAAAAGTTTTATTGCTGATAATTATTATTACTTATAACAGTAAAACGTTTTAATGGTGGTTTGTTTGCTAGATATTTAAAATAAAATCGACATTTCCGTGATATACACGGACACGTCGTGTGGTATTTTTGTCATTTGGCCCGCCCTTAATCACGCCACTGACGATATCTCATTAAACTGTATCTGATCACAATACGGATTTTCCATCATATCGTCCAGCACAACCGGACAGATGTCCAGGTGAACCTTCAGCTCAAGAATTTATATTTTCGTTAATTTCAGTGGCACCAGATCACAGCGTTAAAGCACCAGTGCTATGATGGTGCTCTTAAATGAGCCTCACTGCAGTCCTGAGCGTTCTGTACGGCTTTAATGTCAGCTTCGCTGCTTAACGACGTTCGGCAAAAGCTCACCGGCGAGGCTGTGCAGTTGGACAGCAGCTGATCAGGAGTGAGCGCGTTCTCGCCGGCTCTCGGCTCCTCCTCCCGCGTCAGCGCGCTCCGCTGGGCCGAGGGACAGATGGCTGCCGGCTGCAGCGCCGCTTCCAGCTCCGGGGAGCCTGAGAGAGGGAGAGGGAGACGCCATGATGATGAGGCAGCTGCACAACATGCACAGTGTTAACAGTGTTAACCACACACACACCACATGCGCTGCATGTTATAATGTCATAACTAGTTCACGCTAGTGCGTGTTATGTTATCGCTGACAGGAGGGTCAGTGAGGTACAAAGCCTCATTAGTACAACATTGTTTTGTTTGTGTTCTGAAAATTTTTCACTGTTCAAACTGCGACTATATTTACATCAGCAAGTTTTTTTTTTTGTGTTTTTTTTTAAAAAGCCAACACACACACCACGACGCTGTTCTACTCGCTGGTTCTCTATCCCCAGACACATCGAAACGATTCGTACACAGCGAGAGAAAGAAAAAATAAACCCAGCACGGATGCCAAGTGAATACATTCTGACAAGTCTGCGTCCGGCAATCAAACTACGATCCGTAGAGACTAAAAGGTATATGTGTATAGAGGCACGGTGGCTAGCGCTGTCGCCTCACAGCGAGAAGGTCCTGGGTTCGATCCCCGGGTCACCCAGGGTGCCTTTCTGTGTGGAGTTTGCATG
>JAQQZR010000023.1:26293813-26304773 GCA_030068235.1 Notoglanidium macrostoma | reverse complement strand
TGGCGACCTGCCCAGGGTGTACCCCGCCTCTCACCCCAAGATGCTGGGATTGGCTCCAGCTTCCCCGCCACCAGACGCATAAAGCGCTATAGATAATGGATGGATGGACATGTGTATAGAAATATATGTAGCATAAGACCTAGTTTTTAATCCTAAATCAACCCTAAGACAGGGACTGATCAACTTGAAAACTTAAAAGAATATTCTTATAAGTTAGAAAATCTAAGACTAAAAAAAAATCAAAAATTGGTCCCTGAACTGAAAAACTTTTGGTGTAAAAAAGGGAGCTGACATTTATTTTAACGTGTTTTAATGATATGTAAAAAAAAAAAAAAAAAAAAGGACAGTAAACAATGTGAAGTTTTTGACATTGCTCAGGTGGTACCCTATGTATTAAGCACATGTAGTGAAGGTGTAATATATAAAGTTTATAGTTCAATCTGTCTGTGGCTGAACAACGTGGTGCGTCTGTGGTACCCTTGTCTTGCTGAGCTGCAGGCTGTGTGCGTTCAGGGGAAACTCCAGCGTCCTTCTCTCGGTCCTTCTCCGGGGTGCTGTGGCATGAAGAGCCGTTCTTGGAGGGCGTGGGCATGGGCGAGGCTCTGGTCACCTCTGCCTCGGCATCTGTAATGACAGGACTGAGACTGATACCCGAGTCGGCGGCGCTCTGTATCTGCATGCAGGGAGCGTCGAGACTGGCCTCCTCCTCGTCCATGCTGCTGTCCATGCCGGCCGTGGTGGACAGCTCGTCCTGTAAAACAGCGAGATTTCAGATTCAATCCGTCACAACTGTAGAGTACCAAGGACTTGGATACTGCCACATTTCTCTGTACTGAATAAGAAAATGGACATAACATTTTATCCCTAGCTGTATCAAGGTGTTGCAGCATTGTGAGGAATGAGTCACTTTAACAGCGATTAAACAGAACACGTCGCTACACATAACACTTCTGACTGAATCTACAGCCCAGGTATAGAATACGATAAAGGGTGACATAAGGCTTGTGGGGAGCAGACAGCGAGGTATTGTGAGAGAGAGAGAGAGAGAGAGAGAGAGAGAGAGAGAGAGAGGTAAAAATAAAAGAAGCATTGAAACAGGTCAAGACAGCGACAGCGTGGGCTACGTACAACTACTGATGCAACAAGAGCAGGACGTAATTAATGGCTTTTAACAGTCATGGCTAACCGCATCCCACAAAATGACACACACACACACACACACACACACACACACAGAGAGAAAACTATGGCGCTACAGTGCCCACTATACTTACTATTTTTACATTTATATAAAAATATATACACTTTTGATACATGTATGTATGTATACTTATTTATATACATTCCTTTATTTTTTACTTATTGTTTACGGTGTACTTATTATTTCAGTACTTAATCTCTACAAGGTAAGGTTTTTAACATTTAAAAAAATGAATAAAAATCAAATACAGAATACAGAAATACAGAAAAGAAAAATCATTTTTAAACGTGTAAATAATAAATGATCGTGTTAAAGAATGAAATAAATCCAATTTATTAAATTATCACGTCAAGAAAATGAAACATTAATTTATGAATATAAAAGTTTTAAATGTTTTACAATTTAAATATTTTAGCATCACGGTCAGTTTGCAATTATTGAAAAAGAACAAACAATAATATATAAATTAATGGAAGGATTAAAAAATTTAAAATGAATATTCTTATTTAAATTATTTGGGGGGGGGGGGGGTGTCATGAAGACAGAAATTTCTCCAAAAACCGTGTTGTGACGTCACTCGCCCCATACCCTGATATGTTCTAATCACCCGGTCGCGTCCCTGCTGAACCGCCTTGTAGCGGCGAACATCTTTTGCCCATTCGGAGGTAAAAGGACAACAACTGTGCAGTTTGTGGAAACAGATGCAGAGGATCAGGCAATCCTGCTCTGCTGCAGGAGGAGGACGATGATGACATTTTCGCGGTTTCAGTACTTTGCCCGGATTGACGTATCTCCAGGTTGCCAGATTGAGCCGTTTAGTATTTGTACTTAGTGTCTTAATAATCATACTACTAACAGAATAGCGCTTAAAAAGTGACAGATGTATAACAGTTAAGTATTGGAAGTGTGGAAGTATTAGTTTTGTTTACAGTCTCGTAGCTTACAGTCAATATTTGGAGCGTAATGCGACTGTTTATTTTTAAAAGCCGAATGATGAAAACACTGCCAACCTGGCAACCCTGGGCGTGTGTGCGTGTCCTCGTTCTTGTAAACCAGCTGTAGCTTGCCGGGTTGCCAAATTGATCTCACAAACTCCTTACACCAGTAAAACCTCAAGCCATGAAATAGTGGCGTCAAACTTACAACAAACACCTACAAAACACAATGTTTTTTCTCAAATTACGGTTTCACACTACAATGTCTTGCATAAGTTTTCACCCCCAACCTTGAACTTTGCCATATTTTGTAGTATTACACCCTGGAACTGAAATGGACTTGCTTGGGCTTATATGTCAAACGTTTACCATAGATAACATAACTGAATGCAAACAGGAGGCGATTGTTGTTTCCATAAAGGTTCACAAGGTTCTGTTTGAGTGTACATCAGGCCCGGGGTTCTCAAGCGACACCACAAAAAAAAGCGCACGAGTGGGAGGATTTTCCTTTCATGCAGGTATGAGAGAATGGTTAGATATGAAGTTTGCTGCGAGGAACAAAGACCATGTTCCTTAACATTAATCCTGAACAATCCTTAGTAACTGCCTGGTAAAGGTAACTGCAATTTAAAGGGGCCGCCTCACGCTTCCCAGAATCCTCTGCGCCAAGTAGCGAGTCGCCTTTTCCGTTGCCATCGATACGCCAAAAGCAATCCGGTGACGTCCCAGGCCAGAGATCTGCTGTAGGTGCCACATTCATATCCCCGACAGTCATGACATTTTGTCACTGGCACTCCACCAACAGCCCTATTCAGGTTGGATTGATTTTTCAGGAAAATGCACAAGGTCTCCTCAGTGATTATAAAAAAACTCACACCCAGACAGCAATAAAATGACCACAGGAGGACAGAGATTCCAGCGGGATGAACTTTGTATGAACTCAGGTGCTTGCGTCACCTGGTCATATGATCATGATCCACTCACATCCTGTCCAAGCGGTCAAACAGGCGCTGCACTAGAGAAGCTAGCGCTTATTTCAGTTTTGGGATGAACCAAGGTTCCAGAAAAAATGTGAAAACCCAATTCATGATCACAAAATGTATGGTTGTGTCACTCTTCCAAAGCATCCAGTTTTTCATTTGGCAATTCGGGAAGTGTTTATTATCAAGAGGAGGGTAACTGAGACGCATGCTACGAGAACAAATACAGCAAGTAGCAGCATTTTTTTCCAATGTGTGGCGACACCTGCACAGAACATCACAGACGTGTGTATCCGCACAGGACTAAGATTGTGAGCCAGGGCTGAGTTTGGTGAAGTAGGTAACGCAGCCTGGGTTTCTCAGAGAAGGACGGAGATGAACGCAGACGTGGCCAATTCAAATGTAAATAAAATCACAGAATAGCACCTGTAAAATAGAAAATGACCAAATGACCAAATGAAAATGTAATCCTGTTCCAATAGGGCAATTGGGGTAAAGTTTGAGTTCAGTCATGTCATAATTACGATATTTCTGACGAGAATTAAAGTCAGCATTCGATTCTAATACAGATACGGATATTTGGAGCACTGAACACACACACTATCACTGCAATACACCACTAATGTTTACCTTACTAGCACATTTTATCAGTAGCAGAGTTTATGGCTCCGAGTTTATTGCTCTATTTTGAAATAACACACTCTCCCCCCAACTCTCAGTTCCACCACTGTTCACAAGATGACTTTAATCTAGAACACGCATTCTAAACCCATCTGGGCCGGATCAGAACCTGTATCTGGTCGGTTCCTGCTTGGACACCACTGAGTGTAGCTCATTTGCATAAAATGGTGGTGATTCTTTTCCAACCTGGCAACATGGAGGACGAGAGGAAAGCGCGCGACGCAGCCCGCGCTCGGCGCGCCGAATTGTGTGGAGGCCCCGCCCACAGCCGCGCTCCGAGGCGCGCGCGCCACTGGGAGTGAAGAGAAAACACGCACACACGCACGCACAGCGCTTGAACGTGGCCACAGGAAGAAAAAAAAAAATGGAATGTTTATAACCACATTAAAATGATAAACGCACAGTTTCTACAGCCACGCCCCTTTTGCCTTCTTCTACGACTGTGGAATAGTTTAACTGTCGAATCACGAGGTTTTGTTTTATTGTGCCTGTGTAATGTTTGATTAAAAGGCATGAATAACTCTCTCTCTCTATCTCTCTCACTCACTCTCCCAAACCTTCCTCCGAACCGCAAAACAATCCACTTTTTTTAACGGCTTTCTTCAGCCACCAACACCTACACCAACGACTGCACGAACCTCTTGCCGCTCGTGCGTGCTGCTCGCGTATGCGTTAGAAAACAGCGACCTTTCCAGTTTACAGTGCGTCTCACCCCAAGCAACCCTCCCCCCTCCCCCTACCACCCACCACAAACGCACGCGCGTCCCCTCGCATCAGTAAGCTCTTCAGGTCGACCCTTCAAAATCTTAACCGACTTTTTTTTAACGGAAAATATTTAAAATTCAAATTCTGACTGGAATTCCATGAAGGACAGGACTAAAAAAAAAAAAAAACAGCTTCAGTTTGTGGTAGCTAGCGAGGTTAGCTACCGCCGCTCCCCGTCTGCGGCAGTGTGTGTGTGTGTGTGTGTGTGTGTGTGTGTGTGTGTGTGTGTGGTGCACTTGCTTTTTTTTCGCGACGTCGCTCATTTCCACACAAAACAAAACTTTATTCTTTCGCTGTGAGGTTTACTTTAAAGATTCGGCGTATAACCGGAAGTCAGAGGTATTAAAAAAATTAAATAACCCCCTACACCACCCGGGGGCTGCTGCTGCTCTCTGACACGGGCGTTAGAGACTCTCTGGAGTGGTGTGTGTGTGTGTGTGTGTGTGTGTGTGTGTGTGTGTGTGTGTGTGTGTGTAGGTTTTTTTTCTTTCTTTTTTTTGACTCACTTCCATGTCCTCCATCGGGTCGTCGTCGGCGGGACCCTGCGCGCTGTCGCTGTTATTCAGCTCCACAGCCGGTGAAGCTCGCTTGTCGTTACTCGCAGCGGAGGAGCAAGAAGAAGAAGAGGAGGAGGAGATGGAGGAGGACTTCTTGCCGGCCGCCTGCTCGCTCCTCCGCCTGCCGCGCTGCACTTTGGCCGCGTTGCGGTACGACACCGAGCCCTTGTAGTTCACTTTGAGCACCGCGTGCTCCTGGATGAGTCTCTCCAGCTCCAAGCACGTCCGGTCCGGCTCAGACCCGTGTCTCCTGCGGACCATCCGGCAAATCCGCTCCAGGTCCGGACGCGCTTTTCTCGACCTCAGCGAGTCTATGGTGTCCAGAATCCACTCGCGGTACCTCGGCTCCGACATGATTCACCCAAAAACAAAAGTTTATTTTGTTTTCGTGTGTTTGTTTGTTTGTTTTCCGTCGACGACCTGATTATTTAATCCCGCAGAAAGCACACACGCGCACAGGCTGAGTGAGTGTGCGTGCGTGAGTCGGAGAAGAACGGAAACATTAGCTTCGGCTACTGTACGCGTGCGTTGGCTCGCATCGTGCGCTTAAGGTGGAACGGAAGAGATGGCGCGCGCACCCCACAAAGACACCTCGATTTAAGGTGGAAATGCGGATGTGGGATTTTCGCGTAAACGCGGCGACGATTCTTTTGAACTTTCAGCGTCATTGTATCCCGGTAGTGTAGCACAACCATTGCTTTATTTTACAAGTACTTATTCGCACAATACTCGGAGTAATCATGGATTTTAATTTGAATAAATTATCATGCACTATGTGTATCACAGCCGTTTGTACAGAATAACTTTGTATGCTGTAGCATTACAGTTTCCCTTCACTGGAGTTAATGTCGGGATCAGACTACACTAATTCAGACTAATTTTGACCCGATTTTGTCGTGGGCGACAAATTCCCAGCATCGGGCTCAAATATGAACGTCAGGAACGATGAACAGGCCTTGTAGTGTGACAGCTACGAAATGTCTAGCATGTCAGAATTCTTTCTGGTCTTATCTCACATAGTTTAATAACTCCTACCATGTGTTCCTTGACCTTCCTCCTGTAGCCATGATTGACAGTTTCTTGACCCTCCTCCCTGACAACACGCGAGGACGTGAACAATGACTGGTTGGCGTCAAACTTGTAGTGTTGCCAGTCTCCTGACCAAGACATGGTAAGAGTTTATGCCACTATGATTGCAAAACCTGACATGGTGGCCATCGTGAAAGACAAAAATATGGCGTAGTCCGATCCCGGCATGACGATGCCCCTGTGCACAAAGCAGCTCCATGAAGACATGGTGTTCAGGTTAAGGTTGGAGTGGAAGAACTGGNNNGCGCCTGACCTCACTAACGCTCCTGTAGCTGAATGAACACAAATCCCCACAGCCGCGCTCCGACAGCTAGTGGGAAGTCGCGCAGAAGAGCGTGAGTTATAATAATAAGGGCATATGGCTGTGACGGATGTCTTGAACTCTAACCTGAACATAATTCAAATCTACAAATGACACTATGGTTAAATTTGGCAAGTTCATTTAAAGTCTTCTTTTAATAATCAGGTTAAACATGTGGCCCGTACACCAGCTAGCCATTTACCAATGTAACAAAAGGTTTTTAGGGTGTGTTTTTTTTTTTTTGGAACTCCATGGCAGTCCATTCTGAACTAATTACATATAAATATTTATAATTAACATGTCCAAACTTTATTTTGCAATAGAATTCCAAGTTCAGTTTTTAGTTTTAAACTTTAATTTCACTGTGGTTAACGGTTTCCTACATTACTCACACCGTCGTTCCACTACCTGCTGATCGTGGTGCCAAAGACTAATGCATCATGATTAGCCTCCAAAACGTCAAATTTCATGCTAGTATTCCGTCAACACCATTACATTCATCATCTCGTAGATCGCTACCTAGCCGAGCCAAGCCTGCTGTAACCCGACCCCTTTGCATTCTGGTACTTTGATTCCAGTGTTTAGTCTGACAGCTCCACATTAGTTCTGATTGGTGAACATTAGTTCTAATCTAGATTGGTGAACACGTTCTTATCGTGGACAGAATGTTAGAAAAATCGAGCCTGTTGTGAAAACATCGCTTTCTCACACATGAACATTCTCCTTTGATGTGAAAGTGTTAATTTATGGGATTGTTGTTGCAAAAATATATATTGTCAGATGAAATAAATCTAACAACAAATGTGTTGGTATGTGTAAAGACCTTTAGTATGGAAATTAAACAAACAAAATATTTAAAAAATTTTAAATATTAAACAAACAGGACTCACATTTTGTCATTTTAACAATTAAAACTTTATTGGAATGATACATGTTGCAAAATATTATTCTGTGTATTTTTTTATTATTATTTTTTTGGCTTTTTGTTTTTTTAACATATTCCATGTGTCTTACAGGGTTTTTTTTTTTCCCCCCCATCAAGTTCTCCAGAAGGTAAAATAATTAAGACTGTTAAAGGCAGAAGAATATACAGTATTGTTTCCCGAAAAAAGGTACAATTAGACCACACCATCACCATACCTGTGTCGGGAGGAAAAGAGTTTCTCATTATTGAAAATACACTTAGAAAAAAAAAATAAAAAATGACAAAACAGTAAATCAGTAATGGTGGTGGTGGTGTTTTTTTTTTTTTCCATTTCCTGGCTGTGATTTTAAAAGGAAACAGAAGTGTGTTGACACGTGGATGTGTACAAAGGAAAACAGACGCGTGGACTCGATGCATGAGAAGCTGATTGATATAATGAAGGTGAGGAGGAGGAGATGGAGACGGAGCGGCACGTGACTCTGAAGGCGGTTTCCTTTATTTTAGTTTTTTGTTGAGAGAATGGAGAGGACACAGTGAGGGTGAGTGCGCCGGGAGAACCGTACTAAATGATCACTTGTTTATATTCTCGCTCTCGTTAGTGGTGCGTCTGAGCTATTAGATCTTTGGTTGTTGGAAAACGCTGCTTTTCTTCATCATGCGTGTACAACACCGCAGGGAAGAAGCACCTGGATATCTCCGACTAGTTCCAGAACTTCCCACACCTCATCAAGACACTAACAGCCCAGAACTTCTCCTGGATCAGCTTAACTTCAAGGAACGTTGACGGGGACTCAGGTACAGGCGCCGTCCTGTGGAAATATTCTTTGCAAAGTATCCCTGCAGCCAAGCTCCGATAGAAACGACGTGTACTTCAGTAAGCATCCATTTCCATTTCCAGCACGTGAGTAGACGAAGCAGAGAAGTGGAGCTGTTTCTTATTTGGACAACCATTTTATAGCGTTTAAAAAAAAAAAAAAAAAAAAGCCAGAGAAAGACAGAAGGAAGGAAGGAAGAAAGCTCTTAACAGTGAAACAATAAACTGAAGCGTTTTTATTTTATTTTTTTTTAAAGGAAGTGCTTTAAGACTACAATTCGGGACGTCCCATAAGCGTACCATCACCATCTGGCTGGAATCAGTTCACGTGTGGCAGAATCGAGAAAACGCTACAGAGGATTTCCTCAAACATCGTCCTAGACATGGACTTTCTTTTGTCGTTTGTTACAATGTTGTAGCAATGACCATCCTCAAAGCATCTGAACAGGCTGAAACGAAATGAATCGAAGCAGAGATTAAAATAAACAATATTTCAGATGGAGAGCTAAAGACCATCACCGTGACGCATTTAAGTCGCCTTTGTGTCGCACAGAACGATGGAGCAAGAATCGTTTTTCCTTTCCAAGCAGAAGTCATCATTTGAATCATACATTGAAGTAAAAAAGTAATTGACGATCTCGAAGGGTTTGCTCACGAAGTGAACATGAAGCCATCTTTTAACCATCACCGAGAGACAGTAAAGCATGCCGGTCATTTTGCACCGAGTGCAAAAACCACCATCATTGCATTTTTTTTTTGCAGCAGAAAATCGACGCAAGACGTACAAATGAGACAAAAGTAACTCTTTCTTCACTGTGATTGCCTTCACATTTTTTCCCGACTTCACTTCATTAGGTTTCAAATATGTCAAACAGAAGCAGACTTCAATGTTATCCAATGGTCAGTGTGTTCAACGTTAGCCCCGAGCTACAGTGTATTATAGAACAGTATGCTACGAAAGTGATACTCAGGGAGCTTGCGAGCGCCGCAACAGGATGGCGTTCGATCGTTTGTCGAGAAAGCGCAAATTTGAATCCCGACGACGACACTGCCATCCGTGGCTGGGAGTAAGAAAGTGAAAAATCGTCCGTGCTCTCTCTCTGTGTGGGAGTGGCATACTCTCTCTGTCCTGTCAGTCACAGGGACACTGGCCCATCGCGAGCATCTGTGGGTTCAAGTATGTGGAAGAGGGCAGTCGGCTTCCTTCTTTACGTCGGCTTGTGAAAGAGCGCTGCTTAGAAACATCCACGATTTTTACATAATACACCAATAAAACTAGGTAAGATATTAGTCAGGATTTCAGACGGTGTGGGGATATCTGTGATGTTGCCTAGCAACGGGCTTGACTAGTGTACAGGTTTGTGGCTCAGAAACGAGCAAAGCTTCCAGCTCAAAGAAAAACCGCTAACTAAGCTCCGCCTCTTTTATACAGCAAACCATGATGCGTTTAAAGTTTCAGCAGGGAAGGGGAAGCCAGTTTGACAGCTTGAGGGCTTTAAAAATTAAAACCGCTCCTTTAAGACCTCATTTATTTTTGGTCTACAAGTAGCTCGAAACCTGTGACAACGTATTGGTTATCCAGAGGATTTTCAACACTATTGGCTACTTATTAATGACTCCAAATGGCTGACGCTGACAATCCACATGATAATCATGACGCTTTCACATATTCACTCTGTAAGAATTGAACCCTGGTGTGTTTTCACTCCGTGTTTGGGGGGAAAAAGAAAAAAAAAGTTAAAGACATGGAAGATGAGGGACGAACAAGCAGGGGGACCGCTTCCTGAACAGGAATTAGAGTTTTGTATATTTTCACTCTCTAAAAAAAAAATTATAATAATAATGGCTCCTCTACCCTCCAACAAAACACCTGTTTGCCGTCTCGGTATTGCTTGGACAGACTTGGGATGGGAAGATGCAAAAAAGCAAATTAAAAATAAAATTCAAAACAGAAACAAGACAAAGCACAGAACGAGAGAGGGAGCGCAAAGCCGTGTTAAAAAAACGAAAACAAGAAGAGTTGAACTGCTTTGTTGGATGCACTTTGATTTAGTACCAGAGATGAAGCTGCGTGTGTGTGTGTGTGTGTGTGAGTAACACAAAGAGACGACTGCACCTCGACCTCGGCCCTCGCTACAACTCTAAAAGGACATGAAAATGGATAAATATAATAATTATAACTGTAACAAGAACAATAAGTGATAAACGATCGCGAAAGGCAACACTGCTGGCTTTCTTGGGACATTTTTAATATCATCCCCCCTCCCTCTCTCATGTGTGTGTGTGTGTGTGTGTGTGTGTGTGTGTGTGTGTGTGTGTGTGTGTGTGTACAGAAGAGGGGGGGCTCTACATTGTTGTTGTTCTTGTTGTTTACTGAATACAGAGACTCAAGTCCAGTCCATCATCATCATCATCATCATAATCTTTCTCTCCCTCTCATTCATTCTCTCTCTCTTTCTGTTGCCCCGCCCTCCCCCATCCATATCGCTCCGTCGCTTTCTCCCTCCGCCTCTCCAGGTTGGCTCTAGAACTCTGCAAACTCCTTTGCGCATTTTTCCGTGAAGGACACCCGGATTTCCTCTTCCTCGTAGTCGTCGAAGTTGCTGGTGTCTCCCGGACCTTTGCACTTCGGGATGAAGGGGGCTTCGACCTGACACACACACACACACACACACACACACACACACACACACACACACACACACACACACA
>JAQQZR010000023.1:26270567-26289122 GCA_030068235.1 Notoglanidium macrostoma | reverse complement strand
GTGTGTGTGTGTGTGTGTGTGTGTGTGTGTGTGTGTGTGTGTGTGTGTGTGTGTGTGTGTGTGTGTGTGGTGTTTACCTGTATATAGCCCTGCTGATCAATGAGCAGGTTCTCAGGCTTAAGATCTCGGTAAATGAGGTCGAGCGAGTGAAGGTATTCAAAGGTCAGCACTATCTGGGCGGCGTAGAAGCGAGCATGAGGCTCACTACAAAGGGGGAAAAAGGGAAAAGGGTGTAAAACATCTCCACTACCTTCTTGAGAGTATTCTTCCAAGACTTATTTTATATTTGTCATCACTTCCACAGATTTTTGTGGACCACTCATGACTATCTATGCAGTCATATTCAGAACTACTGGCTCCCTTGGTAAAAATAGGCTTTAAAAAAAAGAAAAGAGAATAGAAAAATGGCTTTGTGGTTAATAAGCTTGAGCTCATGCTGAAATCATGAGAAACCTGACCTTTAGCTGAAGGCAAATCTATTCCAGGAGAAAAACATTACCACAGACCTGTAGAAATTCTTATAAAGCATGTTCACATACGAGACTTTGTGACACGGCGTGGATTTGGTGCCAGAGCGGCTGTTTGAAGCGTTTCAGATACTGTCGGCCAGCTGGTAATTTCTCACACAGCAGTCTCCAGAGTTTACACAGAATGGTGCGAAAAACAAAAAACCATCCTGCGAGCCAAGGATCCGCAGGCTCAGACAGACGGATCAGAGGAGAACGAGAGTGCGCCGAGTTGACAGGAAGTCTACAGTAACTCCAATGGTGACTTTATAGCATCCGAGAGCTCAGCACATCGACGCTTGAGGTAAATGAGCTACAACAGCAGTAGAGCACATCAGCGTCCACACCTGTCGGTGAAGAACCAGAATCTGAGTCCGTCAGGAGCACAGAAACCGGACAGCTGAAGAGTGGAAAAAGATTTTTTCTAATCTGACTTCCTGTTCGCTTAGTCATGAATCACCATGGGGAAGATTAGAAAATACACAAATGAAACGAGGCCAAACAAAGTGTGCTGACCTTCATGAGTCAGACGACGCTTACATAAATAACCGCATGCTTGAAAATCATGGTTGGGCATTTGGAGATGAAGACGGCAGGGTCGACGAGTCTCTGAATCTGCAACTAGACACCACGTACATGCCAACAAACCATCTGCGTCAGAGGAAAACCTCTTCTCTCGTCTAACCACAAACTTGAGAGGCTGGATTTTTGCGGTCAGATGAGCCAAAAATTTTGACGGTTTTGAAAGAGAAAGAAGAAAAAACCCTGATCGCTACAGTTAAACAGGTGGAGCGATATGAAAAAAGATCATATCATGACATACAGGCTTATTAACGAAGTAGTTCTGAATTTAATTTAAAAATAAATAAATAAATAAATAAATAAGTCTACAAAAATTTGTTTAAATGGAAATTAAATTCTACTCCTTTTAATAAATTCAAATGTTTAAAAAAAAAAAGTTAGATGTAAAATTTCAGGACAAAATTTTAACATTAAGCCTTTGTAAAAATTTGTAAACACTACTTAATATATATATATATATATTTTTTTTTTCTGCAGTATCTCAAAAAAAAAAAATAATAAGAAAAGTATAGTGACATAATTTACCATGACATCGATGTTATATCTCCCAGCCCTAGCCTTAACTACAACTTTTTTATATAATTTTTTTACCTCCAAAAAGCTCCTGGGAACCTTGTGATGCCTCCATGACATTGAAAGGAGAGTTAAAATGGAGAAGAAAAAAAAAATATATATATATATATATATATATATATATATCCGGCTGCCTCTGCATGAATAATTTCACGCTAAACTTTTACAGCCATCTTTCCCAAGGGTGCCAATAATTCTGCAGCTCAGTGTATTTACTCCTGGAACTTGCTGTGTACATCTGTGCGGTTTACACTTGTATCAGCACTGATACTGTTCTAACCCTTCCTATAAAGGCAATGTGCATAACAACCGACACTCATAACCTGTCATAATGCACGCATAAGGCTTTATACACCTCATTATAATTATTTGAGAAAATAGATTACTGCCTAGTATATAGAGCTGTTCTTTATAACTCGGACCGTAAGGCACGGGCGCAGTGCTCGTTCACGGACACGACTCGGACATGGTTACGTCACGGCGCAGGAGACTCACCTGAACCTGCCGATTCTCCTCAGATGAGAGAACATCTCCCCTCCTGGAACATACTCCATCACCATATACAGGTTAGTGTTGTCCTGAGGAGCACAGACACACCAGTGGCCTGGGCGTTAGCAGTGGCGTCAACAAAAAAATACCAGCACGTTGCGTCAATTAACCCTTTTCTCTACACGTACGCAGTCAATTTAAGGCTCTTTTTAAAGATATTTAGCAAAATATAGATGTAAATCACCTGAGCATTAATGTACATACGCATAAATGTCTCTGGACTATTTGTCGTTCTCAAGCTTTACTTCACTTTAACATTCCACATTAAATAATAATAATAATAATAATAATAATAATAATAATAAAAAAAAAGAAGTTTCTGATCACTTTCGATTTCTTTTAAAAACTAGTGTTTGTTTATTTTTTTAAACTAATATAGTTTTTGTGTCTGTAATCTATAATTTTCTGTGTTCATAAATAATATTATCGATTGTCTTCCACATCCTTGAATGGTCAAAATCTTCAACATTAAAAAATTAAATCTATTTTATTATTTCATGCACAATGCTTAAAACTCCTGGACGAGCGATTTACAATCCTTATGACTCAAGTTTCATATTAGTAACTTTTGGAGCGGTGTGAAAGGGTTAAGGAAGTGTGTGCAGTCTGACATGCTTCATCTACATACCGTCGTCCATTTAGATCGTTTTTGCTGTTAATTTAGCCTCCTGATTGTCCGAGTGGTGTGTCAGAAACATCAGAATACATCATTTGGAGATTTTTAACGTCACAGGTGGTGTTCACTCTCAAAGAAGAAGTTTTTTTTGTATTATAGTTTGTATTATTTTCCACCTGGTTTCTTACAGGAAGTTGTTCATGTCCTGATTTAAACCTCAAAAACGTCACCGTAGCTCTGATCTGATTTATGTGACTTTAATCAACACCCCTGTATTGCTGAACGTCCCGAATACACACACGCTGTTATTTTTAGTTACATATTTTCATCTCGACATGACAAACCTCCAAACGCTCATTCACCAACGAGACATTTTTCTTAGTCGAGTTTCTCAACGAGACCTGATTGGCTCATAGGATTTTAAAAAAAGAAGGTGCTGCGCTTTTGATTTCACGTCTAAAGAAATCCGAGAAGGAAACGACGGAGTTTGTTAGGAATCAAACCGAACACCTTGAAGGAATGCTCCAGCCGGACGAGGAACGGGAAGCTAACAGCCTGCAGGATGCGTTTCTCGTTCAGTGTGTGTTCTATCTGTTTCAGCTTGACCACCTGAAAGACAAGACAAACACACACACACACACAAATCACCACCACCATTCAAATTATTTTGTAGGCTTACTATTTATAATAAAAAAAAATAAAAAAAAAAGTCAATTTTGCCTATTCTCATCCACGTTTTTTTTCCCTCTTCCTAATTCCTAATAAATATAGCTAACGGATTCTAACTATATGCTTATCAAGCGTTAGCTTAGTCACACAGAGACCAAGAGGTTTTATTTCACACTTGTGATGAGGGCGCACGCTTTACACAAGACAAAGCAGACAAGAGATGGGGAAGGGGGCGGGGCTTCCGAGCTTCACTACGCGACAACTATACACCTGTCAATCATTCCATATTTCTATATCGATTTGTTAATCTGTTGTTTTTATCAGGTGGAGAAAATTTTTTCTCTGCGCATTTGTTTAGAGGTAACTCGTAGCAGCACACTGCGATGTTAAAATGCGCAAAAGCTCGTTTTAGAAATTGTCTCCTTGAAAAAATTCTTCAAAACCAAAAAGGAGCCTGTGTCACGGATTATTGTAACAATAACGTATCAACAGTGCTGTTAAGACGAGTACCATAAGGGCAAGAAAACAAACATGTTGTGCTAAACTATTTTAAGTGGAAAAAGGTTTAATACATTTCATCATCAATGGACTTACAGCGTGTTCAAGGTGCAATAATCAATTTGTTTTTATTCCTTGGTTGGACAAATAATCTGGAAAATATTTTGAACATGATAAAAGCGACAGATTAAACCGCGGCCTCAACAAGCTGCTGAGGAAATGTTTGGAAAACTTAATTCCGAGCCGGAATTCCGTTCGTGCTTGGATGCGCCTCCTGGAAGTCATTTTATAGACAACCTACTCTACGGATACTGCATGGAAAAAAGAATGACCTGACAATCTTTATCAAACTGTCAACTTTTCCAGGTCCAGAATAAATTTCCTTGCCTTCTGTTACACAATCGGATTTATTTTCTCTGATGTGTACCGTATTCAGCTGGGATCATTTCTATTATATTTATTGTGGTTGCAACGTAACTGAATTATGCGTGAAAACGTTTAAACAAACGAAGCTGCGTTTTCCCCCCTGTATTTTTTATTTTTTTTTTACTTACTTCAGGTTTTAAAAATATTAAAAAACGTAGTCGGTTTTAAAGAGCAAATAAACATCGGATGAGTATCGATCTCAGCTGAAACTCGAGGTTTTAGCACAGGTAGAGGAAGAGGAGAGGAAAAAGTGATATCGCGCCGTCTCTAGCTCTTTCGTCCCCAACCTTCTGTTTGTCGAGGATCTTCATTGCGAAGTGCTGTCCCGTTTCTTTGTGCTTGACCAACATGACTCGACCGAAGGAGCCCGTGCCCAGCGTCTTCAGCCGTTCGAACTGGTCCAGAGACGCAGTGTTCTGGGAAAGACAGAGACAGGACAATACATAACACAGAGAAAGTACCGCATGAACCTACACAGAAGAAACCGTCGTGTCTCTGACAGATATAAGAATTCAGCTTATTCACAACAAATGTCCAAAACTTAAACATTCCTCCGGCACTTCATCAGTTGTCCAGAAGATGGCACAGACGGCCTCCTTATACTCCACAGGCAATGAAAAGGCACATGGCTTTAACAGCTGTTTACATTTCTGCAGCTCAAATTTAATCCAATTGTGGAGAATGTTTTTATATGTTGGGTTTTTTTTTTGGGGTACTAATCAGATTTTGCTCCTGTTCTCTATTTAGCTGCAACATGTTTAGGTTTTAAGAAGGGAACGTAAATCCACAAACATGTGACGTGAACCTCCTGTAGAGGAGTTCGACCAATCAGTAATCAGCTGGGTCAAGCAAGACGAGCTCGTACACAGGCAACCACGACTATTTGTGTAGCTACTAAAGCAGATCTGCAGGGTGTTTATATGTTTCCAGGACACTTTACGCTCGAGTTCATTCTGACTGTAACGTGCAGGAAGTGAATATGTTACTAGGACGCTACTATGACTGCTTGAGTCAGGTTTACAGAACTGAGTAGACTCGTATCTGGTCACGTTTTATTAAGTATAGACTGAACATCAGGGGTTCTTAAACTCGAGAATGGCAGAAAATACATTTTAGTGACCTCACGCCTGTAACCCCGTTACAGTTCAGATTTATAACGTAGGACTATTATATCATTTCATCATTTCAGTAAGACACATGTGCAACGCAAGGGAGCATAAACCTGCGTTTCTGATTTATACACTTTGCACTTTGCTTCAGAATGTCATGAAATGTCACGGAGTCGCAATTCCACGACTCTGCACTGGGTTTTAATTTGAAACGACGGATACAGGAAGTGGAGAGAGAAAGAAAAAGAGAATGGTAGATTTAAATAAACAGATTAAAATAAAACATTCACACTGTTTTCCTGGTCGACGTTCGTGACCAGCTAAATATTATTAATATTAATAACATATCGTGACGTATCGTGGGAGTTTCATTTCGGGAAAATAGTCTCATTAAATCACAATCATGATACTGTGATTACACGGACATCATCTGCCCACCTAGCAAGCTTTTATGATTAAACATCTGATGGTTTTGTGTGCGTGTGTGCGTGTGTGTGTGTGTGTGTGTGTGCGCACGTGTGTGCGCGTGTATTAGTTATGGAGGGAAGGACCTACCTGTGCTGGATTCTCCCATTTCTTCAGGAAATCTTCTTTGGCTTTAGCGAGGAACTCCTTCACTGTAAAGAGACGAGATTACATTTCATTTGTTTAAATAGTTTTAAATATAAGAGTAACTTCAGATACAGAATCTGTGTGTACACACACACACACACACACACACACACACACACACACACACACACACACACACACACGTCTATCGTGTGTAATGTGAGTTACACATCCAACTGCCATTTCCACATTAAGTTGGAGCAGCTCCACCTCGTTACTGTTACACACGCTCGCGCGCGCGCACAGAGGCATGCACACACGCACAGACACACACAGACTTGTGATTCTATTTCTATAATGTTCCTGTAACTGCACATCCCAATGTGTTTTATCGCTCTTTATTCTTTATTATCGGAATCTTCCAACAATTACAATGTTAAATGTATTAAAGGTGACGTTGTACTTCTTATCCTTTAATTGATTCCACTAGACTTGATGTTTCACAGACGTTCCACAAGTGCCTTCCTGTTCTCACTTACATTACAGCAGCTATAAAATACTCATCCCCTCAACCGCCTGCCCAAAAGCACACCTGCCCACCCAGCCGCCCACCCGCCGCTCTTCTGTCTCAAAGTTAATAATAATAAAAATAAAAAACCCTGCAGCGTGAAATGTTACCAAGAAACCACGAAAAAGCATAAATCACAAATCACAAGGGCTTTTTCCCCACTTCATAGATCAGGACGTGTCGAGAACGACGTGACTCCGAGGTCCGAATTCCCAAATCCGAACATCTCTAATCTGAACACTTTCTGTCTCTCACATTGTCCAACACTTCCTGTTCCCACCATGACAGAGTTAAATCGATAGCAGTTGGTGCTCTGTATGTGTGTGTGTGTGTGTGTGTGTAAATATATATGTATGTGTGTGTGTTTGTGTGTGTCTATATATACAGTGAATATAACATTGCCAAAAACTTTAAAAACACTTTAGACTACACAGAGTTCATTACACAGTAAGCCTGCTAGCGCGCACACACACACACACACACACACACACACACACACACACACACACACACACACACACACACACACACAAAAGGGCATGCAGAAGTACACACAGAAGCGCACATCCCCCCGCTTATCTTTATTGGGCTAATGGCTGTGTGGGAACGCTGCGATTCCTGGCCCTTCCCCATTCCTCTGCGCTGCTCGCTGGAGGGAACGCCAGGCTGCTTCGAACCCTCGGGGGAAACGAACTCTGCAGCAAGAGTCTGCACTAGACTGAGACTAAAACTATTTCGGCTCTGCACAGCGACGCTGCACATGCGTGCACATGCAAAGCTCACATGTAAGATGCAAAAACAACACTCAGGCGCAGTCTGAGTGAAAGCACGAGACGTTATCTCCCATACACACAACTGTGGCTTGAACTTCCCCTGCAGCTCGACGCTCTCGAGACTACGCCTCTTCCTCCATCTCAACTGCTTCTATCACTCTGGCTCACTCACTCACACACACGGTTCTCTAACAGGCTGAGCTCGATTCAGATAAGTCAGGCGGGCGCGAGAGCAGTAGCCAGAGACCAAAGTTCACTCAACACACACAAAGAAACACATGGAAAACTGTGCCATGGTGCCAATATTTTTGCACTAACCACCACACACACACACACACACACACACACACACACACACACACACACACACACACACACACACACACACACACACATCCCCCAAGCTGCTCTTCTCTGATAGCAATATGTGACAAATGTTGATCAGAAACTTGAATTTTTCACTGGTGCCACAGAAAGTGCATTTTTTTCCCCCAACTAAGTGACATGAGTCAAAGAAGAAGGAACATTTCCAAACATTTTTCTTTTTTTGTTTTAAAGGAAATTCCTTTTCCTGGACTCTTCCAGAACTTTTCCAGTGTCAAATAAACCATCACAAAATGACTAGGAGTTCCACAGAAAACAAACAAACAAATAAATAAATAAATTCTGCCAGCCAAAGCCACACAACTTTAAAGCTAAATGACAATTTTATCATTTCATGAAACGACGTCTTAATCAAATATCAACTATTAAACTATAATGGATTACTGGTTGTCAGAGAGCAGGTGCTGGTTACGATTAAAATGCCAGTTACAGTTGTATTCGTTCAGATACTAGCACACTAAGAAAAAAAAACCTACGTAGCCTAAAAGTAAGCACAACCCGAAACCTAGATCCGTAACACATCTGGTCAGAACATCGGCGACTTAATAACAGAGATTTTATAACAGGGATGTTCAAGTAAAATAAAATTCAAATATATTCCTTTCACCCAGACTTGAACCTAGAAGCTGGGTTCAAGTGCAAATGCATAGTCGCTAAAATATGCAAATGTCACCTACTTAGCACAACAACAACAAACAAAACCTAATGGGTGGGGCGATATGACGAAAATATCATATCGTGATACTCGATGCTTACATGATATAAAAATTGCTGGCAAATCGCAGTGTTGCGTTTAAATAAAATCAGAAGAAATTAGTTTATTTAAGAAGTCTACAAATTAATTGTGACTAAAAAGGGTAAAAATTCTGATGAACAATTAATTTTAGTGGTTAAAATTTATCATCAAATCAGCTGCTTCGAATCTGTTCGCAAGTGAACAATAAGCACTGGGGGGGGGGGACAACGTTGCAAAGCCGAGAGTGAATTTTAAAAACGGCCCAAACGCCTAACCGCTTGCAGCCTGAAACAACAAATCTGTCCTCAACAAACGTTTAACATTATAAACTAGATCATAACTTCACGATTCCCGAACAAACAATGAATAAAAGTACGAAATGAAAGAAAGAAGCGAGCGAGTCCGGCCTGAACACAGTGTGTCTCGCCAACAGAAAAACAACGTGCGATGTAGCTAAGCGTCGAGACACACGCTGCGCTCTCGGCTCCCCGATACGATAAACATCAGCCGTTATTTTGATAAATAAATGTGTAATAAATATTCATACTGCTCCTTTAAAAAAAAAAAGAAAATTGCTCAGCTCTAGGACCTACTCATGCCCATTTCTTTGGATTATCCTGATTTTTAAACTACCAGGACTTAAAAAATTTTTTTTTTGATTTTTGTTAACGAGTTTAAAGATATTTAAAGAAAAGAGACCGCGTAGTAACATTAGGTCATGTTTTAAAACAACGAGGTAAACCTTCCAGATCTGGTCTTGAGTGGTTTTACATTCCCAAACATTTCCAGACTTGCATGAGAATCCTGGTAACCTGGAACGTCGCCTCCCTCCTGCCTCACCTTCACCCAGCACCGCCGGCCCCTCCGACCCTCCTGGTACCGCCTCGGGACCTCGAGACAACGACGAGGACGTCGTCTCCTTCTTCCCACCCTGCCTCCGGGAGCTCTTACGGTCACACATGAGCACTCGGTGCGCTCTTCCTCCTCGTCTTCCTCATAAAAGCAGCCTCATGGCCCTGACATGGACGTCCAGTCCGAGCCGCGGCGCCGGATCTCTCGGACACGACTTCACGCTCGCCACTCAGGCGGATCAATCAGACCATTTGTATCAATATTTATTCTGCACACACTGCGCTGTCCCTCACACACATTAACACGCACGACTATATTGATCACAGCAGGGGCCCAGTCGCTAAGCGGAGGGGCGCGGCGGCCGCAACATCAGATTATTTCCAACGAGACGCGGAACAAACATCGTTCCAAGAGCTGACAGATAGTGAGGATTTGTGAGTGGCTGTATAATCAAAATGCGCAGGTGTAAATGTGTGTGCGTGTGTGAGTATGAGAGTGTGTGTGAGATGGAGAATGACTACACACTCATCATCTTCCACTCGTTGGAGTTCACAATCAATCACGCGGATCAATCGGTGCAGCTCCGGGCTACGGAACCTCGCCATGACGCCAACCGAAAGGGTCAAATCGGATTGCGCCAATTACCACTGGATTCTCACTTCTGATTGGTCAGAAGGTGTTGATTTATTTTCTGCAATGACTGTAAGGCAGCTACAAATCACAGGTTATCGTTCTGATGTTTTTGTTTCTATAGTAACAGCTCGCTACCTTACAGGGACCTTTACAGCGGATGCTTCATATATACAGGTTGAAAAAGAAAGTTTCCTTTAACGAGACACGTATTTAACATTTAGGGAAGGAGTCTCCAGTGTCAGCTTCCTGACACCTTCAGGACAGAGGAGTATGGCGATACGCTTTTTGCAATTTCTCGGTAACGTGACAGCTGCTGGAACGTCACCGCCTTATTTTATTCACATTCATGATCAACATCTGTACTTCCCACATGGCTGGCGCTTTATTTTAATACCTTGTTTGGGCCACATTGTTGGCATGGTGACAAAATGAATGACCCCACCATCCCTGAATTTCTTTTTCTTTACAGGGTTTTGTTGCTGGATCTGAGCTGAACTGAACTGACCAGCCAAAACAGTGGGAAAAGCGTGGAACGGTTCCAGATTAGGCACCGTAGTACTGCTGGTGGAAAAAGTGCCAATCCTCACACAAACACACCACACACAGTCGTGCATAAAGGAAATAAAGACCGTGCTCATTTGCAGGCCAAAGACCAAGAGCGAGCAATGAAAGAGAAAGTTAGAGAGAGTGATATGGAGAGAGAGAGAGAGAGAGAGATCCTCCTATATGATCCTCTCCATGCTAAATCACCAACCCCTTCCTCGTCCTTGGCCTCCTTGACCTTATTTCTGACATCCGTAGCCATCTCCCCAGTGTAGCTAAAATTTCTCTTGGGAAGTGCTGGACAATTATTTGCGTTCAAAAGATATGTGACTGCTATTTTGCTGAACTCAGTTAATGTTTTTAATTATTTATTGATAATAAACTGACACTGAACGGCCCCAAATGGACTACTGTAGTTTTTAAACGTTGCATCCTGTCTCAGCTTATATAACGCTTACGTCACGTTTGTAAATCCATTTTCGCTAAATGTTTGGGACGTATATTCATGTTCGTTTCGAGTCAGAGTTTTTCGGTTGTCGAGGATCTAGAAGAGGTAGATGGATGAAGAAATCTGTTCTTTTATTGCTAAACTAGAGAAAGACTAAAACAGGACGCACATTCTTCATTTAACCCTAGCCCGTTTGAATGCCACGCCCAGTAACGTTCATATTTAGCGCATCGCAATAAAGAATAAAACAAAAGAGGAGATTTCTCTCATGACCCTATTTGTAAATCAGATTGGAAACCACTGCTCTACAAGTTATTTGGCATTGTGTCTCACACCCAAATGGCTCTTTGAGCGAAAACAAGCAATAACAATTTCTGGAGACACGCACTAGAAAAATAGCTGTTTTTACCCTCAATATGCCTCCAGTTCTCTTGGCAGAACAGACGATTCTTGGTATCCGAGTCTCAAACAATACTTTTTCCATATCATTCCTTCTCATGTCCATACAAAATAGGGCAGACAAAGAGATGCTCAGGTTCCACCTTGATAAAGTCGCTTCATAGATAGCTCTTATAAGAATGTGGGATTTTTGGATCAGGAGCACTTCATTGGGTATCTATTAATGCTTCATCAGCAATTGCTTTTGTAGTGTGCACACCCCAATGTCCACAAACAACTGATTCCATGGGAATAAAGTTGTGATCGTCTGTGGAGGACAGCAATTCTGAAAGATTTCATGTTCATGTCACGTAGTGTCCACTGGCATAACTGTGCACCTCTTATACACGTTGGCCCGCCTATCTGCCGTAAGGTCACCTTACAGGATGTCTTGGTGGTAACTAGGAAAGCAACACTTGGCTCTTTTAGTCTAGAACCAATGTGGACTCAAACTATTATATAAAAAGCATACGAAAATTTTATCACACCCCAAAAACCAAAAAAAAAAAAAATCTGCTTCAAACCAACTCTAGTTCCTCAGTGGATTGATGTGGTTTAGGACACAATTGGACTTGCTGTGAACTAGAAACCCTTGGCCCTGAAGATGGAATTGTAGCAGAAAGCAAAAGCGTTACACGGAAAACAGTACAGATCCTCTGTGTAGCACATATCGAGACTGAAAAGACTCAGCAATTTCCCCAACATCAGCTTTGAGGCATCAAAACTTAAACATGGTCTTGGAAGCTCGACCTCGCTTAGTGTATGTGGGAAATTGCGTCCACTTTCATTCTTTAATGAACTATGCCTTTGAACAATCTGACCCCATTTAAGTGGCGTTCAGGATGCCGATCGAGGAAGAACAACAAAACAGACGCTGCTCTGCAAGTTAACATGGACTGTAACCCACAGATATATTTATAGACTCTGCAAGTGCTCCACCTTGACAGTATGTCAAATCCAAGGCTGAAGGCCGGCAAACAAAAGACGCACATGGGTTACAAAACGTGCCACTGTCGTAATTTTTGGGGAAGTATGCGAATCATAAAACGGGTGAGATCAGAGCTGAAGGGACCTTTGACTTTCAGATAGTAATTCCAAGCCTGAAAGCACTTGCTGATCGAGAACCAAATAAAAGTTTCAAATATGAGAGTGAGTTGTGAACAAAATCCTACAGGTGCTGATGGATGGATAGTACCTTGACCAGAGGGATGGAAAGAAAAAGTAAGGGAGGGAAGGAGGGAGAATCCAGAAAGCAGGACACACTGACAGATCTCCATGGGAGACAGACACACAACCTCACTGGAACTCCTTCGTGAAGCAACACCAGGCAACAGAGCAAACATTAGACGGTGAATAAAAAGGGCTTTGTGTGTGTGTGTGTGTGTGTGTGTGTGTGTGTGTGTGTGTGTGTGTGTTGGCAGAGCCACATCAGTCCACTGAGCTTCAACTGCAAAGTGTATTAAAATCATCTAATCCGCTCTACAACGTCCCAAGCTTTCCACCAGCACTATTTTAAAACTAAGCTGCTAGATTGCTGATTGGGACAAACCCAAAAACACCACAATGGCACAAGAACTCGAGAACTGCATGACTTGATTATCATCAAATCCCCCCACCCCAAAACCTAACCTCTTGTTCGGCTCCTCCTCCCACCGTCCCACCCAATCATGAGCTGTCTCGGTGCGGTGTCGGGCTCCGCCTCTGCAAGCATGCACTCTAAACCGAACCACTCACTAGAGACAAAGGCCTCTGGGTCATCCTGGGAATGGTGTCGCCTGCCCTCACCAGTGTCCAGATCACCGAGACAGGGACCAGCATGGTGGAAGAGCCTGCCAGCTAATCTTTGCAGAACTGACATCCCAGAATGTGTGTCTAACTTAGCCAGGAGGTGTCCAAACTTGACAGAAGTGGAGGTTCACATCCAAAGGAAATGGTAATGAGATGATGAATCGGAATACCAACAAGGTTTCCTTCCTGTGCAACTCATCAAAGCACCTTCAAAGCTCCTGGTCTCATTGGGTTTGCCTTCCAACCTTCAGTAGGCCACCAGAGCTGTACCTCAACCTTGTTGTTGTTCTTCTTCTTCCTGCTACAAAGACTGAGCTGCCATGTCGTCCTTTCGGTGTGCACCTCCAGTGAGATATGGGACTTTTTATTCAGTGTCTCTGATTGCAGTCCTGCACCTGTCTCTAGGGATCAGCGGGAGCCAAAAGAGATGGCAACGATAAAGCCATGAGGCATGCCATGGGCACGAAGTCCAGAACCCTCCCCATCCCCTTTCACAACCTGTCCTGGGGTCACAGGCCTCATCCCTCTCCTCTACATTAGTGTCCCCAGACCTGAAAAAAAGCTCTTTGCTTTCTCAAAGCAAATCTATCAACCTTATTCAAATGACATTCAGACACATGGCAATAGAAATCTGCTCTTCACACTTAAGTTCGAGCAGCAGCAGGGCCGCTGAGACTCATTTCGCACATATCTGTCCCACCTCGCAGCCAGGGCTCTCCAGCTAGAAGCGACTCAATAAAGATCTTGACTTTGGTTGTTGGGAGAATGTCAGAGATCAGAAAACTTAAAAAGAACATCGAGTTCATTTTCTTTCCAGCAATGCAAGCATCCTTCCTAAAGACGAAATTCCTCAATGTCATCAGTGGCCACAAAGTTAGAGATGTTTGGCCTTCCAAACCAAATCAGCATGCAGGAGAAATGAATAAATAAATATATAAAAACGAGAGAAGCAGCCAACAAGAACAAAACGAGAAGGTATCACCACCTGAAGCCATGTGCAGGAGGCCATACAAAGTGGTCTTGTTCTTAGAATTGAGCATCACATGATGTTCAAAAGACTCTACAGTGTCATACTCCAGCCCGGAGAGATTCATGCTAACTGCATCATATGACTCCTCCTCCTCCACAGCTTCTCCAGTGGAGAATCAAAAACTCAAACACACACACACAAAGACACACACAGCCCACACCCATCCCGTTGCAAGCCTCTGGCTCCCCTGAGATCACAGTCCTACAAGCTTCTGTTTATATTTCAGGCTTTCTCCACTCCAACCCCCCTCATAAACACACATCAAGCGCTTCTCTACAAGTCGACCTTCAAGGTCAGAGACTCTTTCTCAGGAAGTCCACTGTGACTGGATGCTCCAAATGTTTCCCACTTCTTTTCCCAGCCTAACTTGTTACAGCAACTTTCTTCCTGATGAGATTTGGTGTAACCTCAGGTAATACAGTATATCCTGTCTTAACTGAGATGTTAGGAAAGATCGTACGGGTTATATTCTGCGGGAAAAGACATTCAGGATAAAGACACTCCAGGAAGCAGGAAGTGGTCACTTTTCTTTCCAATCATCTCAGGCCAAACCCAAAACAAATCTAAATCAAATTTCAAACATAGCGAACAAAATATAGATGATTAAAAGCATGTGACCTTAAGATGTTGAGTTCGTAGCACAGGTACAGCCTACATACATCTCATGGTCAGGGCGCAATGTGAGGACACTTCCCCTTCAACAAACGTTTATAATAAGAGGCGTAGCTAGTACACAAGTTCTGTATAGAGTTATTACCGTGTCGATGATCCATACATCAGGAAGACGCTTTGCGAAGAAACCATATCTCGTCCGAATGATACTTTACGGCATTTTCACGCCTACTTATCAAACTTGGTCCCGAACCACCAAACTTTTGTCTGTTTTGTCAGACATGAACACCTGTACTGGGGTGTACACCGAACTGAACGCTCATTCACCAAAAATCAGGCATCTCAGCCCTCATCCAAGTGAACCCTCATTTGGTTTGTTACCGGTTCAAGTTTTTACGCTTTTATGAGTGCCCTCACCAAAAACACCTGAAAGGGCCTGAACACTTATCACTGCTTATGTATTTAAGAGGCATAACCTAGAGAAATAACAGTGAGAAATATCCAAAACACACGACGCAAAAGCTTTACTCAATGTCAGCTCTCTCTGCATCAAAGTGAAAACCACTCCTGAGACTGTTTTAGTCTTGATGCACCTCTAATACGGTTTATCTAATATATAATATCGATTTTGTACTCCATCTTTAAAATGCCTGTGAAATAGTTTCTCTTCTCTTTTGAAACAGGAAGTCAGAGAAACATCGTGTTGACTGATTTACACAACAGCCAATAGCTTCTAAGATGCGACATGCCACGCCCCCGCCCAAAAAAAACCCCAACCAAAAAAAAAAAAAAAGCTCGACAGTAGATTAGCGAATTAGCTAACTCTGGATAAGTGAAGAGTTTAACTACAGCCTTTTCATACATGGAGGATTTCACACTACCGCTTTCACCCATGCCTTTAAAATTAATGATATCCTAGTCGACGTCAAGATGCCTTAAGACGGTGTTTCTTGCGTACATATTTTTAAGCCGAGACTGAGCCACAGAGTCATCGGGTTATAGCTAAAAATTTACTATAACCATTATTTGCATAAATGTTTCTATAGGATGTTATACAGCAAAACCTGACCTGCGGAGGTGAAACACGTACGGTTCTAGAGAGCATTTAAAGTGGCGATCGTGAGAAGTTTTGGAAAATTTTGGGAAAATTCCAAGTAGTAATGACCTATAAAATCAAAACGAGAGCATCTCCAAAACTATTTGGAGGGAGTATGATAGTGGTGCCCATGCCACCAAGGGACGGATACAAAAAGCGCTGAAACAGCAATTTTATTTTATTTTAGGGGTATTTTTACACTGTGGAATGTTCAATTTAATTACACAAAATTTACCTTACTGTCCTTTTTCCCCCACTGCTATATAATTTATCACTGTAGACATTAAATAAAACTCCATTCTTTTTTTTTATTTTTTTTTAATTCAACACTAATGTTTTACTGCCTTCAAATTCCAGTCCAAACTATTTGATACGCTTAACGTACACAGGAAGTCGCTGAGAAAGTATGAAAGTGAAAACTGCTCCTAAAACTATTTTAAGCCTCGATGAACCATTAACTTGCAAAAAAAAAAAAAAAAGAATAGAGGGGGGAGGGAGGATTATACTTTTATTTCTGTTCTACAATGATTCACACAATGATGAAAAAAAGATGGGGGTGTATTTACATTTACAAGAACAGTTTGAGATTGTTAAACAAACCAACAAACATACTACTAACGACACCTCAAACGATTAACCCTCACATACTCCTAATCACTCTAAAGCTGTTTAAAAAAAAAAGTACAAAAAATACAGATACATTAAAAACATTTAGTTTGTATGAATGTGGCAGCAAACCGGTCAAGTTATTATAAAAAAAATTTTAACTAAAAAAAAATGTGGTTGAAAACGGATTGTACTGTCTAATGAGTGTTAATGGAGCTGAAGTGTCGATGATGACCATGACAAGATCATAGCGTAACAAAATTCATCACTACAGTCAACAGCATATCCGCACATCGTCCAGCCCTCGCGAGCCATACCTCCGACTTCAAGGAAAATAAAACACACAACTTCGAAGAACAAACTATTTCACACTAAAGTCCGAAAGGAAAGAACGTGAATCCTCAGGTTTTATCTCGTCTGATGCCAACAACTCCCAGAGTGTCATAAAATCTTAAAATAGTACACGAGGCCATTCTCATCAGGCCAATTTCCTTCACAACACCAGATAAAAAGATACGAGTGCTGCGGAGGAATCTGCACAAGGTCGCACACGTGGAAACGACACGAACGCGCTGAAGATAAGATTCCCTAATCATCGTAGCCGTGTCTCAACCACACACCGTGACCTTATACCTCAAAGCATTTACTTTGTGCTTATCTACAAGATTACGACAGGACACGAGAAGCTCGCTAGTACTGTAGAGTGCGACAATGTATTTTAGCACACCAGTTAGTACAGTAGTATGCAGTAGAGGATAAGATCTGTGTATTTTTTTTTTTTTATCTTGTGTACTTTGGTATTATGACATCACCTGCACGTTTATCCACACTACCACTGATCGATTCTGGCACACTATTTAGTACAGTAATATGCAATTTGGGATTTAGTCTTGGAAATATTTTATTTAGTACAGTAGTATGCACTTACAGAAGTACCCGGTATGTTCTGTCCACTTCTCACACTATCCAGTTCAGTATTATGCAGGCCGAGTTGTAGCCTATGCAGTCTTGGCACAATATTTAGTAACAGTTTACTGTTTGAGGTGGACCTGAATACTTAGCCATACTACCAATTCAGCACATTAGTATGCATATACAGACAGATCTAACGTGTTTTACACACTACTTACTCCAGTATTATGTAGTCTAAGATGTCGGTTATGCAGCTTTGTCGCAATATTTAGTACATTTGCTTGTGACAGCCTATAACATCTTGACTAATCAATGTACTGTTCCCCAAATCACTATATAGTACAGCAGTGTGCAGTTAGCGACATGGCCAATATATTTTAACACACTAATACAGTGGGGTGCAGTTTGGAATGTATTTTTATTATTCTGTATAGCTGGACCTTACACAGTATTTAGCAAACTAGTGCTATATGTGTTTTGACTAGTCATTCTACTGGGATCTAACACATTAATCTGTACAGTAGTGGGACAGAGCCCATGTATTTTGAGTGCACTGCAACCAAACACTATTAAGTACAGCAGTGAGGGACATATTCAGTGTATTTTGAGTGAACTAGAACCTAACATACTGCTTAATACAGTAGTATGCAGAGTGGGACAGAGTCCATGAAGTTTGACTGATAAGTACACTGGAGCCCAACACACTATTGAGTTCAGTATTATACATGTGAAACATATTTTGAGTGTAGTGAGCCCTAACACCCTGTTTAGTACAGTAGTATGCAGTGTGGTACAGAGCCCAATCCGTGTATTTTGAGTGTAGTGAGCCCTAACTCCCTGTTTAGTACAGTAGTATGCAGTGTGATACAGAGCCCAATCCGTGTATTTTGAGTGTAGTGAGATCTAACACCCTGTTTAGTACAGTAGTATGCAGTGTGATACAGAGCCCAATCCGTGTATTTTGAGTGTAGTGAGCCCTAACACCCTGTTTAGTACAGTAGTATGCAGTGTGGTACAGAGCCCAATCCGTGTATTTTGAGTGTAGTGAGCCCTAAC
>JAQQZR010000023.1:26226826-26254326 GCA_030068235.1 Notoglanidium macrostoma | reverse complement strand
GTTATGTCATAACGAGCTGTCAAGGGTATCAAAAATGATAAAGTCCAAGACACTAAATTTCTTGTTATTAATAAAAAGAAAAAAAAAAAAAAACGAAAACCAAAAACAAGATGTACGAAGTTTGGCTTTTTTCACAAAACGTTTTTTTCCCTAACATTATTATTATTATCATTATTATTGTTGTTGTTGTTGTTGTTGTTGTACATAATTTGTCCATTCATATTGTTTGTGATAATGTATAAACAGTTATAAAATCTAACACACTGATTCTCCTGCTATAAATTAAACCCATCTCTTTATGTTTGTCATTTGTTCTTTAAAGAGTGCACGCTTCCGAACGCTCCAGGTGCATAAAAATGAAGGAAGAAGAGAGGCAGAAAAGTGTTGGGAAAAACTATATGTTTTAAGCTGACTCTTAAAATCAGCACTTATTATCTCGCGGGAATGTTTTTTTCCTATTAAAACCACGTTGTACTCGTACTTGTACCAGATCTCACAAGGTGTAAGAGATTCGAATGAGCTGACTCGTCATGACACATCGTGTAAACAAGGCAGATGTACATTTTTAACCGAGGCGTGTGCTTCACTCCTACAGTTACCAGGAGATTACAGCTACCGCCGTGGCGATCTTCAGCCCCGGCATGGTTTTCTACCCAGTGCTGTCCTGAGCGTCCCGAGGCTCGGGGGCGTGTCGGAGGGTCAGAGGGTCTAGGTGTTGCGGAGGGTCCGGGCCGACTGGAGCGTACCATGCTGCAGACGGGATTCACGGCAGACAGCGATCTGCGCTGGCTTCTCAGAATTGGTGAGTCACTTCAGGTTACTTATCTCTCTAGAAGTTCCCTCTCAGAAGTCAAGGAACTTTTCCTTCACTGAAGTGGTACTATCAAGGGCACTTTTTGTATGTACCTTTTATTTATTTATTTTTTTATCTTGGAAGGTGTTATTTCTGACTGGGTACACACAGGCAAAAAATTAAGTAAAATGAGTTACCAAGTGACCTTAACCCATGACACACCTTTCACAGAGGTTGTTTTTGTTTTCTTTTCATTTTATGTAAGGCAAGTAGAAGCATGTCAGCTTATATAACAAATGCTTTAGGTATTTAGGAGGTAATACGGTGCCATACTCGTGCTCTTAAAGAGCAAAACAAACAAACCCATGGCTGAAGAGGCTGATGAAAACCTGCTTCGATGCGTGTGATCGGTCTCCTGTGACGCTCCGCTGTGGCCCAAAGATGACAAGGCACAAGGAATGCAGTGTTGACGAGTACCACCATAATCTCCCACAGAAACACACGAAACATGACGCACAGCAGAAAGGACACTCAGTATTGTCACAACGTAGCCAAAAAAAAAAAATACCCACATGATAAATACAGAGAGAGAGAGAGAGAGAGAGAGAGAGAGAGAGAGAGAGAGGTTAACAGGAAAGCAAAACGTTAATCATTCACGCCAGTAAATAATCACCCCCTCAAGGATGAAAGTGCACAGAGATAACACAGGAGTAAGTTACTCATAGGAAGGGATTGTACAGTGAAAGCAGTTTGACCTGTATTTGTATTTGTATATGCACAGGGTTCCAAAAGTATTGGCACCCTTCAAAAGAATGAGTGGAAAAGAATTGTCCATAACGGTTCCAACAATTAGAGAAAGGACTTACTTACATGGTTGCTTGCTCTAAAAAAAAAAAGGATTCTCAGAAGAATTATTGCTATTAAAAAAAAAAATTTTCCTAAGAAGTAGAGGGGTTCTCAAGAATCTCAATGACAGGTCACAAGTTCGAATCCTGATGATGTCACTGCCAATCGTGACCCAGGAATCTAGAGAGCGAAATTTCCTGTGTTTTCTTGGTGGGAGGGATGGCATTATTCTCTCTCTTTCTCTCTCTCTGTCGATCACAGTGACTCTAGCTAATCATTGATGTTTGAAGGGGCAGACAGCACTTTCCTCTGAGTGTGTAACGCTGCCCCGTAATGCAATATGAGCTTGGAGGAAGCATGTAAGCCTTCACACTTCCTGGTTAGTAGCTGTTATTTTAAAGGATAGATAGATAGATAGATAGATAGATAGACAGATAGATAGATAGATAGACAGATAGATAGATAGATAGCATGGTTACTGAGTTCCACTGTATGTCCCGCTTTAGGAGTCCTGGAGGTCCCAAACCTCTTCTGCGATAGATGATGATGGAGTTCCCTGTGCTCCTGGGAACCTTCAAAGCTCTAGAATTGGTTTTATATCCTCATCTTCATCTTTGTCACGACCCATTTTTAGCACAAAGGTCTATGGAGAGTTTCATGGACTTCATGACTTGGTGATTGGCCTGTAAATTATGGGATGTTATACACACACAGGTGTGTGCCTTTCTAAATCGCGTTCACTCATGTTGAATTTGCCACAAGTGGACTCGAGTCTAGTTTTAGAGACATCTCTAGATAATCAGAGCACACAGAAGACCTGAACTCAATCTGGAGTCCCTTTGCTTTTTTTTTTTTTTTACTAATTGCTTTCAGTAATTTTACTTCTTTATCATGGATTATTGTGTGTCAAAGAATGGCCAAAAAAGTCAGTTTAATCAGTTTTGAATTAAAGCTCTACTATACTGAAGTATCCAAAAAGTGGACTGAACACTTTCTGAACCAGTTGTATATATTAATTTCTAAGTAATAATTTGTACATCCTTTGTAATTATATCATTTTAATTGTTTGAACGACATACAGTATGAGAAGACGGGACAAAATGTCCTTTCGAGTGCCAAAACATTTTGACATAGTATGTTTTTGTGAGGAAATATCAAATATATATACTTTTATAAAAATAAATAAATAAATAAATGACCAGGAAGTCTATAGTTTACATGATGACCGTATCCTTGTGGTGTAAATATGAGCTGTGTAAAGCCCTTTAGGAATACTGTAAACCAAATATTTAAATCTATGACTAGGTCATCCTTTTTGTTATTTGTTTCATGTGATTTTATTCTTTTAAATATAGAAATTATCGCCAATAATTTAGAATTTTGATCTTATCCATCAAATCCAGCATCTGTCTCTTTGTATTTAGTGAGTTTGAACAGAGTCAAAGTGCCGCATTATTGCGCTGTAGTTTCACTTTTCCTTTCTGCAGATCCTCAGTGCAGAACAAAATACAGACCAGCATGTCTGTTTGTTCTTGACTCGCGTTTAAAGACAAAGTCGAATACAAAACAGTTTTCACCCTGTACGTTCACGTCTTTCATCATCTTGGACATCATATGACGAGGAAGCATTAGCCACTTCTCGACCTCCAGCCATCATCAGATGATCCAGTCCAATCCTGATCCAAATGTATATCATGTCTCACTCAATAATGTCACATGATGGTGTTTCTGTGCTGACATTCATAAATACATTGCCGTGAGCAAGCACAGTCAGCTCCACTCGGGATGAGTCCGGATTTGTCCGGTTTAGATACGGGTCATCTTTATGATAATGTCCTGTGACGTCGTCCTGAAGGCGGTAAAGTTCTGGTCATGTTCGCCGGCTGAGCTGAACGTATGATCAGCGTGAGTCAGAGTGTTGAAGGGGAAACGCTTGGAATTCTGGATTCTGATTGGTCATAACGTGTTGATAATGTTATCTGACAGTAGTGCAGCAGCAAGTCACAGGTTTTTATTAATGCGCTCGTTCCGATACGCTATACGTTTCCATAGTAGCGACCTGTATGGCGGTTGCTCCATATCATCCAAGACTGATTTTTAAAAAAGTGCGATGGTGGTACTATTAATTCCCATTAAGGGAAAGTCTGCAGGATGGAGGGTTTTACACTTTTTGGTTTATTGGTAGCATGACAAGGTTTGTTTTGTGTCTAATTAACTTTACGGAAGGACTGTTTATAGCTGCTATAACATAAGTGATAACAAGGAACTACCTTGTTTCACGCACAACGATAAATATAACTAAAAACGCAGAAGAAGTATGTTGTTCTTTACTAAACAAAAATTCTAATACTTGGCAAGCTGCTGTGTTATAATAGGACTTAAACTCTTTGTGTCATGATGTTGTTGTAAAATAACCAACGTATCGGCAGTAACAGAAACTCTGCTTCATCACTCCACGCCATGCTTGAGTATTGTCCTGTAACATCATGACATGAAGCGTTTAAATCCTTACAGTCGTCATGTTCAATCAGTCTTATCATGCCTTTTTCTTTCACAGAGAATGCCACTACACCGGCTAATGCCACTGAGACTCCAAACCCTCCATCGCAGGTGAGAGCACACCTTGGCTTTCTTCTGGATGAATGCAATATTCGTGGCTCCAGATTGGTGCAACAGAGAAGCATTTGCCCTGTTGTCACGAGATCACGAATTCAACAGACATACTGTCTCTGTCCTGTCAAATTGGGAGAAACAATGGGCAAATCTGTCCAACATTCAAGTTTCAATTATGTGTGTGTGTGTGTGTTTTTTTCAGGGATCCAAGATCGTGGAGATCGTTGTGCCAATAGTGGTAATACTGGTGGTCATACTGATAGCCGTGCTGGTCTTCCTGTTCTGCGTGGTGAGGAAGAAGAGGCAGACGGAGGGAACGTACAGGCCGAGCGCCGAGGAACAGACGGGCGCACGCAGCGCCGAGGCACCGAACGCCCTCAAACTGCCCAAAGAGGAGAGACTCATTTAAAACAAGCTCAGTGCTGCCAGGACGTGGTGCCGAATGCACCAAACATTTCAGAAAAACGAGTCTGATTTCTTTCGAATGACTCACTATAGCACACGGGTGTGGAACTCCTGAAGAGCGTTACAGCTGATGGCTATTTATTGTTGTTGATACACTAAAGACTCATGACGAGGATCTCTGTATAAAAACACACCCAGCAAACTTTCCTGTGATACACTAGAGAAAAAAGAGCTGCATCGCGGTGTCGGCCAATCCGTCGTCGTTAATTCGTCTGTGAACTGAAATCCAAGACCTGATCTTCTGTAAAGGTTAGGGGTGTGATTACTTTTGGACTGGAGTTAAGTCTGCCTCTTCCCCAAACAAGACATTTTCCTGTTCTTTGTTCATGAAGTCTTGCTTTCGCCCGCTGCTGTATGCTGTCATTCAAAGACTATTTTTATATACATAAATATATATTTTTAAAGATTTTACCAATGTTTATCCAGACATCTCTTTTCAAATGTTATTCTTTGGATAGTTAAAATTCGAACCACTAGGAATTACCGCGAGTGATTATTTACCTCACATTTCATTACCATGAGTTTTCCAGAAACGTTCACAATCACATCCCATTTGTTTTAATCAAACTCATGATGAATGCACTTGAATAGTATTTGAATTCTTTTTTTTTTTCATAATTTTTATTTTACTACAAATCAATTTACAATTACAATTTAAATTACCATTTGGACCTGAAGATCAGTTTATGTAGATGACATGTTTAGTCTTAGATCTCATCCTTCATATCCAATCCTTTTCCGATTTAGATAAATGATTAAACGATTTGCTGTCTGTATGTACACACAAAACACTACCATTAAAACCAAAACAATGAGCGCTTGATTACGTGTCTAAACACATATGAGTTGATCCTGCTGGTTAAACACAGCAGAAGACATTTCACATGGAGAAATCTGACAGTTGTATGACTTTGTGTAATAGGAAACAGATATTAAATTATAATTTCAAAAGGATTTTAAAACTGGCTGTGGATTTCTTTTTGTATGTCTGGACAAATCTGCTTAGGATTGTTACATGATATTAAACACAATTAACCCAGAGTCATGTCCAGGTTTCAGATCTGTGGTGTCTTTTCTCAGATTATTCTGGATCGTAATTTTTCATCCAGATATTTTACAATCATTTATATAGACCACATTCAAATGAACTGGTGCTGCTGAAAGCGCTAAAAGAGAGGACAAGCTATTGACACAGTAAAATTTAATTAAAAAAAGTAATATATTTTAGTTTTGAAACCGATTTTAAAAATGAAAACAATCTCCGTTCTAGACGAGCATTTAAGCTCCATATCAGAAATAATCTCCGTCCATATTAACATCACGTCACACGACCGTTTACGTACACCGTGCATGTGCGTACCGTTATAGACAGGAAGCAGACTGTCGACTCTGGCTCTGATTGCTTAGATGCAGATCGTTCGAATAATAGCCTGCCTCCTGCACATGTTGTAGCATTATATAATGCAGAATTTAACTATACAACAGCTGTTAGCAGAGACAAGTTCAGCAACGCCTCTAACCCATGCTGCATTCACCACTGATAGTCAAGGCTGATGTTGTTTGTTTACTTCAGGGATAAGGATCACGTGATAGTAGATCACATATATTGTGACCGATAAGATCCAATCAGGAAGCGAACGTGGGTGTCTGCATTATTGCTTCCAAAACTCTACGTTTCTGGTGGTCCACACTAAAATGTATTCAAACTGAAAGGTGGCCAAACCGCTCCGTTTTAGCGACTGGAAAACTCTGGAGTCGTATCATGCGTAAATGTAGCAAAACTAAACGGTATTAATGTGGACATAACCAGTGGTAAAGCTGTAACTTTACATTTTCCAGCATAAGAAAGTCTTCAAGGACAATTTTTTTACTTATTAACTTAAGAACAAGAGAAAGATGAGGAAGCAACTGTTTATAGCTGCTGTAACGTAACTGAGAACAGGAACTTTGTTTCATGGATGCTCCAAAACATGCTAATATAGCTACAAATAACTATAAATTATATGTAAATAATACATCAAGTCATTGTGTAATCAATCAGAATTTCTAAGTGTTGGTAAATTGCTGTGGAGTAAGAGGAATAAAACCCTTCAGGATGTTTTGTTATTCGACTTCAGGGTGGGAGCGGTAACTCTGCTTCATTTCAGCCTTCATCACGCTGTCGCTGATTATTGTCCTATTATTTTACATGAATGGGCATTAGCAAACCGTGAAGTTTAGCATTCATAAATCATAAATGATGTTAACAAAGTAAACGAACGCATGCCTTAATTTACATGTTAGTGTAAATGTTAATGAAATTCACTTGTTTATTCAGTTTATGACTAAAAATAAATCTGATAAATAAGCAAAAAATGAATTACTAAATGCTAATAGTTGATTAAACTCAGGTGTTATTTGGCTTATTTACTTTATTATTAAAAAAAAAAAAACTCAAGTAATACATGTATTAGATACTTTATGAACTTACTAACTACTTTACTAACATTACCGATGGTGTATTAATGCTGAAGTTCATGGTTTGTTCAAGTTAACTAATGTAACATAAAGTTACCGGATCCATTTCTTTCCTGCGGTAAATCATTTATTTTTTAGATGAAATGAATACATGAAGCCAGCCGGTGGGAATTCGGCACAAATCTGAAGCAGCACCGCGTCTCTGTTCTTCAGACATTCCTGAGCGTGGCTATAAAGAGGGAAGTCATGCAGCGCAGGTCTATTACAGGCTTCAGTGTTACAGATGCTGATGAATGTGAGCATTGTTGTAGTCAGTGGCTCGGTGCAGACAGGAACTGGGACAGCCGAGGACTTCTGAGATAGCATGTAACGTTTGGGAAGTGTGCAGGGGTACTCGTCAGATTCCTGTGTTAGTTTTGAATTGAAAAAAAAGTGTGAAAGGGTTCGTCATGAATGAACAGGGACCAGCAGCTTATAGACGTCATGCCAGGGACATTAGGGCTTTAACTGAATGTAAATGATGTGTCTGAATGGTGGACTGTTTTTCTTTTTCTTTTTCTTTTTTTACTGGAACCAGACAGACACTGTGAGTCAAATCATTTGACTCAGCTCATCAATAAGAGTCGACTCTTTCAGGTTCCAAACGACTCTTGTTCTAAACTGATCCAAGACGCCGATATTTTGACCAGTGAGAATTGGTTTTCTGAATAATTGATGGCGTAAGTCTTGTGTTTCACCGGTATCTCTAAACAAAGGCACGGCCGAAGAGTACTGGTGGACTCAGTGGGTCTACAGTGAAAGTGCCCTCTAGGGTGCACTACAGTAGAAAAAAAAGACAAAAAAAACTGCTGTAGGGTGTCTTTACAGTAAAGAAATCGTCTCAGTTACCCTAACAACTGCTTTACAAATCAGAAAAAAGGTGATGTAATGCCCTCTAGGGTGCTACTACATGTACAAAAACTTGAAGTGCTCTCTGGGGAGCCACTATATGCAAGAAAACATAATAAAGTGCTCTCTGAGGTGCAAGAAAACAGGAGGAAGTGCCCTTAAAGGGGCTACTTTGTGTGAGAAAACATTATGAAGTACTCTCTAGGGTGCCTTAGAGTGTAGAATACGTGATGCAGTGCTTTATAGGGTCCCTCATGGGGGAGTTTTCAGCTGAGAAAGTGAGATAAAGTGCCCGATACATTCAAGAACATGAGATGACGAGCCCACGATGTGTTCATATGTGCCCTCTAGGGTGCCTATACTGTATAATAGGAAAGAAATACATACATGCCGTCCATGTGCACATTATTTTATTCCGCCACTGTGTGTACGGAAGCCTTTTTTTCACACCTGCTCCGCAGACAGCCTGTGTCCTGTCCTGAAAATGTTACGGTCAGATATCATGGTTGTATCCTTCAAAGGGAGCAGTGTATAGTCATGATCATTTCAGAATGCTCCGCCTATCTACCCTACCCTATTCCCCATTTAACACACCGGATTCAACTCATCTCCTACGTAACATTATTCATGAACCTGAAATTGGTGTGCTAGAAAATCTCTCACATTCCTGCTAAACTCTGGGTTCTCTTAGTGCTCATGTCTGTAGTACGAGATAGGAGAGCCATCGCTTGACTCGTTGCAACGGAGAGCTGGAGCATTAGCAGGAATAGCGACCTGGGCCAATAAGGAGCACTGATACATTTATACTGTTTCTAACTGGATGTGTGATATCTTTTTTTCTTGCCGCTGCAGACTCGTAACCACCTGTAGCTTGTTTCAGTAACATACTTTCAAAAATATGCACAACTGTTGTCTGACTGGTGTCTTGCTAATGTGTGTATGTTGGGCTCAAACCCCTTTGAGTTGCTGGGAATATAAAGAAGAAAAAAAACAACAACAAAATTTCTTTGATGTAGAATTAGCCTTTATTCAGATCTTGACAGACGTTATCACACATCTGAAGGCTTCACAGTTGATATAACTTCTTTTCTTGTGAAAGTGGAGATGACGCAGTGAACTCACAATGTACAAAAACACAAAGACAAAAAGTTGCACGATTTATTGAAAAGGGCTTTCACAGCTGTAAGGACCATGACTGCGAGTGAAGATGTGGAAAAACCCTTTGCTTATTTTGTGGACTCCTGGTAAGGATGGATGGATGGAAAGTGGAGAAAGGGTGTGGTTTGGAGTTAAGCGACCTCCTCTTCGCCCTCCTCCTCGAACTCGCCCTCCTCGGCGGTGGCGTCCTGGTACTGCTGGTACTCGGAGACCAGGTCGTTCATGTTGCTCTCGGCCTCGGTGAACTCCATCTCGTCCATGCCCTCTCCGGTGTACCAGTGCAGGAAAGCTTTGCGCCTGAACATAGCAGTGAACTGCTCAGAAATGCGCTTGAACAGCTCCTGGATGGCCGTGCTGTTGCCGATGAAGGTGGCGGCCATCTTGAGGCCTCGTGGCGGGATGTCGCACACGGCTGTCTTGACGTTGTTGGGGATCCACTCGACGAAGTAGCTGCTGTTCTTGTTCTGCACGTTGAGCATCTGCTCATCCACCTCCTTCATGGACATGCGGCCCCGGAAGACGGCGGCCACGGTGAGGTAGCGGCCGTGGCGTGGGTCGCATGCTGCCATCATGTTCTTAGCATCGAACATCTGCTGTGTCAGCTCGGGCACGGACAGAGCGCGGTACTGCTGGCTCCCCCTGCTGGTCAGAGGAGCAAACCCGGGCATGAAGAAGTGTAGACGTGGGAAGGGCACCATGTTGACGGCCAGCTTGCGCAGGTCTGCGTTCAGCTGCCCCGGGAATCGCAGGCAGGTCGTGACGCCGCTCATGGTAGCCGAGACCAGGTGGTTCAGGTCGCCGTAAGTGGGTGTGGTCAGCTTCAGTGTGCGGAAGCAGATGTCATAAAGTGCCTCGTTGTCGATGCAGTAGGTCTCGTCTGTGTTCTCTACCAGCTGGTGCACGGACAGCGTGGCGTTGTAGGGCTCCACCACTGTGTCGGACACTTTGGGCGAGGGCACCACGCTGAACGTGTTCATGATGCGGTCGGGATACTCCTCGCGGATTTTGCTAATGAGCAGCGTGCCCATACCTGAGCCGGTGCCGCCGCCCAGAGAGTGAGTGAGCTGGAAACCCTGCAGGCAGTCGCAGCTCTCCGCCTCCTTACGCACCACATCCAGCACTGAGTCCACAAGCTCAGCCCCCTCTGTGTAGTGACCCTTTGCCCAGTTGTTTCCAGCACCGCTTTGTCCTAACAATGAAAAGAAATGCATTTAATATTTATGCATATATATATATTTTCTTTTGCAAATAAACAGCCTTAGTAAGCCTTGAAGGCATCCCATGTTTGTTTGTATCCTCACCAAACACAAAGTTGTCCGGTCTGAAGATCTGTCCGAATGGGCCGGAGCGGACTGAGTCCATGGTGCCGGGCTCCAGATCCACGAGGATGGCACGGGGTACGTACTTCCCACCTGAGCACAGAGAGATGGGTTAGGGTGTAAAAACATCTCCAAATATAAACAAATCACATCTGTTACATTGGATTTTATTGAAATACTGTAGTAGATATTAATTAAGATCTATGCAGAGACTTTTCATCTATGCTAATTATTATTATTATTATGTAGTGTATCTATTGTGTAAGTGACATCTTGACATCGTTAACAAGAACTGGTCATGTAGTGTTACATGTTGCTGCTTGTTACGTGTCTGTACCTGAAGCCTCATTGTAGTAGACGTTGATCCTGTCTAGCTGCAGGTCGCTGTCCCCGTGGTACGTCCCAGTCGGGTCGATGCCGTGCTCATCGCTGATTACCTCCCAGAACTGAGAGAGGAAGAAAAAGGGAGGAGAGGCAGGGAGAGAAAAGGGTGCAGGCCAGAACAAAGCAGAGTCATAATTCAAATCATGCAAAATGAACAAGAATGTAATTACCGCAAAAAGGGTTGTAAAGCAACTGTGTCATTTATTTATAGGTTAGCCTCACTGCTATATATTAAACACATCAGCCTTCTGCAGAAAACCTCCTCCATTATGTCATTGTGCAAACGAAAATATATAAAGCAAACAAGTTTCTTCTATATTACAAATATACTCTATAAACATAGAACAATCTGAGGGGCCTGAATGAATTATTGTTTTTTAATTCAGTAGGAATATAAATAAACAAACAAATAAATAAGTGCATAATAACTAAGTAAATCAATAAAAGGATGTTGTTCAAATACAAAATCTCGGAAATGAGTTATTAAATCAGATGTAACAGGGGGTTGTTAAATCAGATGGGATTTTAACTTTAAATCAATTTTTTGTCATTTATATATATATATATATATATATATATATATATATATATATGTCTATAGGCTAGGGTCATTGCTGTTTACTAATGACGTCATCTACATTAGTGCAAAGCTGCAATGCAAAACATAAAATAGAAACAAATGTAATAAACAAAATTATATGCATGAAGAAGTTTGTGATTGTAATGAATGACGTATGGATGTGGACAAACAAACCAACAAACCAACAAATGATGTGGGTGAAATACAAAAATAATAAATAATGTAGTAACACTGAATCAGAATGAAGTAAAATAATAAAAAAAACGGATTTCTTCAGAGTCGGAAAATGGCGACAGTGCATGTCTGCAGGAATCTCCGCCGCCCCTGTTCTGCTTCACAACACACAAATCCAGCAGTTTCAGCCATGCAAAACTAATGCATTCATCACATTTGTATAATATATACACATTCTGTTTATGAAATCCATTGCACAAGGTGAAATCACTGCAAAGTTTCCAAAACTGCGAAAAAAGCATCCTGCCCCTCTACCCCCTCCCCACCCGCGGAGACTTTCTAGACGCTTCCTCCACACAGCCGGTGGCGGAAGTCTTTCCGTGTTCTGCATGCAAAGTTCCAATTTCAGCTTTCGTTTAAACATCTGATGGTTTTTTTGTTTGTTTTTTTTACCTTTGCTCCGATCTGGTTGCCGCACTGTCCAGCTTGCAGGTGCACGATTTCGCGCATTTTTGCAGCTCAGAGGAGAGAAGAAGAAGAAGAAGAAGAGAAGAGGAGGAGAGGATTATGAGAGAGGAGATGGATAACGTGAGAACGCAGGAAAGAAGCACCGTTATTTAGTCTCAGCAAGTCCACGCCCATTTAGTCAAGCTCTTCCTCTCCACTGGGCCGAAATGCGTGGTGCAAGGTGACGTCATCGCCATGGTAACCAAGAGCGGAGGAGAGAAGGAGGACCCAGAGCGCGTGGAGACATCGGATAGGATCCACGAGACTGCAATGATGAAGTGGGCAAGATGGCGTCTGTGTTCAATATAAGACATATAGGCAGTGAAAATCAAATCTAACATCTATCACCGGTGAAACTGTTAGTGTTGCGCACAGTTTCAGTTCTAGACCATTTCGTCAGGGTGGGCCTGCTGGGGCCAGCCCTTCTGTTAGAGGGGCCTGTTACATTTGGACCTTTAAATTCTCCAAATATTAAGCAATTTTGCTCAGCATTGTGAACATAAAGACACAAGACATGTTCAAAGTCTAGATCTTGGTGGGGCAGGACGACATTAATAACGACGGTCTGAAAGTCGAGAGGTCATGACACTTGAGTTAACCCTGTATCAGGCAGTTCAACGACACACATTCATCCAGCGTACAGTACAGCATCTCGAATTAGATGCAAATTTGTTCAACCATGCTAGAGGTAATAACATTAACTTTCAACTACATCTCAAAAAACATGTCCCAAAAATGTGAGCAGTGGAAAAGGGAAACACATATCTTTTTTTCTCAGACTTTGTGCGGGAACAAGGTATTTCACAGGCATTTCTGATGTATGGACATTATTCACTCTATAGTCATTTTCTCTCTCAGTTTTCAGTGTTTCTTACTATAGAAATGGTTCTGTGTGTCATAGACACACTGTCTGGATTTACACTTTACATTTGAATTTTTGTGAAAATTTATTAAATTAATTTTCAGTCATTTGATATAGAACAATATCTCAGTAGCCACAGTTTCCTCTGCTCCTCTCCAGAGCATGGGGCTACATGATTCCTGCCTGTTAGCACTTGTTGCAGTTCCCATTTCTGACCACTAGGTGCAATAATAGCTTTGTAGCAGTGAGTGTTCTTCCCCACGAATGCACAACATCAATGATGGAGCGCTTTTTTCAAATCGTTGTTCACTTAAAATAGGTAAATCAACAAGTTTAAATATAGAATAATAAACAATAAATATAGTATTTCAATAATATTTAAAATGTATGTAAGGCTATGGACGTTACATGCCTGACTTTCTTCATGATTCCTCAGAATACCAAAGGCAGTAAGTTGTAATTCTTTCATCCAAACAAACAAAAATCCAACTAAACTGTTCTGGTCGTCTGTCATTTTGTGTAATTTAAGTTCAGTCTGTCTATTTTTAGCTTCTTCTCCAAAACACATTCTGAGAACAAAAACAAAGCTGATAAGATAAATAATCCACCTGGTGTTACGGATGTGTGCGAAAAATATCAGTGCAACTGCAGATCAAATCTAGGGGGCGTGTCATACAGTGTAATCACCTGACACGACTGTCACTGATAGGCTCCATAACTGTATGGCCATTGGTGGTGCTGTTGTGTTTCGTTCCACAGAAATCCAAAACAGTCCTCTTCAAAAGGTTTGTTAACAGCAAACAATCTAATAAACATAAATTGAAGTCATTTTTAAAAAAATGTATTAGCCCTGGTAGCACAGGTATACCCCCTGCATGTGAGTGTATAAGTAAAATAATAATGGAATAATGGAATAAGGAAACATTTTATTATGGAAACCTGAAATCTCCATCTAGCAGTAGTGCTATGGTGAGAAGTTGACACCGATGAGAATCAGGATGAACATTAGGCTCTCCCTGTGTGCTCACAAGCCAGGTGTGTTGCCCAGAAATTCCAAAAATGCTGCTGTGCCTGATTTACACACTCACAGTAACACACGCGCACACACACACGCACACACACACACACACACATACCTTATGTCAGTGTCTGTGAGAATAAACCACCTACAGTAAATGGAGTTGGATCTGATAAACAGACCACTGAGAGTATTTAAACATTTCCAAATGAACATTACTGTCATTTACACCAGAGCACTGATGAATTCTTGAATCTGATTGGTCAGAAGGTGTTGATTAATTTTTTATATCAGCAGCTCTGACAGTAGTGCAGCTGCAAGTCACAGATTTACTTATTTATTAATGCACTTGCTCTAACATGTTATCATCTCTATTGCAACAAATTACACAGGCACTGGTACCACGGATGCTCCATGAACCGTGTGTAAATGTTGATATGATATAGTTTTCTTTAAGGATATGTTAATTTTCAGGTCCATAACACCACCGTACTGGATTTGAAATGAAGCAATGTAGACTTTCAGCTTTTATTCAAGGATTTTAACAAAAATAATTGAATCGAATGAACTATTTAGGAATTACAGCCACTTTTTAATTATTATCCCCATTTTAAAGGCTCAGAAGTAATTGGACAGACTAACATAATTATAAATATAAGCATCATTCTTAATACTTGGATGCAAATCCTTTGCAGTCAATCGCCACCTAATGTCTGGAGCCGATGTACCTCACCAAATGCTGAGTTTCGTCCCTTGAGATGCTTTGCCAGGCCTTTACTACAACCACCTTCAGTTGCTGCTTCTTTATAGGTCTTTCTGCCTTCAGCTTTGTCTTCAGTAAGTGAAAAGCAGCTCAGCTGAGCTGACTGATTAGCTGATTTAATTTCTTTGCCTTAAGAAGCTCTTGGGTTGCTTTTGCGGTATGTTTTGGGTCATTATCCTTAATCTGTACTGTGGAGTGCTGTGCTATCAGTTTTGCAGAATTTGACTGAATCTGAGCAGAAAGTAAAGCTCTATATACTTCAGAATTCATCCTGCTACTTCCATCAGCAGTCTCATCATCAATGAACACCAGGGACCCAGTTCCACTGGCAGCCACACATGCTCATGTCCACCATGTTTGACAGATGATGTGGGATGCTTTGGATCATGATCTTGATCACATTTTGTTTTTTCAGCCCAATGATGTAATCCTTCACTTGGATCAACACCTCTTGGACTGCATCTTGAGAGTTCCCATGAACAGCTCACAACTGCAAATTTAACACTTGGAATCAACTCCAGACCTTTTATTTCCTTCATATGGCATGAAATAATGAGGAAGCAGGCCACAGCTGGCCATGAAACTGCTTATTAGCTTACTGTCTAATTACTTTGGAACCTGTGAAAATGGAGGCGCTATGGCTGTAAAAATTTGTAAAAAAAAAGTAACAGCTAATGCAATATTTATGGTTAAATCCCTCACATTAAAGCTAACAAAATGTCTACTCTTCAATCACACCTTGATGGCTCGGTTTCAAGTCCATTGTGGTGGTGTACAGAGGCAAGACTATGAAAATTGCCTCACTGTCCAAATACTTATGGACTCTACTGTATGTGGAAGGAGTCTCCGGTGACAGAACTGTGTCACACTCTTCAGGACTTTATCAGTAACAGCTTTTTGTTTCTTTTATAAGGATAAACAGAAAGACTGGTGAAGGAAACAACTGTTTATAGCTGCTGTAACATACTGTAAGTATTACAAGGAGAAAAAGCAACTAACTTGTTTCACAGGCATTCCATTATAACATTATATTTAACTATATTACAAATAATAACATTATATTTAATTGTATTGTTACCAGCCTGACGATGACGATTTTCCAATAATAGCACGTCTTGTTTTGTTATAATCATCTTATAGATACAGTAAACACACACACACACACACACACACACACAAATGTGTATACTGTATACACAAACAGAAATTGCTGGTTAATTGCTTTTACCTAAACATTGGAATGAGGCTGCTGCATCAGCACAGTTTTTGTAAGAATATTTATTTATTAAAATCTGATTCTCTCCGTCCTGTTGTGTTTTGTATTTCTCCGAGTCTGTGTGACTTCAGCATCATCTGCCTAGAGAGCTGTTCAAATCACACACTTCCTCTATCTATATTTAAAATATGGTAATGCTGTTACGATTGATGTGTACGGCAATAAAGTGGCTGCATAAGATAAGATAAGATAAGATAAAATGAGATAAGAAAAGATATGATATGATATGATTAAATTTATTCACCCTAGAGAGAAATTTCCTAATTTATGATTATTCCATCAACATAGGAAACCATAAAAAATAAAAAATCCCCATATATATATATATATATATATATACTCTTTGTTTACTGTCTCATGTCACACTGTGTTTAGGTAATGACTGGAACAAGCTATTCATTCACAATGTATCATTTATGTAGACGTTTTTATAGCAATTTGGTTCTGCAGTCTCATCTCCAAGTCTCATAGGAAGGCTTTGCGTTTTTCTGGACGCTTGTAATAACACTAGAAACTCTTTGTGCTGTTTTAATCTCTGCATGTTCAGACAAATGAAATTACAATCCCAGTGTTTATCCTCTCTACCAACCGTGACAGCATGAGGATGGTCAGTTTGAGGAATTAATTATTTAATTCGTTTTTTCTCTCAGAGTGATGTCCGTCTGTGTTTACTCCACACACTCCGACTGAACAGGAAGTGAAAATGAGAAGCGAGAAAGCGAGAAAGCAAATGCACTCGCCTGTATAGACCTGCGATCACTAAAGCATGTTATGGTTTTTGCAGAGCTTGCAAATTCACAGTGATATTATTTAATAAAGGGATGGGTTTAGTAGCTCATCCTGTGAGATTTACTGTAATCTCTAAAGAAAGGGAAGGTTATACATTTTGGACCAACTGGAACTTGTGAAGCTAGATCTGCATTTCTCTCTGTTCATACGCTTTACATCCAGCAGTGTTCAATTCTTATTTCTAACTGGTCAGAAGGTGTTGATCACTCAAATGGAAGGGGTTTAATTCAATTCGACTTAAAAACAAGTCTAGAAATAATATTGGAGCATTTTTATAAAATGTGTTCTGTGAGTGGAAACGTCAGGGATTAAAATGTGTCCGGCTCTAATAAATAGCCAAATGTTTAAATAATAAGCCTAATTTGAACATGACGACCTCTATATAAGTTATTCGATGGCATTGCACTAAAAAAAACCTTTCTGTAGAGAAATGAATAACTGCAATGTCTGTTTGTTTGCTGTATCCCATTTATTTTACAAAGTAATATGAAACTACGGAGTACGTACATATTTTGAGTCTCGATAAAAGTTTCTACAAATGAACAGGACCATTAAAAAATGTCAAAGCCAGATGTTAAATCGATGATAGAGGAATGTAAACTTGCCCAAAATAGGGCAAAACATTGGTTCCACATTAAGCAAAACATTCAGGTCATCAAGAGATTTGAACTTCCTGTTTTGTGTCTCGCGTGCTACTCCTCCCTCTCTGCTCTTCCTGAGCATTCAAAAGCAGCTCAAAGGAGCTTTCCAAAACCTGCCGAGCGAGGCGAGCTCGTACCATCACTGCAGACTCGTGCGCCAAGGGTGACAACACAGCACTTCTGCTCTTAGTGTGACAGAAGCCTGTCAGGCGTGACCATGTCTGCCAAGTTGCCTGAAGAGGACCTGTCGTGTCCTGTGTGCTGTGACATCTTCAGCGATCCCGTCCTGCTCCCGTGCAGCCACAGCTTCTGCCGGTCCTGCCTGCAGAACTTTTGGGAAAGCTCAGTTTTCCGGAGCTGTCCCGTTTGCAGGAGAAGAACCTCGAAAAAGCAGCCTCCGAGCAACCTGGCTTTGAGGAACCTGTGCGAGGCCTTCGTGCAGACCCAGAGCCAGAGATGTGAGAGCGAGAAGAAGACGGCGTGCCCACAGCACGGCGAGAAGCTGAAGCTGTTCTGCGTGGACGACCAGCAGCCCATCTGCGTGGTGTGCCAAGCCTCGAGAATGCACAAGGGTCACAACTGCGCTCCCACAGACGAGGCCGCGCTGGACTGTAAGGTACTGTTCGGACAGAGGCGCTTTGTGCTGCACTGCTCTGTTGCTACATTGTGTCTGGAGAAAGAAAAAAAAACGCTGTTCCAAAAGGATTGGTGTGGTTGCTCGAGAGAATGCAGTTAATCAAGTCGGGTCTGACACGATCTCAGTGTGCTCTGGCGGACGAATACGGGCCGAGGCATTCCAGCAGCATCACATCTGCGCTTTGTACCTTTAAAACTCAAACGTTCTTGAGAAGTATTCAATAAATCCACGTGCACATGTGTTTGGGTTAGAACCCGAAAACTTGTATTTCAAACACATGTTTTGGAACCAGAAAATCTAGTTTCTTGAGGCAGAACTCTGGGTTTAACCCAGTGCAATGTGCTTTAGTACATTCTCTATTAACCCTCTATTAAAAGCCAGGATTTTATCATTTAAAATGATCCCACTAATCACTTTTCACTTTCATAAAGTCACCCGGACGTGAAAGGTTACAGAGAACACGAGTCATCTAGGAGTTTGTATGTATACTTATGTGGATGTCAGTAAGATTTATGGAATGAGGAACGGTTTGGCACGATGCTGTAGATACCGGACTCCTAAAAAATCAGAACCAAAAAAATAACACAACCACTTTTTAGTTGCAGTGAGCAGATTATTTAATATAGATGTCCGGTATAGACAGTTAATTTTGTTAAAGTGACTTAAGTCTCATAATTAAGGTAAATCTTAAGTGCTCTTTAATTTACTTCATGAATTGAACTTTTTTCAGAAGGCAGAAATTTTTCGTTGTTCTATTCTATTTTGACCCCCCCGATTTAAGCACAGAATGAATTTCATGACGTGTTATAGTATTATTATTATATTTTCTTTTACATTTCATGTGCACTGCAATAAATGACACGAAAATATTTTGTACAGTCATTATAAATGATAAAGTCAAATTTCTTTAGTAGTTCTGGTTGTAAGATTACAATATACCAAATGTAAGATTATTAAAACTATTCCTAAATATAATTTCAAGCTTGAAAAAGTTTTTTAAGTGAAAGTATATGGCAGTGAGAATAAGAATAAGAAAATGTAAAGCTTTTAATATCTAACAATAGGCTTAATAATCTTATATTTGGTTTATTGCAATCTTATAATAGGACATATTAGACGCATTTGACTACTCAAGATCTTTTCACTTGCTAAGATGGCATTTTTTGCAGTGTAGGCCTTGCTTGAGAACTGTTACACGTTATGGTCCACTATGTCATGCATATGTAAAATGTTTTATGTTGACATTTTTTTCATAATGTGGCTCATAGAGGGTTAAATATGGTGCATGTATTTACTGTACATTCTACTGCATGCAGCATACTGCATGTGAGAAGCTTTACCCCATAATATTGTGTAACACTATAGAGACTATGACACGTGGATGAACTGAAATAACGTACTCTTTAGTGAGGGTCAAAAATTTCTGTCTTAATATCTTAAATACAGATGAAACCTATGATAATTCCCCGGTCTTGAGTTATTTAAAGAGGAGAGAGAGAGAGAGAGAGAGAGAGAGAGAGAGAGAGAGAGAGATGTTAAAAAAAGTGCTTAAGGAGTTCAGGACATCATTATTATATACTTAAACACCATTTGAATGTATACTGTAACCCAGACGTCTTACTCATTTCATTCTTATCAATCTTATTATAAATCTCAAAGATCATGATTTTCTTCTGAGAAAAAGAAAAATAACAAAGTAAAGAAATAAAGTAAGAAAGTAAAATAAGTAAGTAAAGAAAATGTACAAAGTTGTAATAAAAGGAAATAAGCACCATGCCCAACTATAACCTTAAGCTTCATAATATTGATACAAATGTATTATTTTTAAAATATTTTTTTTAAACAAATGTGAGACCATGATGGGGGAAATATATATTTTTTTAAATTAAAATTGTTACTTTTTACTTTTAACCATTATTTTAGGTACATTTAAATTGCATAAATTTTTTAATTAATTAATGCAAATTTTTTGACAAAGTTTGATTAGCAAAATGTAAATAAATGTGCATTTTAATGATTCATTTTATTTTATTTATCTTTAGAATTCTACATGCTTTTTAATGTGTATGGTATAACTATAATATCATGTCAGTTATAATAATAATAATAAAAACAATCAATAATAATAATAATAAGATTAATGAGTAGAACAAAACTATGTATAAATAAGCAGGAGATAAGAAACAAATATAAAGAATTGAATACGATAAATAATATAAGTGTGTATGGAAATGGAGTCGTGTAGGGTTTTTTTTTTCTCACTTTTGCACTTTTGCATTTCCACTCCTACCTGGGTAAGATTTGTACATAAACAAAACCCCATTCTTTCACTTTAGTCCATTTTTTCTGCACTTTTTAACACTTCTCTACATATTTTCTGCAACCATGCTTACAGGAGAAGCTCGATTCTGCTCTGAAAATGCTAATAGACAAGCTGGATGTCGTGGTTAAACTCAGAATGACTTCAGCTATGACATTCGAGCATATCGGGGTAATTTTTTATATTCTAAAAAAAATGTAAATAAAAAACAGTACAAACAAAACAAATCGAGATTTTGTGTGCTTTAGAGTCAGGCCCAGCTAATAGAGAACCAAATGAAACATCAGTTCATGGAGCTTCACCAGTTTCTACATGAGGAAGAGGAGGCTCGGCTCTCTGCACTAAAGGAGGAAGAGATGAAGAAGGTCTTCGCTATGAAGAAAAGAGAAGAAGAGCTGGTGAACAGGATCTCTTCACTCTCAGACATCATCAGTCGCACAGAGCAGGAGATCGCTGCTGATGATCTGACGTTGCTGCAGGTAAAAATATCACCACCATTCACTCTGGCATTTCCTGGATTTTTTTTTCTAACAGGATAACGTTGTTTATGGCGTGTTGACCGACTGCCAGGAGAACTTTCTTATGCTCTGTTCCATTTGGCTTCCAGAATGTTCCATGGCTTATTGTGTTTTGTTTCCTTTCACAGAACTTCAAATCTGCCATGGAGAGGTACGTAGAAATCCACCTTTCTATGTTAAAGGACAACTCCACCCTTAAAAAATATTAAATCTGTTTTATTCATATACACGGGTGCTACTTTGTTGGTTACTGATGTACAATGGCCATTAAATAGGAGAAAAAATTCAAATATCTCAGTCAAGTTGCACTGTTAGCTCCTGAAACCAAAACAAGAAGAGCTTCTTTTCTCACTCACCACTTTGCAGAGACGTTCAATGATAAATTAATGATTAAGCCAGCATTGAAGTAATTGAGACGTTGGCACAAATGCTGGGCACAAAGTCCCAGAATGCGGCACAGCTATCAGGAAATGACTTGACTTAGCGATCTCTGATCACAAGAGTAAGGGTGTTGATGATGGTATTGGCATGAAGCTTTGGAAGTTCAAGCAGAGGGCAGAGTTGAGGCAGTGAGACAAATGGACAGATGAAAGGACTAAAGTGCTGCCGCATCAAGAGCTAAATCCCACTGCACCACTATCAGCACATAGTTGAATGGCATTGTGGGAAATGTAGGAAACCAACCTGTACATAGACCAACACTGGTTTGGCTTTGGTTCATATTGCTGGAACTGGAAGCACATGTTGTCTTTTTGAAACACAAAAGGTTTTTCATTGGTTTTCTTGGTGAAAAATAGCCAACTGATTTGACTAATGAACACTACTTGTTTCTACAGAACTCAGAGCTCACCACCAAATCCAAAGAGGTTTCATGGGGCGTTAATGGATGAAGCCAAGCACTTGAGTAACCTGAAGTTCAGGGTCTGGGAGAAGATGCAGGAAGTTGCTTCTTACAGTAAGTACCTCAAAGAAATTCAACACGGCAGTGATGCAGCATGGAGGAACAGTTTTAATCACAAAACATATGTACAGATCAGTCAACAGACAGGAGTTTATCCCAAAAAAGAAAAAGTGTCATGGTAGGATGTTGTTCTAGAAAGTTAATCAGCAAACAGAACAGTTACAATCCATAACAGGATTATGTCCTGAAGGTTTTTATTCCTCTTATACTGCAGAAATCTGCCAGCAATATAATTTTTTTTATTGATTAAACAACAACATTTTGTATTTTATTATTCTATTTATAGTTACATGAAATATTGGGAAATGTCCACGAAACAAATCCCTGTTATCATGTACGTCGTAGAAACTATAACTAGTTGTTTTCTCTCTACTAAGACACTACTAAGACAAAAAACTGCAGATTATCATGCCACTGAAACACATAGCACAGAAAGTTAGAAGGGCCCTCGGAGAGCGCAGACCAATGTACCAAGACCTATGTACCAAGGACAATAGTCGATTCTTCTATGATATTCAAATCTGCAACCACAACCACTTTATATGTCTGGATATATTTACAATACAACTATCATATTTCTACATTGGCTATGTTTTGTCACTATTGAACTTTACTGCCATCTACTGGATTTTAAGACGACTGACATTGTTGAGCGTAGACTTCCGCCAAGCACAAATGACATATCTCAGAACCTTAGCGAAAGGTTATGAAAAACTAATTTCGTGGAGCCGCCCCGTGACTCAGATCCACTCCAAAGTTGAATAGGTTCTTCCTTGGCCCATTCTAAACCCTTTTAAAGCTTTACCTATGACTGTTACAAAGCTCTGACAGTAGTGATTCCTTGCTAATGAATTAATGCAAATTAAATATCTGTGCACAGAAAACTTCACCACATCAATGTTTATATAATTTTCTTTGTTAAATTTAACATGGAGCAAAAGAATTAGTCCTTCTCACAGTCTGAATCATTTCTCACTCAGTTCCTGTGACTCTGGACCCGAACACAGTGCACCCGTGTCTCAGGCTGTCAGAAGACTTCAGCAGTGTTCATTACAGCAGCTCAGGTCTTCCTCTTCCCTCCAATCCTGAACGCTTCTGTGTCAGCGCAGAGGTTCTCGGCTCGACAGCCATCGGCTCTGGCACGCACGCCTGGGAGGTGGAGTTGGGAGAGAGCACTGATTGGATCATGGGCATAGCCAGCATGTCCATTAAGAGGGACTTGGAGGTCCCGGCACGCCCAGAGAATGGGTTCTGGACGCTGTGCTTGCGGGACGGAGAGTATAGGGCCATGGAGTCTCCTGTAAGGACGTTGAAGGTGGACAAGAAGCTGCAGAAAGTGCGAGTGGAGGTGGACTGGGATGCAGGGGAGGTTTGTTTCTCCTGTCCCGAGGACAGGCAAATGCTGCACAAGTTCACACAGACGTTCACGGACGAGGTGGTGCCATATTTCTACACACAGAGTAAAAAGCCTCTGAGGATTGTACCACAGCTGGTGATGATTTCAATGAAGAAAAACTGAGATAGACAGAATGAATGTTTTAACAGGAAGTAGCTTATGCTTTGGGGTACTGATAAGAAGGTTATGAGTTCAAAACTCACCACTAAAAAGCTGCCAGTGTTGTGTCCTTTAGCCAAACCTTTAATCCTTAATTACTGATGTGCATTCGCTCTCAACTTGAGTCATTTTGGTGGAAAAAATCAGAAAAAAGAGTAAAAATGTATGTGTAAAATCAACTGTCATGGCCCAAGAGTGGAGTTTCCTGTCTTCCTGTTCCCCAGAATCCTAAGAACTAGTGTCACTGAATCTTTAAAGTCAAAACACACTTTTACCCTAAACAAGGAATTTAGATTTTATGAATACGTACATAAATGTGACTGCACTGCCTTCTTTATGATACTGTGGTGTTGTCAGGTGAACATTTGCATATTAGAATCCTATTGGCTCTTGTATTTTATGATGTAATAGCAGCAATAACACATGTTCAGCACTAGCACATATTTTATTTTTCACTCAGATATTTAGCCTCCTTGTGTTCCTGAAATAATAACTCACTCATCTTCAGGAACCACTTTAACTTGGTCAGGATCCCGGGTGTCTGTCCCAGGGACACGAGATGGGATCGCGCCCAGGATGAGACGATGGTCTGTTGCAGGGCAGCAATCACACGCATTCACATCAAGGGCCAATCTAGAGTCACCCACTAGTGGGTTTTTGGGAGGTGGGAGGAAACCAGAAAGTTTGGAAGTAAACTAGATGGACACAAGCAGAACATGCAAACACTCCAGAGCTCAGGATTGAACCAGGGAATCTGGAGCCATGGGGCAACCACTGTCCCACCCTAATAATAATAATAATAATAATAATAATAATAATAATGTGATCAATGAAGAACATTAATCTTTTCAAAAATATTGGATGACTGAGAATAATTAAATATATATATAGTACAGAAATATAGTATAATGTGTCTTATTCATGTATTTTTTTTTTTATCTCCTCACTGCTCCTGGACAGCTGCTTAAATAAGAACAATAGATTTTGTGTACATCAGATTTTATTTATTTATCATTACATGAAGGAGTCAAATATATAAATATCATCCAGTATCCAATGACTGTTAGATATATCATCTGTGAATAAATATGTGGTATAGTACACATTATAGTCTACATTAAGAAAAAAGATCATTGGTATGCATTATAAGTGTTAAATATTTACAGAGCGAGCCAGTCAGTATAGATAAGACCTGAAAGCAGAACAGATTGGAATATTATGGTATTGATGTGTGAGCATGAAACACACGATGGCGCCATAATTCCACTCAGAGAAAGGTTTAAGGCTGTAATGGTTTAATCCATATTCTGCATCTCAGATCTTTAAAATCATGGGTTTGTTAAATAGTATTCCAGCTAAATGCTACCAAATGGCTTGCAAATGCTGGTGCAAGGAATTTATTTCTGGAATTAAATTCAGAAGATTAGAAAATATTTATTAAAAGAACATTTTCTTCTCATAAAATGCACATACTATGTAATTACGGGAAGAACGGGTCAAAAGCATTGTATAAAATAAATATTAAACAATTATTTGTCTCAAAAATCAATGGTAAATAAATAAATATTTTTTTTATTAATTTGATGTATTAATTATTAATACCATAATTAAATTTTTTTTAATTATTATCAGTTTATGATTTTTTTACAGTGATTTTTTTTTACAGTGATGTACCTTAATTTTAACTAAAATCTTTCTATTAAGAACTCACTTAAAAAATTCTTAAAAGGTGTTTAAAGGTCCACTATGTAGGATTTAAGGGATATGTTAGCAAAAATGGAATATAGTATTCATAAGTATGTTTTCACTATGAATCATTGTGTTTTTGTAAGCTTAGAACGAGCCCTTTATATCTACACAGGGAGCGGGTCCCCCTCTACAGAGCCGCCATGCTGCGCCGCTACAGTAGCCCAGAACGGACAAACCTCTAGGGAGCGCCTTTCATGTTTTGTGTTTTTACAAGTGGCAGCGTGAATCCAGAAGGAAGCACAAAGAAGAAGAAAGGAAGACAAGAAAGAGAGGGATCAATGTTTGCTGGAGCTGGAGAACCCAAATAAAAAAAAAATGGAGGATCATACTTATTATTTAGCACAGAAAAGGCAAGGGAGTGTTAATGTAAGTACTTGGAAGTGCGCTACGGGCTCCTGACGGCCACCGTACGCTCTGATAAACACTTGGAAAGGGAGGAGTAAGAGAGGGGCATTCAGGGGGCTGAATCCTACATGGTGTACCCTTAAGAAACAATCATTAAATTGCTCTCAAATTACAGATGTTTCGTTCTGTTGATTTTTTTTTTTTGTGCATGAATAAAACATTTTTAACATCTGTCATGATGGGGAACCAAAGCACAAAATGATGATTGTATGGATATATATTTATAAGCAATTCAAATACCATTAAGTGCAATTACAGTGCAATTAAAAACAAGTTCAGTACATTCTAGATTAGTTTACTTTTTTTAGATAACATTTTCAATCAGCGTTTTGCCAAGGACATCCCAATTTTTGGAATTCCATCCCTAATGAAAACATGTGGTCTGAATATAAGTAGACCGGTTCAAGATGTTCAAGAAGTGTAGAGGATGCGGCGAGTATGTTCAACTTTGCTAGACATTGCAGGTAGAGTCTCAGCACAGTTATTGTCTACAGCAGCAGCTTTGCAAAGAGTAAAAGTGCCAATAATTTTGCAGAGAGGAATCACACCAGATTAAAATCTTTAGGCTCAAAATAAAACTAGTTGCACATATTAACCATATCATTATTATATTCATATTGTTAATTTTTAATAAGGGTGCCAATAATTTTGGACCTGACTGTAAAACTTATGGAGTGCTTTCAAAATCTGGACCAATATGGGTGCTCGAGTCTTGTGGAGATGTAAAAGCTCTAAGCTGGTGATTGCTCTGTTTTTTTTGTACAGCAGAGCTTTTTTACCAAAGACTCGGGCAGGAAGGGGATCTTCTCCAGGCGAGACAGGTAGACAAGCGGCTGGATGCTGCTGCTGATGTTCAGGAAGGCGTAACCCACAGGCTGGACGTAGCAGGTGAAGGCCAAGGGCGAGTAGTGATCCTGGAAGGGAAACAGTGCCACCAGAGGGAGGTAGTTAAAAATGATTATGCACAGGATGGAGAGCACCATCTTGAAGGCCTTCTTCTTCATGGGGTGCATCTCGTCTTTGCCCGCACCTCGTGACCGCTTCAGCGCCCACAGGATGGAGATGTTGCAGATCACCATCCAGATGAAAGTGGCCAGGACTTCTCCTGTGAAGACCTTCTCGAAGTTAGGGAGGCCGCCGATGGTTTTAGCTGAGGCATAAGCGAAGGTGAGGCAGAAGACTATCACCGTCAGACCAATCCTGTACTTAATGTGCTTCAGCTGACCAAAAGCAATCGGAAAGACCACAGCGACAAAGCGGTCCAGACAAATGCAGGAAAGGAAGAGCGGCCCACTCGTGTCCTTTACGCCGTAGGAGAACTTCAGTGCGGACCAACCTTCCTTGCTCTTCCAGTAGAAGAGGTTGAGGAAGCTTATAGGGACCATAAGGCCGAAGTAGGCATCCATGAAGGCCAGGCAGCCCAGGAAGATGTCGGAGGTGGACGGCTCGTTCCGGTTACGGATCAGGATGGTGATGACCAGGACGTTGGCTGGAAATCCTATCACTATGTTGAAGGTTTGCACTGTCAGGTCAAACAGGATTCCTTCCACCATGTTGTCACACCCATCAAACACACTGAAGGGTTTAGGGGTCGTGTTCAGCACCGGAGTGGGATCGACTGTGAGGTTCATTCTGAAGTCGATGTCGTGTGGCTTCAGAGGAGCCGATCGTGGTGAAGGAGACTCTTATGGACAAACCTAGAAAAAAAAAAATAATAATATACACTACCAGTCAAAAGTTTGCACACACCTTCTAATTCAATGTTTTTCTTTATGTTTATGACTTTAAAAGAGACTGGATAATGATGGACTGTTGTTTCTCT
>JAQQZR010000023.1:26213492-26226726 GCA_030068235.1 Notoglanidium macrostoma | reverse complement strand
CGGCCCGTGCCCTTTCCCTTGGCTCCCTATCTAACCACGCAGGTCGCAAGGATTTGTGATGGGGGAGTCATTGTAAACTCAAAAACCTAACCCTAGGACTTAACCCTAACCCTAGGACTTAACCCTAACACTAACCCTAACCCTAGGACTTAACCCTAACCCTAGGACTTAACCCTAACCCTAACACTTAACCCTAACCCTAACCCTAGGACTTAACCCTAACCCTAACCCTAGGACTTAACCCTAACCCTAACCCTAGGACCTAACCCTAACCCTAGGACTTAACCCTAACTGAGCCAGAATGATACTGAATGGTGGAACTGAAACATCTGTACAAGCTAATTAAAGTTCAGATGAAACAGGAGGTCATTCACCTCACGTTGCGCTTCGCCTTTTCTGTACTCTCTGGTTCCCGAGAGTTGAGCGAGAGGTTAAATAAACGTGTTATAATCGAGTGTTCAGCGTGTTTCTCTCTCACGGCTCTTGCAGGATCTCGGTGTTTTGGAGAACTGAAGGTGTTGGAAATGTGGAAGCGTCTGGAATGAAGCACTACTGCTTTCTCACAGTGTTACTGCCAGACCACATTCAGTCACTCTTTGATCAGTGAATGAAACAAGTCAGGAAGAGAAGCGGGATGTCTGGAATACAAAATGAATAAACACACACACACACACACGCACACACGCAGAGGGAATGAGTTAGCAATAATAACAATAGTCTGAACTTTCCTGTGTGTGAGTCATGGGTGCCAATATTAATGCATTGGTATGGAATATCAAATTCAGTATGTCATTATGATTGTCGCTTTAGCAGGTCACACTGAGGTGTCCAAAAATATTCACTCCCCTCAGTGCTAGGAGACTTCTTTAGTATTCAGTCCTTTCCTGGTTGTTAGCGTCACTCACTACGCTAACACACTGCCACATTGCAGCTTTAAACACCAAGAGGACTCGGAGAACAATAGTTGATGATAAGACGTCCCCGCCACACCCCGACGGCCAGCGTGAGCAGTGCATTGTGGGAAACGACAGGTCAGTGTCAGCAGTCCAGTCTGCAGCATGTCCTTGGGTTAAAAATACGAGAAGCGCTAATCTGTGCTAATCACTGCCAAGGACGGTGGGAGTTGTTTCCTGTCTGAGATTTATCCACCACGCAGAGATTCCATCATAAAACCTCACTGTTATCCGTTTCTTCTCTATGACAAACTGCACATATAGCACAGTAATAGCTCAGGTCCGAAGTGTAGTGAAGCGAAAACACTACATTTCTGATATTTCTGTTGCTACACAACTACAGCACTTTATCTGTAAATAAAACTCAGCAGCTGGTTATTCATGCTGAGTTTTTTATTCTGTGTATGTGGAGCTGTTACCATAGAAATGATAACAATATCATTTTTTTTTACAGTTTATTATATATATGTACAGTATAATGTACATAGCTTTTAATTTTTCTCAGGAATTTTCCCAATTTTTTAAAAATGACTTTCTATTTATTATTTATATATTAATCAATGCACTGTTTTATGAATATTCTGTGGGATTTTTTTCATTGAGAGGTTTCTTTTCAATAAAAGTTATAATAATATAAAAATTATTATAGTTATTATGAATAATAATAGGAATTCAGGAAGCAGGAGGAATTATTTCAAGCTCAAATTAGGGCCTGAAAAACAGTGACACTTGTAATTATTGAGCTCTGTGTGTGTGTGTGTGTGTGTGTGTGTGTGTGTGTGTGTGTGTGTGTGCGTTTTGGGTTATGGTGATGAACGAGAAGTGTAGAAGTGTAGCGTGTTCACCCTAATTAAAAGCAGCTCTGGTTCCTCTAGTGTGTGTGTGTGTGTGTGTGTGTGTGTGTGAAATCTTCAGCAGGTCTAACACAGAACTCAATCAGAACGTTTCTGCAACACTCTAAGACAGGCAGAGATTTTGCTAAGCGAGCGTCACTGACAATGTTGCAGCAGCGTTGCAGGAACGTTTATAAGTGTTACACAAAACATTCTGACGTCATTTCTAGAAACTTTCTGAGAATGTTTATACACAAAATGATGAACTTTAAAGTTAACACTGTTATTAGAGTATCATGTTTCCAGAACATTGCAGGAGCGTTATTTTCACAACATTATGGCTTGCAAAAGTGCCAAACACATTACTGATAACATTCAGCTGGGAAATCTCGACTTAATGACATCCAGGTGTGTGTGTGTGTGTGTGTGTGTGTGTGTGTGTGTGTGTGTGTGTGTGTGTGTGTGTGTGAGAATTCAGATTGCAGTGTATTCTTATCTACAGGCATGACGTCTAAAATTATTCCAAAATGTTTTGTTATTTTAGCAACAGGAGACAAAAAAAGAAACACACACACACACACACACACACACACACATTGTTTCTCTTACATAATCAGAAACAGGTATGTTTTTAACATTATGTTAATGGAACTGCTTGAGCTGTATCTGATCTGTTAAACATAGCCTTTATTTCGCTTTTAATCGTCATGGAAACAGTGCATTCTGCGAAATAAGAAAAAAATCATCTACCAGACAATGGAGTTGACTTCTGCCAAAAATCGTTCTGCTGCTGCTGCTGCTGCCAGGCCTTCACTACTTTCCTGGGGTTGAAATTTAACCCCCTCATACACACACACACACACACACACACACCTTTTCCATCCCCCTGGTTCTACAATGAGCTCAGCGTTTTGGACAGCGCTCTGTTTTTCTCCTTCTGAACCCCTCGACCCCATCTGCGTCTTTGCTCCCTACACCCTATACACATGCCCTACAAATGTACACTCCATAGTGTCTAACCTGGAGCTGCTTCCTTGCTCTCAGGGTGTTATAAAATCTTCCACACCCTACATAGTGCACTACATATCCAACACTCAGCCCTCTGAACTTCCCTACTAACTCCACTCCCTAAATAAGTGCACTATGTAGGATACTGAGCGATGATGCCCCCTATATGTAGTGCACTAGCAGTGTGTGATTTGGGAACCATCTCTATACAAGTACACTAAATGTGACACTTCAGCATCAGTAAGAAGCCTTTAGGGATCCACTCGTGAGCTCAGACCCTGCGTAGCGCACTTCAGGAGTAGGGCACTCGGTCTCACCCCGTCACAGCGCGGGCGTGTCAGGGCAGCGGGGATCAGATCAGAAGGTCCAGAGTTCACCGATAAACTGCTGAGCTTTAAGCTTAAACCCTTAACCCTTCTGAGCTCCAGGGGGTTGTCTCATGTCCAGTCCTGACCTTTGACCCTGAACTTTCACCTATGCTTTCTAGCTGGAATAGGTGAAGAAGCTAATATATTTTGATTTAATCATACCGTACACACACTGGATGAGTATAATGACGTTTTAAAACCCTCATTTCCCGAATCCGTAAGCAGGAAAACTCGGATCGGACACGGCTCGTTGCACTGCACGTCACAAATCTTACAGAATTTCATTATCCTTCATTTCTTTGTGAAATTAAAGTATTTTATTACTAATTTCTTTTTAAATACAACACTAGTGTAAGCAAACCTCTATATCATCAGACATATTGTGTGTGGTAGACATGTCTCCAGGCATCATGATGCGAGATTTTTCTCAGTTTATCTTGTTTTTTTTTTTTTTTAACATTTAAACCCCACGAGAGAGTTCCTTGTTTTCTGTGAAATTGTGAAAACTTTCTCCTTAAAAAAAATAACAGTTGCACAAACACGTTGCACCATATTAACACTTTAACAAAGTTATTTTCAGCAGTACTGTGTGTTCGCGTTTAATGCAGTACTTTAAATAAAACCCTGAGAACTGAAACGCGACTGTAGATTGAGGGAGCGCACTCGGACTTAGTCATCTAGTGCACTTCTGTAGTGAGTTTGGTCTGAGAGCAAGCTCTTCTCCGGCTTCACGCTGGAACAGAAGGACGTGTTGATAAACAGATCCTCAGAAAGTCCATTTTCAGGAGTTTCCATCAAACCTCGCAGCTCAGAAGGACTTTATAAAAACGAGGCCTCAGCTGCAGTCACAGACGTTAAGTGGAGCTGGAGCTCTGTATTGCAGCTTTATTCAGGAATGTGTAGAATAAACCATCTCCAGACTACACACACACACACACACACACACACATGCACGCACGCACGCACACACACAATTGTTAGGTATCCCTACCTTTGTGGGGACTTCTTCAAACCTCATACTTCCTTAAAAAAAAAAAGCATTAAAATGATCACAGAATTTTGTGATGAATTATTTATCATTTCTACTGTATATACTACAATGTTCACTTTGCTTTTGTGTATTTTCTTTTAGCCAATTCCTAAATGTGGATGATGAGTGATGTACTGAATTGTCATCACTTATCACATCACTCTCTCTAAAGATGTCAGTCTTTCTTGGACCATGCCCAGCTGCTCAGCATGTAGTGATAATAGAGTTCAGAATGGTGCTTAGAGCTCCAGTAACTGAGTCAAAACTATTGAGGTAAGAGCATGTTAATGGGGTGAGTAACTGTTTTTAGCTCCCAGGAGGCAGTACTTAAATGTACAATAGAATGGATGCTATAAAGGTAGTCTGACATCCCAGGACTTTTGCCTTTTTCATTTGCCAGGGTATAAAAGTCAGATGAATAAAATGCTAAGTCAGTGTAAATTGCTTCACAGACAAAGTGACCAGCACACTGCCCTCCTCAATGTCACAGACGCTCATGGTTGGCTAGTGTTGCTGTGATTAACAGGAGAGATAAAGTATACCATCACTCTCATCCAGAGTGCATGGCTAATTTTGCTCTTTTGGCTCTTTTGGCTATTGATGGCTAAGGCATTGTATGGCATTGATTCTAACTTGTGACTTCCAGACTAACTAGTGGCAAACACCCCTCAAGTGCCTCAGATTTGCAACTGTAATAGCAAACCCAAAAAGCCATAATTCATGAATAATAACATTCATGGTGATTCCAGAGCCTACTATGGGAACACTGGGTGTGTAGAAAGAACACACTTGGAATGTTATGCCAGTCTATTGAAGGGCACCATACACACACCAATCCATTTGGATAGTGGGAGGAGAACAAAGTCCACATGGACACAGGGAGTATGTGCACAGAAACTCTACACAGACTATGACCCAAGCTCAGGATCAAATCTGGGACCCTGGGGCTGTGAGGTGGCAATAGTACCTGCTCTGGCATGCAAATTCTGCCAGAAAGAAAGACAAAAATGGCTTTCTTTTGTTTCCATTCTTCCTTCCATCCATCCTTCCTTCCTTCCTTCCCAACTTCCTTCACTCCCTCCCTCCCTCCCTCCGTAAGTGCTTTATCCCATTCAGGGCCATGATGGATCCTTAGCCTATACCAGAAGTGGTGCAGGACAGGAATACACCTTGTACTAGTCCATCGCAGGTCTTTTGATTTTAACCTACTCGAAACCAACTGACAAATCACAGCATACAAACAGCAAATATCTGAGATATACAGGGATGGAGTGATGCCAATGAAAATATAGTGGCATTAATTATGTTTGATCACAAGAACTATCCTGCCTATAAATGCTGCAAAAAATGGCATCAAGTGAAAATATCTTGAATTGATCTAGTCTTTCCTATTGTATGATTACTATAAATCAAATATAAAATTATTTAACATATTTCTAGTCGTATTTTAAAGAAGCCAAATTATCTGCAAATTGATTAAGAAAATATAGTACTGGAAATTTGTTATAATGTTTATAAAATACTTCATTAAGTTTATGATATTAATGGGGTTACTGTTTTCAGCTTGCACGAGGCAGTGCAACAGTGTTCCATTGTATCCATAATGAAAGAGATGTCTAAATCCAGTCTCAAAGGTCTTATTTAGATATCTAACTCCTAGTTTAGATAGCTGACAGGTAGCTTGCAAAAATAGTTGCAAAAAAATTTATTTCTAGCAAAACATTACATTTATAATGTAGGAATGCAAATGAACTAGTGTAACAAACTAGTTTCCCCTCCTGTTTCCTTGGCAGCATGCCAATATTAGCACATGCAGCTTGTTTCCGATCAATTAAGGACTCTTTATAAAGCACTCTTATTCATGCTGCACAACATTGAATAGTCCTTGTAGTCCTGCATGGCAAATCCTTACCATATATCAGAACCTTTATTGAGTCCATGCATCCTTTGTTGTTTTGTAGTATGTTATGTCATGGTTTGGGTTTATGTTATTAGCCTTGATTCTAATGCATTGTTATTCTGCAGTATCCTGGGTTATTGATTGGTCTCTGGCTGCACATGTTTTTTTTTTTACTTTTAGGATTGCTGGCTTGCTTTTAGTTGCCCAGAAACACATGTAAACCCTGTCCTAATCTTTTCTGGTTACAAGTAGTAAGTCAGTTATTCTCAAAGTTTTTACAGTCAGGAACCTCTTAAATTGTTTTGGATAGTGTTTTTCTTTTTTAGGACCAATTTAGGACCAGAAAGCACATTTTACTGCTGATTTGTATCTAAAGACAGTGGAGAAAAATTTACAGTATTTGTGGTCATGTCATCCTAGCACCTGCTCAATCTGTGCCTTCTGCCCATTCAGACTACAATCCCCATGAATCCTCTCACTCTGACAACATGGCTGCCTCCTCCCTGCATTTTGCATGATTGGATGCAGGTGTTATGCATCCATGGATGTTATGCCAAGGTCTGTCTTTGACCTTGATTTCTGCCTGATGTTTTGGTACCTTTGCCTGAGTGATTTTAATAAATTCCTAACCACAGCGGTGTCCTCCTGCTTCAGTCTGTTCATGACATAATTTCTCTGACTGCTTCAGAATTTTACTGCTTAGAAATAATGTGAATAACTGTAAGTAAGGGTTCCCAATGGTAGCCCACTGTTTCAAATGCTTAGTTTGGAGGTTTTCTTCAGATTTGTCTGCTGGCACACAGAATTGCACCAAGTCAGTCAGTGCTCTGGAGAAGATCATACTCATTAAAATGTTAGCAGTGTGTGGATGGGATCCAGCCATGTTAGTGTCAGCATGCCCCACCCCATGGCCATGTGTGTGTGCCACTGGTCCACAACATTGGTGGTCCTGAAATGTGGGAGGTGGTAAGTGGCACTGTCCTTTCAGACACTCCAGCATAGCATGGTGAGGAATTCTTGCTTATTTGGAGGAACAGGCTGCCAGTACATAGTACCCTCCCTCAGTTCTGAACCTGCTGTTGTCAGAGACCTTGCCCATAGTGTGAACTTCCAGGAGAGTTCATCAGCATTCCTGTGTTGGAGCCCTACCCGATGTTTCACTTGGAAACATCTTAGAAGCTTTCATGCTGGCTGCCTTCCTCTCATCCCCTGGGAGAGACCTCAGGAATTGGTTCATGGCAACTCTTTCTAGGAAACTGTAGAGGAGAGAATGTCAAGCTGTAGTCTCCAGTGGGTGATATTCAGCAGGGCATCCATTTGGGCTCAGGGCTCATTGCTGGGGTGATGCACCCACTGATGAAACTGTACATCAACTTGTTTGGGAGCAAGGTCACATCGGACCAGGATCTCTTCATGGAGGGTGGTACAATCAGCTGCCTCTTCATCAGATAGGGAGTAGTAGACACATTGGACTTCTCTAGTTAGGAGGGGGTGATGGCATTTGCCCAGACTCTCTGTGGACACCTTTCCCTGTTTGCAACTCATTCAAAAGTGCTCAATATCATCATCTGTGGTGAGCTTCCTTAGAAGGTCCTGAGAGTTAAGGGCAGGGTAGGGGAGAGGGGTGGTGACTTCCAGTGCCATCCAGCAGAGAGTTAACAGCTCCTGAATGGTGGCATGGAGCCCCCTCACGATCTCGTAGTGTTCTGTTTTTATATATACTCCCTGAGATGACAAGAGGAAGAAACATTGAGAGGAACCAAACTCAAAAGGGAACCCATCCTCATTTGGGTGGCATGATAGTGAGATTAAAATACATTTCTGTAACTGTATGTTATATGGTCAAAAAGGTACAGTTACAGAATTCAATATAATTTTAACAAAGTCTGTTCTGTCTCAGCTGATTCATTGAGGAGATTTGAGTGCAAGACTGTATGAGGTCATTTAAGTCATTTGCCACTGTAGCAGAACCGCTCATGTCAACAGCAGTCCAATGCCATCTTCACAGTTCTAGGTGTACGTGGATGCAGTTCATATGATGCCATCTTCAACAGGAACAAGTAGGTTTCAAGTAATGACTCCAACCTGAAGTAGGACATCAGGATTTATCAAGCAGGTCAAGGAAGCAGAGAGGGTCAGGATGACTGATATCTCAGGAGTAGCTCAACAGACGGAGAAAGAGAAAGAGAGAGTGAGTGAAGAGAAAAGCAGATTGTTAGGTATGCTCATTGTCACATAATGGTAATGGCAATGACAGCATAACTATGACAGCATAACTAAAAGGGAGAGTCAGAAGGTAACACCGACATGGGGAGCACCCTGGGACAAGCGGCCAGCCACTCAACTGTCAACAAACCTGAGTGAACGTGTGAGTGTGTGTGAGGGGGGGTTTGACATCATCAAAACAACCCAGTTTACCAAAATATTCTATGGCTGAGAACCCTCCAGATCTGCTCCTTTACCTAACAAAGGCTTGGCTAAACAAATATGTTTTCAGCCTACACTTGAACACAGAGACAGTGTCTGAGTCACGAACACAAAGTGGAAGGCTGTTCCATAACTGAGGAGCTTTGTAAGAGAAAGATCTGCCCCATGCTGTGGAGTTCACTATTTGAGGTACCAACAAATAGCCTGCACCTTTTGATCCAAGTAGGTGTGGGGGGTCATAAAGGACCAGGTGTGTAGAGGAGTCACCATTTACATCAATAAACTGATAACAATCAATCAAATAACACCTGAACCAGCAGAGGGCTGTTCCCTTAACTCCCGAAACATTTTCTAATCTATTAAGAATAGTATGATCAATGATATCAAAAGCTTCACCAAGGTCAAGTACCACAAGCAAGGAGACACAACCCTGATCAGAGGCCAGTAGTAGGTTATTTAGCACTTTATCTAGTGTTGTCTTCGTGCTATGGTGAGGTCTAAATCCTGACTGATACAATTAATTAATGCTATTCCTATGTAGATATGAGCATAATTGCTGTGCTACAGTCTTTTCCAGGATCTTGGAAATAAAAGGGAGGTTTGATATTGTCCTATTGTTGGACAGCTGACTGGGGTCGATATCAGGTTTTTTAATCAGAGGTTTGATAATTGCTAATTTAAAGGATTTTGGTACATACCAAATACTAAGAGAAGAGTTGATTAGGCTGGTCATATCAGGTGACATGGAAGGGATCCACATCTACTCCACACAGGCTCTCCACTGGTGTCCCTCAAGGCTCGGTACTTGGTCCTCTTATGTTTTCCATCTATACTACATCTCTTGCTGAGGTAATATCCTCACATGGGTTTTCATACCACTGCTATGCAGATGACACTCAACTAATCTATTTTCCTCCCTCATACACATGTCTCTGCCCGGATTTCTCCATGTCTGGCAGATATCTCATCATGGATGGCAGCTCATCAGCTGAAACTCAACCCCAGCAAAACTGAACTGATATTCATCCTAGCTGATTCAACCCCACATCAGGATCTTGTGAGCTCCCTGGACAACACTTTAATCTCTCCTTTGGTAACTGCACATAACCTTGGGGTAACTATGGACAATCACCTATCTTTTTCATCTCATATTGCTAATCTTTCTCACTCAGGCTTGATTTCTCATCTTCAAAATCAAAAGGATCCATCCATTTTGTTCCACACAGGCCACTCAGATACTTGTTCAATCCCTTGTCATCTCAAGACTAGACTACTGTAACGCACTCATAGCAGGTCTGCCTCTGAGCACCATTCGACCCTTGCAACTGATCCAGAATGCATCTGCACGACTCATTTTCATCCTTCCCAAGTTCTCCCACACCACCCTATTGCTACACTCCCTTCACTGGCTTCCTGTAGCTGCCCGCATCAGATTCAAAACACTGATGCTTGCTTACAAAGCCAAAAATGGACCAGCACCCGCCTACCTCAAAGCACTTATCACACCCCACACTGCACCAAGCTCCCTCTAATCCTCCAGCTCTGCTTGACTGGTTCCACCATCTCTCAAGGTACAAGGAAGACATGCATCTAAACTATTCTCTGTTTTGGCACCTAGGTGGTGGAATGAACATCCACTAGATGTCCGAACAGCTGAGTCAATGTCTTCAAATGACGACAAAAGACCTACCTGTTTCAGAAGTACTTGGACTAGCACTTATTTATTCTTCACTTAAAAAACATGCTATTACTTGCCAACAGTTTTTAATGTGATAGTATTCTTAGCCCAGGTCCTAGTCAGCCAGTATCAGAATATATTTACTGATAGAGACTTCAGAGCACTTATGTAAGTCACTCTGGATAAGGGTGTCTGCCAAATGCAGTAAATGTAAATGTAAATTATTATTTTTTGAATAGGTTAAATTTGTCAGGAAACCCAGACCAGACAGGATGCAAGTGCAGTTTTGACACTTTAATAAAAACACTTGACAAAAGAACAAAGTTGGCAGGCAGTAATCAGAGTCATGAAGCAAATGGTTGATTGATCTACAAAGAGGACAATATAGGCAAAACAAACTTGGTAATAGAAAATACGGAACAACATCAACAACCGGGAATATAAACACAGAGTAAAGGCTTGGCAATAGACAGACATGCTAAGGAGCAGAACTAATACTTCGCAAAGCAATGAATTGAGGGGTATAAAAAGAGTTTGTGGTGTGTGTTTTATTCGAAGCACCTGCTCCCAATTAGACGTCAGGTGACCCTGAACACGGAAAAAGTTCAACCATGCTGTTTGTAGGCTGTGTAGTGTGGGACATGTAGTCCATTTCTGTGTGTGTGTGTGTTCAGTGTAAAACTGTCCATTTATGTATCAAAGTGTGTGTCGCAATTGGAAAACATGTCTGTAACGTTGTCGAGAATGGGTGTGGGAGTGCTTTCTGGTGCAGATAAAGGTGCGGGAGCAGGTGCTGATATGACAGAGCCCCCCCACAAGGAGCTCACTCTGGGAGCATTGGATTTGTGTGGATGTCCTCTGGGACGCAGAGCTGGTTGTTCTGGGTGGTTGAAACTCCTGTGTGAGTAGGGGATCTAGGTTGTCATTGGCTGGGACACAGCATTGAGCCTCTAGGCCATAGCCCTTCCAGTCTACGAGGTATTGTAGCTTGCCATCTCATGTGTGAATGTAGAATATCCTTTACTGTGTAAGCTGGCTGTCCGTCGACCATGGTTGGTGGTGTGTCCTCATCCAAGGGACCAGAGTGCCTTGAGCTGTGATATGTGAAATGTACTCTGCTGTGCTGAGGAAGTTCCAGTTTGTAGGTGACTTGGTTGATCTTGTTTAGAATCTTCTTTGTACCAGTGTATATTGCACTTAGCTTCCTGCAACTGGTTTGTCCCCTTATGTCATGGGTTGAGAGCCACACGCAGTCCTCAGGGCTGAATTGGGGACCCTCTTTGCGATGCCAGTCAGCAAACCTTTTTTGGTTCTTGGCCACTCACCAGAGGCATTGGTGTGTGCACTTCCATACCTTCTCACTGCGATGGAACCATTTGTCAACTGCAGGCGCTTCAGTGGGGTTAGCATTCCATGGGAACAATGGTGGTTGGAAGCCCAGGATGCACTGGAACGGAGTCATTTGGGTATATGAGTGTCTGAGAGAATTTTGGGTATATTCTGCCTATGAGAGGAAGGATGACCAGTCACCTTGGTTCTCTGCACAGTATATTCTTAACAGGCGTCCAATTTCTTGGTTGGCTCTTTCCACCTGGCCGTTGGATTGAGGGTGATACCCCAATGTCAGGCTTACAGTTAACCCCAGTTTCTCCATGAAGCTGGCCCACAATCTAGATGTGAACTGTGGCCCTCTGTCACTTACAATGTCCTCTGGAATGCCCAAGTATCGAAATACATGATTGAATAGCAGTTAGGCCAGTTCAAATGCTGTGGGAAGACCCGGCAGGGGAATGAGTGTTATGACTTTGGAGAATCGGTCTGTGATAACTAGTATGACTATGTTACCTGCTGAATCTGGGAGGTCTGTGATGAAATCCACTGTTATGTGGGACCAGGCTCCCAGTCTCCTACATCATAGTTTTGTTCAGTAATGGTGACCTTATGAAAGAGGAATGCTACTGGATGGAGTTTGGGTCTCTCACCGAATCTTTTAGAAAGTATGGCTCCTACTCCAGTCTCTGATGCATCAACCTCGACAGTTAATTGAATTTCTGGGTCCGGGTGTCTGAGGATGGGAGCAGATGTGAATGCTTTCTTGTGTGGAGAAGGCTTTCTCAGCTATAGGGTTCCAGATTATTTTCTTTGCCCCTTTCTTAAATAGGGCTGTGAGAGGAGTAGCTATAATGCTGAATTGTTTGGCTTTAAATTCATTGTTTGTATTTTTTGCCTGATATTGTCAATCTTGTCACTCTCTTCTCATGCTCCTTCTTCCTGATGTTACTGTCAGCTGGGATTGCCACATCTATTACTACTGCTGTTTTCTGATCCTTATCCAAACACCTCTATGCCTGGTAGGTTGGCCAGCAACTGCAACTTGAAGTCCCGTAGAATCTTAGCTCTGTTGTTCTCAACTACTTTTGGTGGTGTCGCCGATCAGAACTTAGGAGCTTCACTATTCCAGCTGGGCGTCTGATGGTTGGTAGGGTGTACATCTTGATGGCTTGGATCTTATTTCTACCATTGAGCTAGCTTCTGAGCACCTGTCTGACCCACAGCAGATATTTAGCTGTGGCTCATCTCCTTGTGACCTCATCCTGATTCCCTTTGGCCTGTAGGATACCAAGGTGATTGAAGCTGTCCTGTACGTCTGCTATTTTGCCCTCTGGTGCCCTCTCCCTCAGTTCTGATCATCTTCTCTTTCTTGGCCACCATGTGTCTGCATTTATCCTTCCATTTATACCTTTATCTATTTTGACTACTGTCTACATTGCAGGACAATACTGAAAGTAACATACAGAACATACAGTGCATCAGGAAAGTGTTCACAATGCATCACTTTTCCCATGTTTTGTTATGTTACAGCCTTATTCCAAAATGGATTAAATTCATTTTTTTCCTCAGAATTCTACACACAACACCACATAATGACAATGTGAAAAAAGTTTACTTGAGGTTTTTGCAAAATTTATTAAAAATAAAAAAACTGAGAAAGCACATGTACATAAGTATTCACAGCCTTTGCTCAATACTTTGTCGA
>JAQQZR010000023.1:26197784-26212924 GCA_030068235.1 Notoglanidium macrostoma | reverse complement strand
CAGATGCTAACTGGCATCCAGTTCTTAATCAAAGCAATCTCTAATTGACCCTAAAATGACATCAGTGGCAGACTGATTGTGTGTGTGTGTGTGTGTGTGTGTGTGTGTGTGTGTGTGTGTGTGTGTTCTCAGTTCATCAGATCTCTTGCTGATAACAGACGCTGATGTGAGCAATCTGGAAATTTCTGTTGCATGATATGCAAAACACACAGATCCATGATTAAGTCCAAGTACCAACATGATCCAATGAAGTTAAGGAAAGCAAACTAGTTTTTCAGATTCTATAAATTACATAAATAGTCACTCTGGATAAACATTTATGGTAAAAGAATAAATGTAAATGAAAAAGGTAGGCATCTCGTAGGCTACCATGTATTATTATTTTTTTAAAATCATGCGAGGAGAAAAAGGTAGACTAAGATCCAATCCTGTTTCAGGTAAATCCTTTCAGCACCTGATTTTTACAGTAAAGTTAAGGAACGATACTGTATGTTTCACCTTGTTGAGTAATTATAATAAAATATTACAATGCTCAAGCACTTTGGTACAGTTTAATCAGGTAATACTCTAAACATTTTCGACAAGCTGCTTTATCATACTATAAGACATATTTTTACTGGTTTCAAGAAAATATATATTTTTTTCAGCCTTCTAAATTCTATAGTAAATTTTACAGTGCACTCAAAATCAGTAAAAAAAAAAATCCTCAGATGAATCTACCACCTTACAAATACAATTTCGTCAGAAGGTTTAGTAGCAGTACAGATTAAATGTAGCATGTTACCTCACACGGCCAACAGCGCTGAAGGATGTCTAATCATGCCTAATCCGATTACAAGCGGTCACGTCCAAGAGAAATACCAGGTAATCCATCTCAGCTGTCCACTTGAGATTGAAACGCCTGAGCTGGATGTTCACATCAGGCTTCAGAGAGGTGTTTCCACCCAGATTTTCTGCTACATTGCAGTTTGCAGATTTTTTTCTCATGAGCCTCCAGAGAGTGTAAAACAGAGAGGCTAGTGAGGGAATGAAAGCAGTTTAAATAGATGCGCTGACTTCACATGTCTCAGAGGAAGAACATGAACTTTTTCGCTTAATGGTGATGAGAAACGTTTCAGAGTGATTTTGCCACTACATTTCGTGAATATTTCCTTACTCAAGCACAGTTTCTCTCAATCTTTATTTCTTCTTCGCTACATTTTTGGCTACTTTTGCTTTAATAAATGATACAGACACACTCATTTCTGAATGAAGTAAAAACTCTTTCACACCACATCCTTTGTCAATAAAACAATAAATGAATAAATAAATAAAAATGACAAAATGCTGTTTCATGGGTGTCCTATCACTAAAACCACTAAAAATCTTTGGATCTGTGATTCAGTTCCCAATGTTCAACTCAAAGTGCTGACTGAACAAGCTGACTTAAAGAGTCAACTCTACGATCCAGTTCAAATAGTCAAAGATTCAAAGATCTGATTCATAGAACCGATTCAGACAGCTGATGTGTTTGCATTGTTTGCAAACGACGCACCACTTTAAGCGTGGTTGACTGTGATTTTTGTGTTACTTCACAGCAAGTGAAGTTCTGGGTTCAAACCTTCTCTGTTCTCCCTGTGCTTCTGTGGGTTCCCCTGAGTGCTCCAGTTTCCTCCCACAGCCTAAAGACTAAATAGCCCATAGTTGTGAACGTGAGTGCGAATGGCTGTTCATCTCTGTGTTAGCCCTGCAATAGGTAGAGAATAGAACAGAGGCATAGATAATTAATAGATTGCTGGATGGATAAAGAAACTACTGAGACTTAGCTTTTCGCTAACTCTTTCCCAACCACAATGCTAGCTATCTATCCTGTCAGATTAGCTTGTGTCACATAGCTGTCTAGTGTTAGCTACCTGTAGTGGAAAGATTAAGTGTGCTATAGAATATTATAACAGCTTCCCCAACACACATATTGCTTCACTAATTAAACATTTCTTTACTAAATTAAATAATGTTAGCCACTAAAACTAGATACTACTGCCTCTCATCAGTTAACTAGCTAAATTTGCTAACGCTACCATGGTGATTAGCAGCATGGTGTGAGTCATATGCTATTTATCACCTTTATATCTGGTGAAGTTATTTAATAAAATCAGCAGTAATAATAATAATACATTTGTAATGAAAAGTAATGTAATCCTTTTTTTTTTTTGTAATAATTTTTTTTGTATGTATATTAAAAATATATAGTATTTGTCTTCCTTGTTAACAGATTTGTCATGGATCAATAATGATATCAGACGTCGGTCCAGTCAAAGCAAAGCAGACCAGAACAGTTCTCTGTGAAAATATGAAGAGGAGCTACTGCAACTTTTTTAGACTATCCATACATTCATTCATCAAGTAAGCACTTTATTTTGGTCAGGATGGCGGTGGATATTCCGGGAATTCTGGGAATGAGGTGGGAGTACACACCTAGGGATCATTTAGAGTCACTCCTGACACACAAGGAGAGCATGGAAAACACCGTAACCCAATCGGGATGAACTGGGAGCTGTGAGTTGTGGCTTCACCACCATGTTGCCCAGATTGAAACAATTAGCGATGAATAAATTGTAGCAGATTGCTGACGTCCTCTGTTGGTCTCTTCTTTAGCCAAATGTAGACGAAACCTAATTAAAACATATTCATCGTTCACTCTTGAGCTCCTCCAGATGTGCTTCAGAATATACTTAGGCTAGACAACAAGAATGTTTCAGAATGAAACATGGCTTTAAGAAAGCATCATAAGATAGAACAGGAGATAAGGAATGTGCTACTTCACGTCCTCTGATGTGCATTCCATCTTGCCTCTGTTTTTCCGTCTCGCTTGGAAGTTACCGCATGGCTGCTGTTCACCAGACCTCTGACAGGAAGCGCACTCGTGAACTCTGACTTGCTTTGGCCGACTCGTTCGTCTCTTCTGTCTCAGCCCACCCAGCATGCTGCGCTCTCTGTGGAACCCTGGTGACTCGTCCAGCTGCTGTGTGCAACTCCACAGCCAAATGCGCTCTCCTGCCCAGTGCTGCGGATAATGAGGTTAGTCTGTTTGACAAACACATTCATTCAAGCTTCATTTAGCCCCAGGCCCACTCTATTTCACTAGACATCCTGGAAAAATCTAAGGTCAATCATTAAGGCGCGTTTCTGTACACCTCGGCCAGCGAATTGGACAAACAATTTATTTGTGGAGGCTGAAAATATCTTTCTAAGAAGTGTCTATTCACGTCATCGATGGGTTTGAGTGATATTGGGCGAATACACAGAAACATCACGTTTAAGCTTACTCGTGCGAAAGTGAGAGTTGACTGCAAACAAAAGGAACACGAGGTTCTTTAGAAATGACTCGGGTTGAATGAGAACAGTGGTGTAGTGCAATGTCATTATCAGTCTGTATCTGTTTATTATGGATGTCATTTGAAGAAAAAAATAAAAACCTCCTTAAAGATAGATAAATCAAGTTCATAATTATTTTTAACTGGATATGTGCGCAGAACTCAGCAGTTATTATTTCTGTTTGAATCTGCCCGGTATATCTTCTACCGAATTTTGTTTTCCAGAAAATATAAACAAACCTGTACCAGGAAATTACTAAGGATGCTGTAAATCAGGGATTCTCAGCCTTTTCTGATCAGTGACCCCATTTTAAAGGTCCATAATTTTTATGACCCTTTGAATGACGACAGATACGAAGCATGAGGGACAAAGAAAGGCCACATTCACTCACATGCGACAGTTTATACGAGGTACGAGGTACGAGGTTCCCTGTGCATTGTTTACTGTTTTCTCTCATTATGGTACTGATATGGACTCCTCGGTCTTGTTATTTAATAGCCGCACCGTGTATACGGTGCGTGTGCAGCTCTTTGTGTTGCATTTACTACATGCTCAAGTTTGTTGATCCAACGAGAATTTCACTTTTACCCCATGTGGCAGTTAGAACTTTCACAAAGTCTTGATTCAGACTGACGCCAGCGATGTCACTGTAGGTTACAGACTGAAATATCATCCATATCATCCATTCAAAAGGCGTAGAGTGTTGTGCGCTTCATAGAAATAACACCCTCATCTACATGTGACTATTCATTATTAGAGAAATCCTACCTGTATAGGAGGCAGCAGGAGTCAGAGTTCAGGTATTACTCCTGATAGAACGTAAAGTGAAAATCTTTTCAGACAGTTAGCGTCCTGCGTAATGAGAAATGGAGAGAAAAAAGAGCATCTTCACCTGCAACAGTCTTTGTCTTTGTATGAACTGAGTCAGCTTTGATAATTTACTCCTTTGTAATAATGAGCAATGTCAAGTGAGTATCTATGATAAAGCGGACGCAAGGGAATAAGGTTTCACATGGACATTGTAGGCAGCTCAGAAATATGAAATTAGTCAGGGAGAGAGGGAGTGTGTGCTAGATGAAGCGATGATAAAAATGGCCAGCTCTTTTGGTTTAGTGAAGGAACACACTCCAACACACTCCCCTTCTGCATGGTTCTGGTATGTTGTTGCGTCATCTGTGTGGCATTTACATTTTTTGTGTCAGTTGTAGATTATTTCCTTCTAAACAACACCCTCTTTTGCATTACTTGCTATTAATTTTCTTCAGTTCCAGCTTCCCCGGTGATCCGCAACGGATAAGTGGCATAGCAAATGGATGGATATATATATAAACATATGATGTGTCTATGTTCTTGTGAGCAAGTCAAACTTGACGTCAGTGAGTCCTTCTCATTATAAATTGTATTGTACCAGAATTACCCTTAAAATACATTTCAAATGTAAAGGAAGCAAATCCAAAATCTAATCAGTTCATCTGCTGGTTACAGTGATCATATAAATCCATCTAGATGGAGAGTAAAGTCCAAGTGCACTGCCAGTCAGATGTCTTCAGTGTGTGTGTCTGAAAGTGCTGGGGTCCTGAGCCTTATCCTGGTGCCTCACCACAAACCAGCAGACGGCTGTGAGGAATAAGCTGTCAATGGTGTAGTCGGTGTTTTTTTTCGTGTTATAGTTAGCTAATCTTTTGAAACTCAAATTTAAAATATTATAGCCCCGCTCTGTAGAGTTCCCATCAAAACCACACCCCCAAAACACACAACATGATCATCAGGTAAACTGTGACATCTTTTTTGTGCTGATTGGTTGGTTATGTGTTGTTTCAAAGAGATTCTCTGAGCAGACATTTTATTAATGCTACCACAATGTAAGAAAATAAAAACCTTACAGTGTTCTGACTTAGAGCTTTACCTTTAAAGTAAACGTGCACTGTCATGAGGAATAAGTAACAGGAAGAAGGTCGGCTGATACAGAAACACAAGAGCTAACACAGAGGAGGGGACTGACAACAAAACAGAAAGTTTCCATGGGAACTTATTCACAAAACAAGAGCACATTCATGAAAATGGGATATGCAGAAATGTGTAGAATTTTAAGAAGTTGCCAGATAGGAGGATGTGAGGATCTCATTCCCAGTCTGATTTGCACTGTTTGCGTTGACGTTAAATAAGGAATAAAACACCCGGAGATGTGCTTTTATAGGAAAGTAACCAACATTGTAGTGGTGTGGTGTGACACGACGCAGGGCGGGGTTCCTGTTCCAACCCTAAAGTTGATTATTTTGCTATAACAGCACGTCCTGAAGTCTTATTCCTCTTGTACAATAATGATTTTGTCAACGATGAAAATGTTTACATTTATTAAAGGATGACACTTTTTACTGTTTAGCGTTACATTCAATAGTTAGTTATCACTCACGCTATAGCAGCTATAAACAGGCGTTCCTTCACCAGCCTGTCTTTTCTTTCTCTTGAGGTTAATAAGAAAAAAACCACAATATCATGTTACCAAGAAACTGAAAAACACAAACTCCTTCAACTGGACATCGTTCCCATGGAGTAAAACTTATCGACCCTTACAAAGTGCTGACACTGAAGTTTGAGAATTCAATAACACGGTCATATAACAGCAAATCAAGCAACCGTCTTTTTTCCTTGATATTCTGGAAAATATGCAACATCACCCCAGTTAATATATTCCTGTGAGGTTAGTATAAGCTAAGATAATGAATCACTATTGGTTAATCATAATCGCACTACGCTGTGGGTGCCAAACCACATTCCAGTAGAGTCAAAGCACTACACGGCGAAGTCTCTCCCTGCTGTAAAACACCTGCTTCAACTCACATGGTACCTGATAATTATCTCATGAGTCTGAACAAGCGTGTTGGAGGGAGAACGGTAAACTGTGCAGTGCTGCGGCCCTGCAGGCTGACAGATGTGTTGTACACTTTGTATATAACAGAGCTTCTGTGGTGAGACTGACATCTGTGTCTGTAGGTGTGTGTCTCTCTCTTATTCTCTCAATTACGCTACACTCATTTACTCTAACTACCATAAAAAGACGTTGGCTGTAATTCACTATGCGCTCTTTCTTATCCGCAGTTCAGAAAGCCATGCGGTGATCATTATTTTGTAATTATTATTTTATAATTATGGGTTTTTAAAAGCATTTCCTCTTTTAGTAATGAGCTTGGAATGACAAGTATATACCATTCCCATATATAAATTTGCATATTTACAGTAATGAAAGATGATGAAAACCAAGCTCAATATTAATGCCCACTGGATGTTCAATACTCAGTCGTCCGCATACTTTTGGCCATATAGTGTATGTTTATGTATTTGGCTAGCACCGCAGGCAATAATGACCTGAAATAAAACTAAGGGTGAACAGCCTGGCTCTAGCACGTAGGTGGCAAACTCAAAATGTGAGGCCCTATCAGCATTCTTGAAGGTCGGTGATCTAAAGACATTCATTTTTGTAATGCATTTTCTATTCAATTGATTAACACCAAAAAAATTAGGCCTTGAAAGTAGAATAGGACAAAGAACAGGCTAGAGTAGGCTACATAATCAGCTGGATGCACGTTTTTGAAAAAAAATCTGTTTTCTGAATATAGAAAAATATAACGCTAAAAAGGGATTTAAGAAATAGTCACACAGGCTTCTCTCTTGTCTTTGTGCTCCATCAGATTTTCTTTTTCCAGCATATTTCTGGTCTCTAAACTGGGTGATTCAGTTCAGGATTTGGAGTCAATTACTAACTCGCCCAGTATTTTTGAATCTTTTTTTAGATGCGGGTCTGATTTGCATCACATGCAACAGATAGACGGTGAGTTTAACCAGAGTTTCAGCTCCGTGAGTCATGCGCTCGTGCACGTTAGTCACTTGTGCTCAACATAGAGCGGTCTGTAGATCTGAACTCACAATCTTCTGCTTCTTAGTGCGGAACCCTATCTTCTGAGCCACCACAGAACATGAACTTTTTAATGTGGGGTTCCTCTGGGTTTCTCCAAAAAGCATGCTGCTAGGAATGTTTGCTGTGGTAAACCGCCCCTAGGTGTGAACGAATGCCTGGATGTGTGCATGGTGCCCTGCGATCGACACCAGGATGTATTCCCACCTCACACTCAGCAGATTCTCGAGATGAATGAATGAAAGAAAGAGCAAGAGCAGTAACTGTAATGCCAAAGCTTTTCAGAGGTTTTGGAAACACATATTCAGAACGAAGACCTTCAATTACAAACAAATGCAGCAGGGGATCAAATCACTCAGTCATTTACTTTAGGACAGGAGGCCTACTGTTAGAAATTTAACTGGATTAAGCATTAGGAAAAGTGAATTATTCATGTCAGCCATCTCTGTATCACTTCTCAACCCTCTGATTAACACGCTGTACAGAGAAATGTTCTACAACAGCCTAATTTATTGGCGTTTATCCTCCGTGACGATCCACACTGGCGTGACATTTGGCTAAAATCAGTCCAGTGAAGTGTAATGATCAGGAAGCTCGATAGGACAAACCTAACACAATAAAAGAAAGAGCCTGAGTCACTGAACATAAGCCTAGTGCAGGTACAGCCACTCTCAGCCATATCGCATCAAGAAAGAATCCATTAAGCCTTAATGGGACCTGTTAAAAAACCTGCACGGAAGCAATGGAGCAATTATTAGAAATATTTAGAACGATAACGGATGTAAAATTGCCTGCTGACGTCACCGGCATTATGTGATTTTGAATCCATTAAATCCAGACGTCGCTGAGTGGAGGAAACAAAAGTGGTGGGAAATAGCGCTGTAGTCCACCATTTCTTATCATTTGTGAAATGACCAGCGGGTCAAATTAAAGCAGACACTATCAAGTAGACGAATTGTAAAAGTGCACGTCATCTCCTGGTTGTGTAAGTCAGAAATTCATCTGAACAAAACGTGGATTTTGATTGTATCGTATTCGTCCCTGTCCCGGCGTAACAGTGGCTCCCGTCTACAAACGAGAAAAATATATTGTCATAGCTTCTGTAATAGGATGGGAAATCTCTGTCCATTCAATAATCTGAAAAGTCTTAGGCACTCTGCAAACGTGACACATCAAGCAATAGACCAGTGGTAAAGATTTTACCTGTTGATAACAAAAGCAAGTGTGACAACCGATCAATTTCGTTATAAAACTACGCAACAGTATACATAAAGCTGGAATCATCAGTGCAACCAGCAGATAATGATCAGATTTTGAAATTAATCCAATCAGGCTCAAGATCTCAGCAAGGTCAGATGTCTGAAACATATTTTCTTCAATACCTTCCTTCCTGTTTGTCATACAGGAACTCGAGGCCTATTTTCCACTTTCTACGATTCTTTGCCAACAGTTGGCTTCAATAGCTTCTGGAAACATTCTAGTACTTTTATCAACACCCTCCTGTTTGACGTACACTATATGGCCAGAAGGTATGTACGTGTACGCCTGACCATCACACCCATATGCGGGTATATTCTTCTTCAGACTGTTTCCATAAAGTTGGAAGTGCACAATTGTCTAGAATGTCTTTGAATGCTGGTGCGTTATCGTTTCCCTTCATTGGAACTAAGAGGCCCAAACCTGTTCCAGCATGACGATGTCCCTGTGCACAAAGCCAGTTGCATAAATGCAGCTGAATGATCACAGATCCCCACAGCCACACTCCAAAATCTAGTGGAAAGCCTTCGCGGAAGAGTGGTGCTTATTAAAACAACAAAGAGGGAGTAAATCTGGAATGGGATGTACAACAAGGACACATGAGTGTGATGGTCAGGGGTGTACATACTTTTGGCTATACTGTAAGGGTATTTCAATCATACGAATTAGTTATGAGAAGAACTAGACTTGCTGGCAGTGAAGACTTCCACATTGAAGCCACTGGTATCAAGTTTTCCTTTTTTTTCTTATTTAAACAGCTAGCATCGCCTGCACAACTGTTTATTTTAGTATCTGCAACATGAAGTACAACAGCTCCACATTACACTATTTAGAATTTAGATGTGAATTAAGTAACTGTCAGTCATTGACCTTATGTACGAATAATAATGACAAACTGACATTTGCTGGTTTGAGCCTGATAAACAGCTACTCCCAGTGGAACCAGACACTTAACCACTGGTTTTGATTTATTATTTGTTTAGACTCATATGTTATCGCCTGTCTTTTTGTGCGATTAAAAAAAAAATACACTATGTGGCCAAACGTATGTGGACGTTCAAGATATAACTCTTGTGTGACACGTCTTAAATTCCTTTCTGCTGTTTTGCTTTCCTAAAGTCAGTAGAAATCTGAAACAGAACTTGATTTATTGCATTTAATATGCATATTGGCTACAAAATTGAGTTTTGTATTGTAAAACTTTAAATCCAAATCGTAATGGCACAAATATAATTTCATAATAATTCGTGCCATGAAGAGGAGTCGTCACGAAGGAGCACTTCTGTTTTAATGAGCACTGAGGCGCTAATTTTGGTGATGCATTAGTCAGGCAGTGTCATGATGATAATAATGTGACCCAGAAGGTTAGAAGTGTATTTATGAAGTCAGTATGTCTGATTGCAAGTAAAGATTTTGCCATTTTAATGTGATCACATTAGACAATCATGGCCTGTGGAGAGTTTTGTCGAATCATTGCTACAGTCAGAGACAGAAGATGATTCAGTATAAGCACTGTAGCGGTAGGTTTAATTAATTCCCTAGGCTCACAGAAGTTGTGTTACTAAATCTGTCGCTTGTCTCTGGCCAACTGTCTGTTATGAAAGAGATGATTCACCCTCATCTTATGCTTTTCATACAGTCTTGTTTTAATAGAGGTCATGTCATTTACTTAGAAATGGGTGACATCTTTACCTGTTAGATCAAACTGTAGGCATTCCCTAGAGCAAAATAAGGACAATATTGATAATACACTGTGTTTACGCTGAAAATATCTATCCAGAGCCTCTAGTTATGCCTGTAGCCGTATAAGGATCTGAGATAAATGCAGCCACATCTGAATACATTTGCTACTGAGATATTACCAGCCATTAGACGCATCTATTTGTCCCCAATATCTAAAATGTAAGATTTGTTCTGAAAGTATTCTTAGTAGGAGAAAACTGGAGAACCCAGAGTACTTACGTGGACCTAGAGAGAGCATGGGAAATTTCACGCAGACAATAACCTGAACTCAGGATGAAACCAGGGACCCTGGAGCTATGAGGTGGCAACATTACTCGCTGTGTCATCCTGCAACCTTATAAAGTACAGGGAGTGGGGAGTCATTTTGGATGGAGCCGTATTAGACAGCTGCTATTGTGTAAATGGGATTCTTTTATGTTATTGTGCTAATACGCAATTTTAAAGGTCCATTATGTAGCATTTGGGAGAATCTATTACCAGAAATGGAATATTGGATTCATAAGTATGTTGTCATTAGTGTATAATTACCTTTATGAATCGTTGTGTTTTCGTAAGCTTAGAATGATCCCTTTATATCTACATAAGGAGCAGGTCCACCAGTCCGTCAGATCATCTCAGAGTGAAAGTGAGTCAGATACATACACTAATAAACCACTATAATAAAAAAAATTTGAGAATTAAAAAAAATATATATTTTAAAATATGTTTTGATTAACTGTCTATATAGTTCAGTCTTCTTTATAAAAGTTATATACAGTATGCTTTAAATTGTAAATTTTGGGTCTCATTTACCAAAGTGCTCAACAATAACCAGTATTTTTATATTATCGTTACAATTTTTTTTTCCAGGCATGTAGTTAAAGTTAACGTCGCACTGTAGGATTTGTAGGAATCGTTCAAGCCAGTTGTTTGGATTAGTCACTGTACTTCATCATACCTAATTTGTATAGAATTTGCCAAAGACGTCTATTCGATTGTCGCTGGAACTGTATCACGAATAAGCGCAGCTTTGTGGGAACGCTGGGAACAGAGCCAGCATGTTTTCCATTAATTTAACATCTGTCTGTAGCTGAAATCGGTTACTCAAGAGACAAGATGTTGTTTTTTTTAGTTAGGAAGATTCTCTAATCTCTAAGATTCTCTAAGGTAATACGGCCGACGTCTCATATCACCTCAGGATCTCTGGCAGGAGTTCAAAGGCCTGAGACTTTAAATTAGAGCCAAAGAGGGAAAATACAGCACCATCTGTAGGATTTATGCCCTGTTCCGTCTCATGCTTTTTTTCTAAACAGGCTAAATTTGTCTGAATTACTGACTAATTTATGCTTTTGCATCTAAGCACAGATTTGAACCTTCATGGCGATAAAGACACTTCCTTTTTCCGTGGAGAAAACATTACTTGCATTGTCTGTATTGTGTATTATACTACAATCGCTACGATGCTGGTAACTTCTTCACCTACAAGATTTTTGAAATAAATTTGTCCTAAGAACAGAACTGAATCATTTCTCAGATCCAAAGGGGAAAAAAAACCCTGGTTTCTTTAATGTTTAGTCGTGCACAAGAAAGATGCTATTCCGAACACATCTAACACCAAGGTAGGCTCTAAAAAAAATGGCACCCTGCCCTTGTGGAGGCCCACGCGGGTACAAAACACCCCACATGCATTGTGCACACAACAGACACAGACTTACATACATGCACAAAAAAAGGCATATTACATTTCAAGCAAGGATGTACAGTTATCTACATTTTAGCGATTATAAATTTACATTGTGCAAACAGCCCGCCAGAGTCATCATTCATGTCTTCACCCTCGTCAGCCTCCTGCTTTTAATTCTCACTTGATGCACAACACGGAGCTGTGGCTACAAGTTCCCTTTAAGACACACACAAGAGCACACACTTTTTGGACTGAGCTTATGTTCTATGTGGTAGATTTCCCTGATAGCTGAAAAACAACAACGACGACACGTTTTGATCAACTTGATATAGTTTGTTCAGAATCTGAATGGCTTTGCGGTGTACCCATATTGGAAACCCAAGGACATAATAAAAGACTTTAATCAATGCTAACCACCATACATGGCATGCTAATGAGTGAGACAAAGCAGAAATAAATCCCAGACCAATCTGATTTGGCATGATTCCCCGTTAAAGCATTGAGTCCAAGTGTTCCTGAACATTTAGGCTATGTTTGTTTATTCAGTGTAAAACTAAGGTCAGGCTATTTTTATTTGACGGTCACGGGGGCAAATGTCCTTGGAGGGAAAACTACTTGTATGCTAGTTGGCTTGTTGTAATGATTCACAGTCACGCATTAACATAATGTGTCCGAAAGTTTCTGCCAATCTAGACTGTACATTAGTAAATGTGTTACTGGGTAATCACAGTCTAAGAGTTTGCTAAAGCAGCTGTTGGATTTGTGTGATCATGTGCATGGATTTATTTTTGTATTGTTGCGTATTACGGCTTTTTCCGTAGCCTTTCAAAACGAACAGATGGACCAAACGCACATCATTTCTGTATCCTGTTTAATGCCGGTTTTCTGCTAGTGACGCTTAGGACTTCTATCGTTTATCAATTAAGTGCTGCTGTCAATCTTTCGCTCGTCACAGCTGCCAACAGTGCAAAAGGTTTATGTGACAGCAAGATCTTTTTGAGCAATCAGATCACAAGATGGGGGAGGTAAAAAAACAAACAAACAACGAAACACGGTGGCTAAAATAAATTGATCTTGTTAGCAGATTTATACTGACTTTAAAGAGATACTACACACGTAAATGTGCTTTTCTGAGCTGTAAACTGATTACTGTGATGAAACGCATCAGTGCTGTTGTTAATATTGAGAAAATTGTTATTTTTATAAAAAAAAAAAAATTATGGAGTTGCTCAAAACACTGATATAGAGTGAGCTTTTGGTACGTCATGACGTCATGAAGTTTAACCCGCCACCTCAGGCCCCGCCCTTGAGTGGGAGTCTGTAGCCATGTTTCCAATTACCTGCTTAAGGTTCAATTTGAAATTGCGAACCAAAAAACGAGTAATGGAAACAGGTGAATTTCGGACAAAGACGTTTTTATGCTCGCATGAGTCGGTCTGACGAAGCAATATTTCGCAAAATTGAAACGGAAACATTTTTTGCATGACGCGACACGAAGAGCAAATGCTACCTTTTTGAAAAAAGAGCGATCTGTAATAGCGATCACCGAAAGCGGAAATCCAGCTTTAATCGCGTAACAAACACAGACACAGACCATTCGCAATTGTTTTCGCAAAATGTTTCTTTTTCGCAAAAACCGCAACGAAAACCGCAGCTTCTAAAACCGTGCTCATTTCAAATAGAAGCTGATCGAGACTCGTCATTTCCCACCCCGCCCCTCACCAGCCCCCAAAGCTACAGCGCAGATGAACAACCTCCTCATTTAAACTCAACTTTAGCTAATCTGCATTACTCATCATAATAAATCGAAGCTACGCTAGTTAGTTTTGTTCCTTGCTAGGACTGGTAAGAGCGTTGATGGCTACAGTGTGTTAAGTGAGGTTTTTTTTTTTTCATTTCAAGTGTGAAATCAGCCTTGCGGGTCCGTATGTCTTGCTTAGAAAACGCTGGAAAACGATGTTGAGTTAGGTGGTGTTTCAGTTATCGTCAGAAAAGATGGCACCCTTCATTTCTCATTAATATTAATGCAGTGATGCACTTACACACAATAAGGTGCCGTGTTTTCTTTGGGGAAGAAAGTCAACCCACATTGCAATATGGTGAGTAGGAAGGCTGTGTTTGCTGAGGTCATACATCGCAGGCAAAACGATGAAACTGGTCCCGTTACGGGTAATTATTTTGAGAATGTTGAGCTGTCGTGACTGAGGATTTGTCGCTCTCTCTGGTACGGATCCAAAACAAGAAATACCGAACTATAAAATACAGCTGAACAGGTGGTTCGGAATAATATAAATATTTCAAATTAATCATTTTTTCCCACAATTCATCTTTGAAATTTCTTATCATCCCAGCCCTAGTCGTATTAATGTCAGTCTCGTAAATAAAATGAATTCACGACCTGTCGATGGATCGATTAACCGGATCTGATGGATGAGGACAAATCACGTAAGGTTTTCTTTTTTCTCTTTTTTGTTACTTTTTCACACATCTGGCGGAAAAGGCACGCCTTCAGAACGGCATAATTAGCTCGTTCGCTTGCGCTTGCGCTGATCTTTGTCTGTTTGAAACAACAGCAATAATTAAACCTGACACAAATAGTTACACAAATACCAAAAAGCGCCTTTCATTTTCCACGACGACATTGAAGATAAAATTAGAGACAGTCATTTGATTTTTATATTCTTGGTCACAGATAATTTCTTTAGATACATAGAAATCTTTCATAATTGTGATTTGGCTTTCAGAACCACTGTACTGTCAGATTGGACCCCGAAACACCACCGGCGATCCTGCGTGAGTATTTCCTCTCCTTTATTCACGCTTTGGTAGCTACGTCGAGGATCCGAACATCCGAACCGTCGACCGTCCGGGTTCCTGTGTCCATCTGAGGTTCATGTTGTAGGTTTAATTGAGGTTTTTGTTTTCCCCAGCATGTCTTCGTTCAGGTCCATGCGCTGAAGATGCAGCAGTGGTGTGATGATGTGGTGCGTGAACGTGTTACAACCGAACACTTTTTTTTTTTTTCACATAAGATGGACAGCTCACACGAGCGTAGAGCGATCACTGAGGCGCTCACACACTCTTCCACACACATTATGCGTGCACACACATTCACATACACGTTACACCCATCTTGGCGCTGCTCGCTCAGACTGTGAGCTCAGAGTGTGTGAGAACGTAGCGAAACCATCACTTACGCACACACACACA
>JAQQZR010000023.1:26163147-26191167 GCA_030068235.1 Notoglanidium macrostoma | reverse complement strand
GTATTGAATCACTGTATTGTATGTACCGAATCACTGTACACAAATGTTTTGAGAAGAATAACTGGATTATAACAATAAGCTGGGACTGTAAAGGATTAAGAAACCCTGACCTTTTTAGCGGCCCCACACAATTCTGTGTCCGGATCAGTGCCACTTTTATATTACATCGTAAAATAACAGCCGGAGACCTTTATTTATATTACTAATAAGTAAGCAGAGAGCATCAGCCATTGAGTGTAATTTACTTCCTGAAAGCCATCCAGTGCATAAGAGGGGCTGTGTGATTTATGTGCTTAGCTGCAGAAACTGTGAGAACGCAACACGTTTTTCCCAGCTAATCCTTCAAAAGATGAGCAGCTCGTCTGCGCTGTATCACTGTCACGGGCAGAGCAGTTGCCATGGCATAGCTCACGTTCCTTATATGTCTCTTACGTGGTTGATTTGTTATACAACATCTGCTTGTGAGGCAGAGTGATCATCCTTCTGCTTTGGGCTGCATCCAGAAACCAAATCACAGTGCATGTTGTTTTAAACAAGCGGTGAAACTCACTCGGCTGCTCTGGATGTTAAGGAGCACTTCACTATGCTAGTTGGGACAAAATTAGGAACCGATAATCATTCTGGTACACACTCTTAGACAAATAGCTTAAATATAGAACCTTACAAGGTTCTTTGGTTTGTTTATCCAGAGGAACTTTACAAGTGTTTCCTTAACACAGTTTCCCTATCTCCTTCCTGAAGACTTTCCTGTCGGAAAAGTTACAGCTTTACGTCTGAAGGAGACTGGAGACTGCTTCCATAATCCCTCCTTACAAAAAAACTTCACATCGATGAGTGCACATTATTTAATCTGTTTATGTGAGCATCCACCATACAAGTCCATTAGCTACAGTAACTCGCAGTGCTACAAGTGAGTTATTTTATCCTTAATCAACACTTTTGTGTTGTTGAGATTGTGGTGGATTAGATTATATCAGATCAGATCAGATAAGACGGTGGGATAAGAGTGGGTCCACACATCCGAGCTGCGATACGGAAATTTCAGAAGTTCCAAAAATTCAAAATGGAAATTTTAGAAATGAGAAGGTTTAATGAACTGACTCTTCATATTTCGGATATGCATCATAGACTTACTTCTCATTCTCATACATATATTTCACTATGATCCATGGCAGAACAAAGATCAGTGGAGCTCCTGTTGGAAATAGAAAACAACACACAGCACAAACATTATTTTAAGAAATCAAAACATAAAGCAAGGAAACATCTCAATATCTGGGCAGACTAGAGTACATAACATACTAATTATTAAAACAGATGGAACAGATGTAGGGTTCTTGCCAGCCTAGTTTCACTTGAAATCTGAAGACTGGGACAAAAGTCACACAAGTGGGAGGTTTTACTTTCATGTGGGTGTAATAAAATGAGATGCTACTAGTTTGTCTATACAATTTTTTTTTTAAGCAAGATTGACAGTCTTGTTAGTCCCATGTACAGCTCTAGTTGAGACCAATCATGAACCGGAGTCATGTAGCTTTGAGGTTGAGGAACTTTCAGAGCCAGAATTCACACACCATGCGGACACTGCTGCCATGTCATCATCTGTTTTTTCCAGTGTTTTGGGGGACACAGTTTGGGTTTGAATCTGAATATAAAGAGGGATGTTTGGAGCATAGTGCATACAGATACAGTTAAGGTCAGAAGTTTACATACATCATCATGGACATGAATATCATGGCATAGCTTTCAATTATTTCTCTGAACTGTTTTTTTTCTGATTATAGAACATAGCTTCATTGATAGAAAAATAACAAGAATTTTGTGCAAAGGTTTTCATTTATTTTGGGTTTTCTGAAATCAACACAGGGTCAAAAAATATACACCCACCCACTTAGATTATTGATTCGGTGGTGCTGAAAGTTCCAAAATGTCTTTTGACTTGCCAAGGGCTCTTAACTTCCTGTTAGTGATTATGACTGACTGTAGCTGGAAGCCTCTCTGTGCCAACATAAAAAGGGTTTGTTTGACAAGTACAAGTTAATGGGAGGTGTCGCAACTTTGCCAAGGTCTGGATGAAGACCCAAACTGTCACCCTCAGCTGAGAAGAAATATGTTTCGGATTGTCAGGAACAAACCAGAAACCATCAAGGCATAGGCTTGCCATGAACTGGAAACTGCTAGAACACTGTCTACAGTCAAGTGAGTTTTACATTCCCATAGACTGAGAGGCTGCCGTCCAAGAAAGAAGCTCCTGCTCCAAAATCCCCACCTTCCAACTCAACTAAAGTTTGCAGCTGACCACATGGGCAACGAAAAAGCCTTCTGGTGGAAGGTGTTCTGATCAGATGAGACAAAGATTGAGTTGTCTGGCCACAATTACAAGAAGTACAGAGGAACACTGTACCAACTGTTAAGCATGGTGGTGGGAGCATCATGCTCTGGGCTGTTTGGCTGCCAGTGGAACTGGTGCATTGAACAAAGTAGATGGAATAATGAAGAACCTCAGAATTCTTCAGCATAACATCAAACCATCACCTAGATGATTGAAACTTGAACAAAGATTGGTGTTCCAACAGCAAAATGACACCAAATACACACCAAAGCTGCTTGTGGAATGGACAAAGCAGGCTAATATTAAACTTAAAACAAGTTCTGACCTCATCCTTATCAAACATGTGTGGACTGTCCTTAAAAGTTGGGTCCATGCCAGAATTCTGCCAGAATGGCTAGCAAAAGCATCTGGTCAAGGTTAAACTTGTTAAGGGACATTTAACCAAATATTAGATAGATTAGTATGTATATTTTTGACCCTGTATCGATAATTTTGTCCCTGTGTGGCCCCAAAATAAATTAAAACGTGCGCCAAAATCTTGGGTTCTTTTTCTATGTAGAACAATCATTCGGCCACAGAAAAATCACAGTTCAAGAAATCAATGAAAGGCCAACACTAGCATGACTTTCATGTCCATGTATGTAAACTTTTGACCTCAAATGTAAGATCTGTTCATGTGTTAAAGCCTCTTTTGCCGCGAAATTTTCCAGGCTAGGTTGTTAAAGGCCTCACCCCAGCCAATACACAGGTAGACGCTGAAGTGATTCCCCTCATTCAGCACTGTGACTGCCAGCAGGTTGTGCAGGTATATCCCCTCCACCAGCAGCCAGTGGCTATTTGCTATGATACTGTACTGCATCATCACTACAGCAATCCTGCAGCCCACATCCGGCTGTAAAACCTGCAGAACACAAGGGGTTAATCTAAACAATACTGTTTTCAAAGTACAATAACGTTTTGTTTCAAAATAACCAAAAAGTCTGATTCTACTAAGTAAAGAATAATATGTCTTTAACGGTCTCTTATTATATATACATGCTGTGTTTCTAATGAATTAAAAGAGTAATGAAGGAACATATTAAGGGAGTAGGGAGTAAAAATGAACTGAGTTACAGAGAAAGTGGGTAGAAATGGTGACATTTTTTACTTCTTAAGCCAGTTTTACACTGTTATTACTATTGGACATATTTGGCTGAATTCTATAACAGACTGTGCTGTGCGTTCTCCATGTCAGATTACTTGATGACGATCCCTTAATGATTCAGCTAACGCCCCGCTTCCATCATCAATCAACATGATTCGTAGATTCATTCATATAGAAAACAGGCCCGCATAAACACAACCACTCTTCAAAGTGAGATTGAGGTAACAAGGACATTTCTTTCTGTCCATTAGCATGTTTTATTTTGTTTAAACACTACCATACTTGTAGCTGTCTTGTACGTTTGGCGTTATCCAGTGGCATCCTCCTGTTGGTGGCTTTTAAATACTGTTAGCATCATAAGAAATTTCTCACACTTCCAAAAATTTGCCACTGACTATCTTCGATTGCAATGGCAATAATACGTAATATGGTGAACATGTCACATTATACGTTCTAAGACCACAAACCTCAAGTCACAACCGAGAATTGTTTTAAGATTTGAGATTTTTGTCTGCAACAGCAAAATCAAGCTGAAAATCACAGTGTAAAGTCAGCTTTATGTAACAAAAAACACCACTATCAAAAATTCCACCCATATATAATACTATATGACCAAAGGTTTGCGGACACCTGACCATCACTTGAACATCTCATTCCAGACCTATTCCCCTTTTGCTGATATAATAAGCTCCACTCTTCTGCGAAGGCTTTCCACTAGATTTTGGAGCATGGCTGAGGGGATCATATGAGCTTTCATATGATCAGGCACTGATGTTAGATAAGGAGGTCTGGGGTGCAGTTGGTGCTCCGATTCCAGTTCAGGTCAGGGCTCTGTGCAGGACACTCGAGTCCTTCCATTCCAAACTTAACACACCATGTCTTCATGGCGCTCACTTTTTACACAGGGGCATTGTTTTGCTGAAACAAGTTTGGGTCCCGTAGTTCCAGTTTAGGGAAATTGTGATGCTACGGTATATAAAGACATCCTACACAATTGTGTGCTTCCAACTTTGTGGCAACAGTTTGAGAAAGAACCACCTATGGGTGAGATGGTCAGGTGTCCACAAACCTTTGGCCATATAGTGTATACACATTAAGTAGGACAACGTTGACAAATGGTGTCTGACAGCAATGTAATGAAGATGAAGGAAATGTATTTGCCTATGTTAATGGAAAACGTCTCTATATCTTATTTCCCATGTAATTTACAGTCACATACTGAACATAAACAAAAATTTTTAATCTATGTTTTAATCTTACGCGTTTTCTCTCTTATAAAACACTTTGGATGACCACAGTGAATGAAAGCTGCTATTTAAATAAACTTGCCTTGCCTTGCTTTTTGATGGCACTGCCCTGATTAATCTTATAACATTGTGACTAACAATTAAACCCAATTTTCCAGTGCTACAAAGGATGTTTTGATTCCTCCCTCAGGCCAAGACAGGCTAATTACCACAAATTTAACGTGTTAAGCTGCTGGAATGGCTGTAGGAAATGGCTATCAGGGGACATGCAATTACAGTGTGTAGAAACAGGAATTAAGCAGCCATAGCCCTCACTGCTATACATGTGTAAGCAGTAATGCTGCCATTTATTTGTATTTCTTAGATGACCTCAACATTTAAACTCACAGGATTTTATAAAAACAGAAATTTGACCATATGAACTTTAGTTTTGCAAATGCCACTCTCTGATCTGCAGCTAACTTGCCAGCTATCTGCCATCTTCTTGTTTAGGTTTACTAAGACAGGTGAAGCAGTAAAGTCTGTGTCCTCCTGAATTGCACTTGGAAAGAACAATGTTAAAATGTGCTGGAAATAAACAGGGTGGGTTCTGACTTCGTTCTTGACAAACAGCTTCATCTCGAGGTCCGTGGTGGTGCCCGGGTTGAAGTTGGGTCTCTCCAACAAGGCATCTTTGATGAAAATGGCAGCAGCTCGTAAGATGAAGGAGGCAAAGAGGTTCATGTGAATGTTGTTCCTCATGCAGTGCAGTTTCCTGAAAATATCAGACCACATGGATAATGTCCAATTGAACACCAATATGCATCGTTTTGTCCAACTGAATTGAACTCTAGTGAATTTAGATCCTTGGTAGATTCTTAAAGGGGTGCAGCAATCACATTTGGATGTGGACTTGCCAAGCAAACTCTAACTTGGTTCGATTACACTGGACTCTGAATGAACTGAACAGTAGGTCGTGATCAAACATGCCATGTGTTTTGGGCCAAAGGACAGAGTTGTAGTGCTGCAGAAATGCCATGCATCGATTTGGACTGACTAACAAACCGAATGAATGAAGATTATCCATAACATTATACTAGAAATAGCTTTTTAGTCTTTCTGGAGCATGGGAATCATTTGCAGCAGCAAATGTGCACAATTTGGTATCACCTTTGACTTTATCACCTGTGATTCATGATTACAGGTGATAAAGTCAAGTGAGGGCATGTACAAAGACTATAAGAACCTCCTCTACTGATCTTTAGGGAATACCACAGAGGTAGGACCTGTACCCCATGCACAAACAATCCAATGGTATGACCTACCTGAAGGCCACCAGGATACCGAGTGCCAGCACCAGTGCTCCCAGTGAGAGGGAATAACCAACTGTGTATATGACCTTGAATTTACTGAGGATCTTGACATAGTATTGCTGTCAACATAGAAGCAGAATACACACACATACATCATTTTTTTCTAGTTTGATTTTAATATTACATCTTTGCCAGTCAAGCATTAATAGACATACCGTGTCAGTCTGGGCCATATCATTTGTTTCACATTCACTTGCGTTCCTCTGCTTGGCCCACTGGCCATCACCCATGCACTCCAGATTAACCAGGCCATGTTGCACTGGAATACAGAAAGAGTCATCCACACACTCACTGTCACTGGTTATTGTCATGAGGGTTGCAGGAAAAGTGTTGACTTTGTTTCTACCGTGACTCTCCCATAGTATTGTGGTAAACACATACACAATATTTGTCACCATTATCACTGCTGCTGTGTGTGGACTCTTACCATTTGCATGCCAGGGCAGGTACTTGGGGCAGGGGACGCGCACCGTGGTGTTGGGCAAACCATCCGGCCAGCAGACGTATTTATCGAACGTTCTATTACATACAAGACCTGCATAACAGAGCTATGTTCAGTCAGTCATGAATCAAGGATGGTTATCACCAAGTGATTGTAATGACACCATGGTAAAACCATGGTATTGGTCAAATAATGCAAAGTAATTCATGCCTTTTGAGCATCAACTATCATTTGACTTGACCAGCCACCTTTAAGATGGAAGGAAAACACATCAAGACTCTTTTTTGTACAGATTCCAGAGATGGGAATAACGTAGAACTAGAATTTGTCCTTGAAATACTGCAGAATCCTGAATATTAAATATTCTAGATGTTGAACATTTACTTTCTTTGTTTTAAATACTTTAAAATTCTAAAACCTTCTGTTTATTTACAATGAGAAATAAAATGAAAAAAAAAAAACCCCCAAAAAACAAAAACAAAACAATAAAACATCCCAGGTTTTCGGTGTGGTCTCAGACTTTTGGACCTGACTGTACTGCATATTTTACCTATATGGGCTATGGACATGCCTCCCTGGAAGAGCCTTTAAAGAAAGAATCTGGTCATAAATAAAAATCTTATCTCTAATCAGAGGAAGCTTTCATGGTGGTACAAAAGCCTAGTGGGTAATGTGTACTTCAAACAAGGTTAATGAGACTTTGATCTGACCAGCACTCCAGCTATGCACAGTTCTGAAAGAAAACACTGAAAAAAGCTCACCTGTGGCTGGTGGTTCTCTGCTGTTATTCCTGATACACTCCTCCTCATACTGCATCCACTCTGTCATTAAAAGTCTCATGGACAAGGCAGAGGATACCTGTGATAGTGATAAGTAGTGATGACAACACACTGATTAAAATGAAACTGAGCACTGTAGGACTTAATTCTACACTGATGGTTTTATTGTGCCGTTACAGAGAGGGTTCTGCACCGGGGGTTTCACGCAAATTATGAAATGAAACTTGGTAAACACTTCAAGCAATGCATCATTGTGTTTTATCCTGAACACAGTCTAGTGTATTCAATACAAAAGCCAGGACTCAGTTTGGTTGGTCAGTCCCTTGTAATCTTGAGGTTTGATAACTGTACCGCACTCCTTTCTGTCATTCTCCGGACTAGCTCACCCGGAGCTGGCTCACTCCAGAGTGGCTGACACCTGGCTGTATCATTTCTGGCTGGCGCACTCCTGGCTGGCTCACTCCTGGCTAAATGACTCCTGGCTGGCTCACTCCTGGCTGAATGACTCCTGGCTGGCTCACTCCTTGCTGAATGACTCCTGGCTGGTCATCCTGCACATACTGTTCATCTTTGCAACTAATCCAGAATGTAGCTGCTTATTTCAAAATACTGTAATACCCATTGATGATTTTGTACAAGGTGACAAGTATTAGCCATATGAACTGGAAATACATTGAGTACAAAATGCTTAGCTTGTTGGCTAAGGTCAGATTTGACTAGTTATTTGTTCATTTTGTTGGCAGTAATTCTGATTGCAGGGCTTATATTAAGGCTCTCATTCTAATGCATTATCGTTTCTATCATTACATACACAGAGACTTGTATAGCACATGCTCCACATAATCAACAGGTTCAAATATATTATTATTTAACAAAGAAAAAAAACATAATCATTGATATAGTGGAGCTTTCTCTATTAGGGCTCGTGTCAACACTTTGTAGCAGACAAAGGTAAGGCTGTAACTTTCTTATCTTAGACTTAATCACAGGAGAGTCTTTTGGAGTCAGATCTGTTTATACTGTAACATTTGTTGGTAGCACAACAAGCTGCAATTTTTTTTAACTTATTAACTTAAAGAGAGAAAAAAAGAAAGGCTGGTAGTGACTCTTGACCATGTTTTGTAGTGACCATGTTTCATCACTATTGAACTACCCTGTACCAGATTTTAAGATGTATGGCAATGTTGAGCGCAGACGTCCACCAAGGCCAAATGCCGTATCCTTAGAGGAGCAAATAAATGGATAAAAGTGCAATGTGCCAGTATTTTATAGATGACAATTTGTAATAGGCAACAAAAACACTTCAGGGTGGGCTGCTGTAGGAAAATAATGAAATTCAGGGTGAAGTACCTCTACTTCATTACACCACCCTGTCATTGAATACTTTCCTATAACCTTGGTTGCATACTATCTTGAGAAGTGGTATGGTATTTCAGTGTTTTGTTTATCATCATTGTAAACAAACATTACATTTGTGAACATCAGCCTTCTTAGAAACAATACGTTTAACAATGAATGGGTCTAGGTAATCCCATTGTTTTGCTGGTAAATAAAGCTCCACTGTGAGTCGACTGTTCATCTTGTTACCCGGGCAGATAGAGCTGCCTTTGTTTAGACTCACACTCTTACAGGAATTCACAGCCCATCGGCTTTGCTCACAATCTTATATTTAATTCAATACATGTGTGTTTTATTCCTCTTATTAATAATTCCTTCTATTTCTTTGTAAATTTAATCTGTTGTTGATAGGTGGGAGCACTTATAAAATGAGAAGGTGGTCTCAGAAGGGGTTCCTAGGCTTGTTAATGAATAAAATGAAATATTAAACATGAAGAGAGAATGAGAGAGCGAATGTAGACTGACCTGGGTGCAGGAAAAGAAAATGATCAGGCTCAGAAGAAATGCCTGTGACATCCCTTAGTCGTGTTGGTGACGTTAGATGGGGGCCTGAGGGTGGCTGAGGTGGGAATCACCTCATAGGAGTCCTTTAGGGGTCACCACGCTGCCTAAACTGAACACAAACACACACAGCATAACCTTCATGTCCTCTTCACTATTTGGCAAGAAGCATCCATTTGACTCGGGCTGGTTTTTATGAAAATATAACAGACAAATTGGTCTGTAAAATTAACTGTAAATGCATACATGGCCTAATAAGGTTATTTCCCCTTTCACCCTCATCCATTGTTTCCTTTAGGTCCCTGACTCTCTAGTATCAGTCTTAATCAATCTTTATACTTTAGAAAGAAAGTTTACTGTCTTATAAAGTCCTTTTAAACCAAAGTGCTGTACCCACAATTGCACATCAACACCCACTATCACATCAGTGCTTAGAGAACGGTGCTTCAGGACTTTCGTCTTGTGTCTGAGAAAACAACCCATTCTACACGCTTCCTTTAGTTTGTAGATTAAAATGCGTTTTCAATAACAACTGGAGATTGCCTGTGGATCCACCTGATGGCAGGTGAGAGTCTGGATAAAACATAGAGGGAACGGTACAAAGACTATAGGCATGGCGGAGACTAAAATCACGTGATATTTCAGGTGAATATACTGGACGAAATTTGTGGCTTTGCTGCGTGAACGTAACTAAAGGTGAAAGATGGCTATAATTAGTCATCTTACTTTACAAGAGAATGAGCTATGTTTTTACACCTTTGATGAAACCTACTATAAAACTTTTTCCAAACTGCAGATTCTACATAAACTAGTAAAAAACATACCAAATTTGTGTTTTGCTAATATGCATATTCATCACACACAACCCATTTCCCTGTTCAGGGGGAGCAAAGGATCCTGAAGTGTTTGATTAGAGGTAGAAAAATCTTTCGTTATAGATAGGGAAAGTCAGTATTAGTCAAGTTTTGCTAATGTTAACTCAAAAACTTTCAGTTGTCCCATAAGTTAGCTACTCAGTTATATAGCTAACATAGCTATGAGGCAGTATAGAAGACACATTTTGCTGTACTGCTGTTTGTTGAAGATGCAGCGAGGTGTATTAGCACAGTCGGTTATCGGTAAAAACGAAAATATAATCTTCTTACTAAGCAAAAACATCGGTGCAGTCAGTCCCCTATTTGGTGCTCAAAATGGCAGGGATTTATTCAGTGTGATATCACATTTTTAATGTTTTGAGCATCATCTCGGTCATAACTATAATTTCTAAAAATGAATTTCTGTTCTTTATTAGATCAGACGAGCTGAGCACATAGCATTTCATCCGATTTTACTCAAGAAAATGATCAGATCAGAAAAATGGAGGAAATGAAACACGTGGCTAGAGTACACACGGTGAACCACCCAGAGTTAATTCTGTAATGAGAATGAAATTTCTAAGGCACGTCAGGCGTCGCCCCAGGCACTATGATGGTGTTTTCCAGCCCAATTAAGATCAGTAGTGTATAAATGGCATTGTTATGTCATTCACCTGTCTAGTAGTGTACAAATGGAGCTTTGGGTCAGGTTTCAGTCAAGGTGTCTGTTTGAGTCTAGTGATTATGCAGTTAAGCACAATCCAGGCAATTAGTAAAACTACATGGAGATGAGGACACACACACACATTGTGTTGAAAGCACCAAGGCTGTATCTTCAAAAAAAGTACCAATATGACTATAAATATAGTTTGGCTGGATCCCAGTTTGTTTTTTTGTTTTTTTACAAAAACTTCAGCTTTTATTTAAACAACTAAAACGTTTTATTTTTACTACAGTTAAAGTTAGATGTTGAAAAAGGGTAGCATGACGTGTGCGTGTGTGTGTGTGTGTGTGTGTGCGTGTACACATCCCAAAAGCTGATGATCACTCACCTGCATTCGGAGAACCCCTGAAGTTGGAGAACAGAACGAAATCTGAAACGTTTCTGCAAAAAACACCTTTAGCATGGAAACATTTTTAGCTAAAACGTTTCAAATTCCATTCTGTTCCAGTCTTAGAGCGGGGAAGAGTTGAGCTGCCAAAACTACTCCACACATACTTCATTTATTTAACAAATTTTTTCCAGCATATATAGATAGATATAGATATTAGCAATAAACAAGGCTTGCAGTTATGGAGCTTATCTGATGTTCGTGTGGTGGCTACATTTGTTTAAAGGCTCTTAGTTTCACAGCGCATGCAGGCTGAAGTGCGCCTGATCACAATTACGCTTCAAAGCTACATGACTTGAGCAAAAAACGTTTCCTTCGTAAACCACCGCAGAATGTTGCCGTGTGTGCTTTTTCACATACTGTATACAACCATGCTCTAATTCTCAAGCCCAAACACCCCCCCGAAAGCCACGATTTCCTCCTACACACCTGATTCAGATCTTTCTAAAGCCTACATAACCCAGAGGGAAAATCAGACATGAGGCAAAACCTAGCGTACACATTTGCGCTGTCTAATCTAAACAAAAACCAGACAGTAACCAGAAAACCACAGCAAGAAATACAGCCTGGGAACGAGCAATAATTTGCATCAAACTAATTTCTATGCACCATAGCTGTAGAGTAAATGTAATTTTCACTGACGAAGTCTTTATTAAGAAAGTCTTATTAAAAGCTGACCTTTTATCCACCTTTCCACTAGAGAACCCTGGAGCCATATAGGAAAAACATAACTCCAGATATGTTCCCAGAGATTTTGTGTTATTCAGATGCCATCATAGCCACATAATTACACTAGAAACATTCTGACTTTGTCCCATCTCAAAAGCGTCATCTCTGAAAGAACAAATGATTCAGAGTTGTTCAGGCGCCCTGAACAATATTGTTGCCAAAATTCAACAACTGCCTCTACACATCTTCCAGCATGTGTGAGTTTTGAGTAAATGAGTTTTGCGGTTGATTTTTCTTTTTTTGGTTGTTATTTTCGGCAGTAATCACTCAGCATTGCAGTAAACACATGGCAAAAAAATATATTACTAGAAAGAGGCCACATTTTATTTAAATGTTCCAGTGGTGTAAGCAAACTTGTCTTGGTAATAACTCTTGAAACTGGCATATAAGTCTAGCCACTTAAAACTAGACAAAAAAATCCTAAATAAAATCCACAAAATAGGCAATTTGTTAGAAGCAACTGCAATGCAAGTATTTTGGATAAAGTTAGAAATTTGGTCTAGTGTTAAGTTTTTCAGTGGCTAGTTTCAAGACTTCTTACCAAGAAATATTTGCTTACCCCAATGGCAGTTTTTAATTACATTTTTTGCTTGAAACAAGAGACTTTTCCCAACTTAAAAAAAAAATGTGGCTTCTTGCCAGTAGTGCATTTAATATTGGCTTTATTTCACTAATTAAGAATGAACAGTTGGCTTAATTCTTAAAATAAGTACAGGAAATCTGGTTCCACTGATGCTGTGCGTTGTTAGAGCTTGTTTCTAGAAAAATCCAGCTCAAAATGAGCTGCAATATGTCAGTAAGATACAAATAAAGAAACAAAAAAAAAAAATGCTATATTTATTTTCGTCTGATATGATATTTACCAGGACGTACGGGCTCTAATTTGGCTTAGAAAAAAAAAAAAAAAAATTATCCATGAACTGAACTGAAAGTTTTCAAAAACAAAAGCTCGTTTCTGATATTTCACTACCGAAAATTAATCGATATTTGATAATATTTTCTGATAATGAATCACAGTCTGTATTTCTGTTTTGCATGTGACGTGTGTTGAATATATGTGCGTTTGTGCATTCGGAAAATAATAAACCATTCCTAACAATGCAGATAAATGAACATACTGAGGAACTGGTGACATGTTATTGCGTTCTAAACAGGCTTGTGTGCAACACACGATCGTGCCTTGCTGACGAACGACAGTATCACTTGTGGCTTTGGAGGACGCCAACTCAGGGGGGAAAAAGTAAAAGACGTGGGCAGAAATACGTAACATGTCATGTAGACGTTCCATCATTGCAGCACAAAAAACATATTAGATGCTGTTTACAAGTCATGCTGTAGCTGCTAGCTGCTTGCATCAACAAGGTCAGGAACGCTTGCAAAAGTAAATAAAGTTATTAGTTCTAACCAAGCAGCCCTGGACAACATTTTCTTAATTTAAGGCGCAATTTTGCTAGTGAAGATGTTCGCAGATTTATCTGGTTGAATAAGATGTGAGAAAGATGTTGTGCTGCTCATCCCTGGGCTAGAGTGTCTGAAAGCAGGATATCTATGGTCATGAGGTGGTTGGATGGATCAAGACCGGAGTGAAAATACATGACCTACTCCTATCTGGTGTGCTTTTTCCACAGTGATAAGACAAGCCTTATAAGAAGAAGTATCAGAAGTATCATGATATCTGACTCAAGCTTAAAGCAGGATGTGCATCTTGCTAGGTCATGGAAAGTTCATCACAGATCACGTGTGAGAACTTCCTCTGCCTAGACCGCATGCTAAACTGGGTCACATCTCATATCAGGCTGCTGCTGATGTTGGTAAAAGCGAGCATCCATGCATCCTGTGATAAGCGGGTTGCAGAGTCGGTTGCAGATAGTTGTCCATTTTTAATGATTAAGTGATTAAATGCCTCCGCTGGATTGTTTTGCTCAAAATGCTGATGCACACGGATGAAGTCGTTCTGGTCTCTCTCACACACACACACACACTCACACACAAACAAACACTCTGACAGGCAGGTCTGAAACTCTACCTTACATCACCTTAACCAGCTTAACCATTTTGATTGAGGGATGGTAGATCTTCCCAAAGTAGACAGAACAAGGTTACACAACAAACGATACAGCATGTCAAGAGTGAGAAGGATTTACTGTAACATATATATATATATATTATGGACAATTGCACCAGATGTAGAAATCACAGAGATGGAGGTGTGTTCACGTAATACACACATCATTACACGTGACCCACATACGTACATCTCATTTTAATACTTAAGCACTTGCTGTAAGACGCTTGAGCATTAATAGGTCACATGACCAGAACAATTATGTAGGTCAAACCTGTGCTAGGAAATCAATAACTGACGCACTGAAGCCACGATTGTCTGACACGTCCTTTTAAACACCTATATTTTACCGTTCTGTGTTACTGAAAAGACAACGCAAAAGAGTGAGCGCTTCTTGGAGTCTTTATAGTGAAGAATACAGCAGAATCTCTTCCATCATCTCAGTTTATATGTCTTATTTTTATTGGTCTATAAATTGGTTATTGGTTTCTACTGTGTTACAGAAAGTCAAATACGGCGTAATGTTTCCAGACACCAGGAAAAAAATTACTGACTCAGAAATATGCGAATTGTTTTATCAGTATTTATGGAGATGCTATGGAGAGGAAATATTTGATGCAAAATATCTTATCAGGTATTACCATGCCCATATAATACATGCAAATGATGAACTGATTACCGTTCTACTGAGGAAGCCAGGGATATTAAGGGATTGGAATAATGATGTAAGCCTCTACATCATTCACCTCAATGAAATCATCAGCTCCATGTCTCTGTTTCACAGCCGGTGCTTCATCCTTTTAGACACCTGCAGCACCTGAGGCCTTGCCTTAACATATTCTGGGATTCTCTATGGGCCAGTGGTCATCACAACATCACAATGTGTATACATGATGCTCCACCAGGCAGAGAGTGAGAGAGCAAGAGAGCAACAGAAAAACCCTCGTCTGCTTCGTCAGCTCTCAATTCAGTTTAAAGTGCTCAGATTTGTATTTAAGGCTCTTAATGGTCTCTTTATAATCGTTACTATCACCTTTGATTGGGCAAAGATTCTTGAGGATCCTAAAAGCTCACCAGGCATCATTTTCCTACATCTACACCTCGAGTAACAGTGTTCCAACCTTGTCTGGAAATGTAATGGAGTAGTGTACACCGTTCTTCCTAAAGTTATTCCCTCAGTCTGTGGTTTGATGATGGTGATGGAGGCACTCACTCCAAAATCTCCAACAGGTGTTGAGATCTGGCGGCTATAAAAGGCCATAGCATAGAATTTAAAACAATCAAAACATTCAGTGAGCGCTCGTGCTCTGATGATGGGGCGGAGTCATCCTGGAAGAGACCACGCCCATCAGGATGGAAATGTTTCATCATAGCCTAAAGGGCGTCCGGTTGATTTTTTTTTCTTCTTTTTTTTAATCAACCTGTTGCATTTATTTGCAGTGATGCTTCCTTCTAAGGGAACGACTGGAACCAAACCATGACGGCAAAATAAATAAATGCCCCACCACAGCAACCGAAACAACTGTACGGCTCAAGCGTTCAGCCTGTTCTCTTTCTGCACATGTACTCAAATACTTCTGGAGAACACGGTGAAGAATGACGGAGAGGTTTATGCACTGCAGCCTTATTTTGTACACCACCACTGGTTGATGGGAGATAGCAAGCTGGCTATTAATCCTTATCAGCAATCCTTCTATACAGGCTGGAATTTGCGAAGTAAGCCCCCAGATTGGATTCCTCTATAACGTAAGACCGTGTTGCTGATAAACTGGTATGCCGTTTAGAGAAACACAGGCCGCCACGCTTTGCTACCAGTGGGAAATTAGCCAACGGTGTTCTTGGCAAACGCGTACCTCGATGTGACTCATAGCGCTTCTGAGTCTGGAACCTGATGTGCTGATAACCCTCAACATCTGAACCTACTTCCCAATTTCAGCTGTTTTTGCTGTATGTAGTCCAACTCTAGCACTTGTCGAATGTAATTACCGGACAGGATGCAATAATTATGTCCCTCCAAAGAACAAAGTGTTGACGAGCACTGATGAGTGCTTTAACGAAGCCATGAGAGAGGAACGATGATAATTGACTACGTTCATTCAAGGGCTCTCCTTTCTTTCGTCGTGGTGGACAGTAAATGAACCCAGAGGGGAAAACAAAGCTCTTATCTTTGAGCTCCACAATGCTCTGCTGCAATGGAGAGTCTGTTCACAATTACACATGTATGAACAACATTCATTTATACAGTTCTGCCCTGAGTGACCTTTACTTGATTTTTTAGCTACAATCAGGATGAAGAACACAAGCTCGAGCCCAAGCTCGCTTCATCGGACAGAGCATTTAAGGACTGTCTGGTACGAGCACCATAATGTTTCGGATCATGATTTGCGCTTGATCATTCCTCGCAAATCTAAACTTGTGATTCAGCACTTAGTCAGCCTACTAGATATTTGTGTCACACGTCTGGTTCATTTATTACGCCGGATTGAAAGAAATGGCTCGGTAAACGATATTCCAACATGCATAAACTGCAAAATAGCTTCACCCTTCACATCCGAACCTGTAGATTAACCTTGAAAGAGCACAGCGGCGTGATTCCAACCCCGAGGCTGATACCGTGATCGTAGTGCTGACCTCACTGCTGTAGCAGCTCATGATCTGATAAGGGGGTGAAACAGAGTTCAGACATGTTCAGCACCCTGTTCCATCACGCCAGCTCGGAACGCTACAGGAAATAAATGAGGACGCTGGTGCTCTGACCCAGGATCTGCTCCTGCACTTCTTCCACACTCACTGTAAAGGAGCTTCATGTGTGTCTGGACCGGGTGGCTGTTAAAAAAAGAACACACACGGCTCATGATCGTGTTAAGTTTTTCTTATCGCAAAAAAAAAAAAGTTTCTATTCGTGTCTGGGTGAAAATAACACTGACCAGTGCTATCTACAGCATCGCTCCTCATAACCCTTTAACACCAAACAAGAGTTTCAATTTGCACAGCATGACATTATTACAGTTCAGCTTAATACAGCATGTGGCTTAAAATGCTGGTTTTATTTAACAGTTGACACTGACTATATTAACTAGCTACCAAATCCCAGCACTGTGCTAGAGTTAGCTATCTTCCTAATAATATATCCACAACAGAACGTATTTGATGTTGGCTAGCTAAAATAAATTAACACAAGGAATTAACAAGCTAGCTGATATTCCAGGACACTTTTGATATTAGCATTGAATAAATTTGCATTTGGATAATTGCAGGAACGAGCAGGTGTTCCTATAGTTTATAAGTGGCTGGTGAGTGGAAAATAACATATGGTCCTTTGTGATGTTTTTCCCACATTAAAGTGATTGTCATGTAAACATGTTATTGCAGAGAACACCATCACGTCTGAATAGGGTTACTGAAAGCTAAAGCACTCGCCACCTTCACGTGACTGAATGTTGCTTGTACTGTATGTACGTCATAATTTATGGCAGAATCTCCACGTTGGTCTTTAACGTGATACCTTGACCTGCCCCACCCTCCTCAGTGTTTGCACAAACAAATTTTTTTTTTGCAGATTCTAAGCTATAAAAATTGGTTTGCAAGATTGAAAATGCTCAGCCGTGTAAAAAATAAATAAAAAGTAAACAGCACAAGAAGTCTGTAATACTGGCTGTTTCAAGAGACACGATTAGTATCTTAAACATGACAAATAAGTCATTCTTTTCTGGAAAACGGAAATCTTAGCTAAATATTAAACCTTAACTCAATATTTTTAATATTGACAAACCACGTCTTCCTATAATTCCAGCGTAGATGTTGACCTGGCTGAATTACTGAAAGGTGTTGCAAACGCAGATAACACGATGCCTGAGGAGACATTCCCCCGTGTGCATGGACGCCAAATTTCATTTTAAAAAGCTTCCGGATGGAAGTTTAGATAAAACTCTCATACTCAGATTTAGATTTAGTTTTTCAAATATCGCCAGTTTCCCTCAAAGGTCCAAATGGCGTGTCTAGCACTAAGGAGCATTTTGAAAAAAAAGGTGTGTTTAAAACAAGACTTTAGTGAGAACGGTAGGTTAAAATTTAGAAAAGCTTTAGTGGTAACAAGGTGCTGACAGTCTGGAGCCTCAACCCTAATTGACTCGGAAATCGATTGGACGTGAGCCTTTTCAGGTCGCACGCTGTGAATGACAAGCCAAGGAAATGAAAATCCTAACAGACAGAAAGTCAGAAACGATCCCTCGTGAGAGATTCTTCGTGACTGAAGTATAACAACAAGCAATCTGCTGAAAGTTTGCCCTTGAGATCAGACGTGTGTCTGAGTGTGAATCAATCAGTCCAAAGTGAACAAAGAACTGCTTGATGTTTTTGGTAAACTTTTAGCCACACTACGGAGCTTTGCGTATCAGCACGTTAATAAAGATTGTCCTGGTGAGAAAATGTGGTTGTGAAAACTGGTACTGAACTTCAGTACTCGGCCATCGAATCAAGTTACGTAGAGCGTTAAAACGATTTAGTTTTAGTTTAAAGGATTTTAGTCATTTCATGCCACGCGCGGCTATAATGAGATTTGGCTGTTTGAGAAACGTGGCTGGATCGTTAAGCCCAGATGAATTCCTGAGTGCAAGAGTTGAAGTTCAAGGGCAGACCCTTTTTTATTTCCACATAATTACCCAAGTGTTTCTTGGGTTGTTAGGTGAACTTGTTCATAAACATTGTTCTTATTATTTCCACCTGGCCGGCTGAGGCTCAGACTGAGACGAAGACAAAAATGGATCGCTGAGCATCCGGGATTGATTGAGTAACCCGTCTTGCTAATTATTTCCCACATTTAGAAAGTAAGAACCTTTCTGGGAAAAGTCGTTGTTGAAGATGACCCAGAAGGAAGAGTTTGACAGAATTTGACAGGACCGTCAATGCTCGCCTTCATTAGTGTATATGAGGACTGTGAAGTATTGCAAGTAAAAAAAGACCCCATTAAGATATAAATATAAGAGGCGAGGAGAAGGAATGCACGACGCAACGGATTTGCTTCAGTGGTAACTATGCCACACAGTGAAATAACAGAAGCTGCTAAAATACCAGCTAGGAACGAAATTAATTCACTGTCAGGATAAAAATATCAAGCCTGCACCTTGCTTTACGTTTAATGTAAAAAGCCGTAATGACAGGATCAATTACGGCATAAAATACAGATTTACTGTAAGTGTTCTCAAGCGGCTAACAAGCTGAACTGGGAAATCAGATTTGCAGTGGTGTTTGAATGGATCTGGCAACACGGGCACTTGCGTTCTCGTGGCTCAAAGCACGGCTAAGATCTGAATATTACTCGCTAGGAGTGCAAAGAATTAGCATGGTCACATACCATAGCTTTAATTATAATCTGAAACATGAAACAACACGCCAGAACTAGGCTAACTTCATAGTGTTAACCTTTTGAGTAGCGTAAAATAACAAACCATTTATTAGCTGTAAATTAAACATCCGTCTGAGCTTTAGAGCTGCTGCTAGGCTGTAATCATGTTAGCGTGTTAGCCCATGGATTGTCACACTGCTACACTTGACTCACTATTACACAAGAAGCACAGCCTACAGGGATTCAGGGAAGACCTAATCTTACTCATTGCACATTACATGAGTTCGCCTCAAGCTGTAAACTCTGTGAGCATTTTTAACATGGTTAAACTAGCACACCACCCCAAACAGTCAGTATTCTCTTACTCTACACTTTTTCCCGTTATTTGCATGAACATAATTTTACAAGCAAGTGTTTGTTAAAGTACTAAAGGAACAGCATGCACTTTTAAAACACATGCTTGGTTACTCATCCACTGTTTCTATGTCTGCAATCTCGTGCCAGCTACGTGCCAGCGTCTGAGGTTTGCTCGGTTTGAATTCGTTTATCAACATTCATGTTGGTCTTTCCATTAAGCTCATTAAATACTCGCTCTTCTTGAAAGTAAATTGTGAACGGCGAGTCTAACGCGGATTAATTACGGGACTGAGTGTGTTTATGTGACAGCGAGCAAGCAAGTGAGGTAAAGTGCGACAGGGACAGAGAGGGAACGTATTGTCTTGGCGTGAATAAATATCGCCTGCAGTGCAACTCGCAAAACCCGGAGCCAACTGCAAAACAAACCACAGCTGTTCCGTCCCACTGCATGGAGCAACCTCGCTAAATACCCACACAGCTGCGTGAGCCGACGTTCACGGACAGGAGGTGCTCAAATGGTAGCGTCCCCAGAGTTGCTGTCAGAAGTCATGTCATGTGTGCATGTTCTGTAATAGAGTATGGAGCGGGAGGCCAGTGTTGCTCGGTCTTTGCAGGAGAACGTAGCTAACGCATGCTCAGAAGTCTCCGTTTAAAGTCGAGTAATTTGCATATTCATCGGATTGTGATTTTCGACTTTCTGAAAATACGGTCGCATAGATTATAACCTGTTTCTTATAGAAAGAAGTCTTTGTTCAGTGCAAACTATCTATTTATGTATTAACAATGTTCTATCATTTCTATCAAGAACACAAGCAAAATGAAACTGTGGTAGTGAAGACACCAAGGAATCCGTTATATTAATATGTAAATATTATCCAGAAGAGAGTTTAAAACAAAGAACCAGGTAGTGCATGGGTGGGACTGATAATGGTGATCAGTGATTGGTCATTAGAAGCAATGCAAATCAGTGATTGGTCATTTACTGTTGGGAACAATGGTGGATAAGAAAAGTGTGGATGTGGAGCTACGTAGGGTTTCCAAGACGACTGCAAATATACAAGTTTTACATTAACTCAAATCCTTGTTCTGACTGCTTGTGTTTCTCTCTCTCTCTCTGTCTGTCTGTCTGCCTGCACATCTTTGATCTGTCGTGATTTGTGGCTGAGAGGACAGGTCTGCTGTCTTCTCTCCACCGCACTGCATCATTGTATTAGAGTGGCCCTTCTCCTGTCTCTGACCCGACAACTGAAAATAAGACAGCTGATGTGATGGTGATGGCTTATCACAGTGGCTTATCTCTGTTCTGTCTTAACACTTCAAATGAGTGTGAATGAGCATTTATTGTAGCATGTATAAACCTGCTATAATCATATTTCAAAAATACCTTAGAAAAACTCTGATTTGTAATATTGCCATGCAGTGGATCTCACTTGTTTCTCTGTTTCAGGCTTTTTCCTTGCCCAGAAATTCGCTCACAAAGAATAAAGCTGCTAAGCTCCGCCCCTTTCCCCCTAAAAGGCAAGCGTTCAAGGCAAACGTTAATTAGAGTGGGAGGGGTTAGATGACAGGAAGAAAAGGGGCTTGTAGTGGTTTTCTTTACCTGCTCATTTAATAAAGGCATTCTCAGGGCATTTAATAGTTTGTTTGAGATTAAATAATGTATTAAATGCGATAAGTACCCAGATTATATGTAATGGTTGAAAATAACAAGGCCTACTTGGATAAATAAGAAGATAAAATAAGATAAATGGAGAGCAAAGGCTCTATTTTGCAAAACCTCGAACAGGCAAATACATCTATGCTGACTCCAGGTCAGTGATGTTTTTTATTAACCACATCTTTATTTAGCTCTGAAATCCTCGTCCTGTTTCCTTGGAGGCAGAAGGCACCTTATCTTTAGAGACAGGACCCACACTTGTTATTCATGTGTAACAGCAAAGTCCGCCAATGAAAAGTGAAAGGCAAAGGAGACGTGACCAGAGACAAAACCTAGCCCAACTTAACACCCAGTCTCCAAACCCCGTCCATTCCTCTTTCCTAATTACAGAGAGACGTCTCGCAGGCAACAGCTGTTCATGGAGCATGAGAGTCACTGTGCATTAAATAAGCACAGGTTGGTGCACGTGAATCCTCTCTGAACAAGTGATTCACCACTGGGATTTACTGATGTCCAGGGTTCAGCGCGTGCAGATCAGCTGTCTCTCATATAACACAGTATTGTATGTCATGATAATCACTGTCACCCGAAGAGTCATTAGTTATACGTGAGCAGTTTGGAGTGCACGTACAAGGCCAATTTAAAGTCTTGGTGTCCTTTTACACCTATTAGTCCAAATCAGAGTGTAAACTGTTACTTTTGGTTTGTTTACGATTTGGATTGGTTTATTTTACACCGCAAATATTTGAACAAAGACAAGTTCATACGCTACATAGCTAGCCATAGAATGCAGGCAAAAATCATAATTTGACCAAAAATTAGATGTCTTCCTGCTAAAAAATGCCGTTGACCATAAAATCAAATGTATACTCGCCAAAAACAAACAAACAAACAAACAAAAAAAAAAAACACAGGCAAAAACGGCAAATGTGCATCACTCGCCGTACCAAATATTTTGCTCTTTATGCTCAGTGCCATCTGTATATGACAAAAACATCACTGTTTTATCCCATATATAATGTTTAGTCGTGCTGCAATACTTTGGCACACTGAAATGACTAATACTTACCTTGGCGAGACGTCCGACATATTCAATAATGGTGGTTTGAATGAAACCCTCTCAAATGTCAGGGTATTAACACACCTCTTGATGTGTAATAAGTATCAATGATTGATGACTGCTACTGATGTAATTGCACCTTATTACACGAATCAGGCATGCTAGAGCCAGAAAATCACTGTTCACCGCATGACTGGAGTTTCAAAACCCCAGACAGCACGGCCTCTGTAAAGAACACGTCACTGCTCTCTATATGTTAACAGGCTCGTAATGAAGGTGAGCCAGTCGATGCGTTAAACGAGCGTTCGTCAATAAGGCCGCTCGTCAAGTAAGTGATCGTTTTAATTAGCTCTGGAATGTGCTGGAAAGCAGGCTCCGGGACACAGTCATTATAACAGGACTTGAGGCTATGCTGGAGGACTTACAGCATCAACTCTTAATGTGTTGCAGTGAAGGCAAACGGAAAGAAGACGTATAAATCCAGGAAACATCTTCAAAGGTGCAAACAAAAAGTTCATTTCCAGACTTTATGCGTTATCTATTACTCTCCATCCTCCTCTCCATCTATTTCCTCTCCATCCAGGTTAGGGATGGGAACTGATAGGTGTTCTTGATACCGATTCTTTATCGATTCCTGATTGTGTGGAAAACAGTCGGCCTACACAGGTTTTCAGCATCAGTGCAGCTGTTGTGTAGAATGTCTGCCTAATAACATTTGAACGTGTTCCAATAAGCGTGAAAGGGTTTTGCTGGCCGGGATCTGATGGGCGAGTCGGGCAGCTGGCTGTAGCCTCGGAGCTGTCTGCAGCAGCAGTCTGTCTGTCATCATCTAAAATGGATGAAATGAGAGAATATTTTTTCACAGCATTTGTTTTCATTTAGGTTTTCTTAGTCAACGCAAAAATCTGCCAAGCCCGCCTGCATAGCACGAATGTTATTATAAAATAGGATATTTACCAGTGTTTCCCACACACAGACTTTACTTGGGCGGGCCGTTCAGGTAATATTAACGGCTGTCTAAGCATATTTGGCGACCCATTTCAGTAAGTAAGCATGAAACAGGAGAATGTTAATAAACAATAAGGAACAAAGGAGCTGTGTTGTGCCGGAACGATTGGCGCAATAGCTGACCACGTGAACGGAGAGCTTTCACGCTGTAAACAGCCTTAATCACTGTGAATGTTACGTGTTGGTGTCAACGTTGCCATGACAACATGGAGTGCTTGAGTCCAGTCAGTGCATTCAGCTTTGTAGTAATACTTTTTAATGTTTAACTGATTATTAAACCGTCCATGTATATTAACAGGCCATTTTTGTTTTTATTATCAGAAATCGCAGATACATATTTTTCTACTTTGTAAGTCAAAAAATTAAACCTTAACCGAAATTTTTGAAAGAATTTTTTTCTGAAACCACACGCAGTGGACCATTGTCTGGTCCTTTCCGTCGAATCCACGGCATTCCTGGAATTTAGTTCATGTTGCATCGGAAGATGTTTCAACACATTGCTAGAGTTTCCACATTTACTTGAAATGATCATTTTAGAGAGACTGCAATTAGCACCGTTCTCATCTTTCTTCGTAAAACGAAGCTCTTCCTCTGCTCCAAGACTGCTTCTCGTTGTACATTTCCGACAGCAAAGACGCAGAGTTTGACATCAAGATGCAGGAGATTTCGCAAATTAATCGTAACTGTCAGAGAAACATGCCGGCAAAAAAAAGGAAATCAATAACAACAGAGGCATACATTCAATTCCCAATGGATAGGACAATTTGGTCAATTTTATATATATATTTAAATACATAAAGCTACTCATGAACATGGAGCAGTGATGCAAGCATGCAGAGAAACTCTCTGGTAAGACTTCAGTTCAGTTCAGCGAGCACTGATCGCTCGCCACTCAAGCTACAATTCACGCCATAATCCATAACATATTAAACACAAAACTCGGCATGAAGAGTTTAAAGCTAACAGCATATGGCAGCAACCAACATACACAAAGCTAAATAAATAGAATGACTTTATTGTCAATGCACATTTCTTGTGCAACATCACCGGGACCACTAAGCCGACACGTCTGTGCATGCCGCCATCTTGAACCACAACCACGTGTCTTTGGACAGTAGGAGGAACCTGGAGTACCTGGAGGAAATCCATGCAGGTATGAGGAGAACATGCAAATTTTTGCAGTTTTGCTGGCCAGGTCCTACATTTTTGGCTGATTTGGAAAACAACTGATTCAGCAAAAAGTGGTAATTAACATAAATGTACATAATACTGTATGCAACACTATTTAGGTAGTCGGTTGCATTGCTAAAGACTAAAAGCAATGGATATGTGTATGTGAATTCCGACTGTAAGAGGATGGCTGTGAAGAGACCTTATCCACTATGGGTAAAGTTTTTGATGGCGCTCATCATGTTTGTGACCTCGACAAAAAGTTGCCAGATCATTAGGAAAAAAAACGCAAGGAGAAATATGAGTGTTGACTTGATCTCAGTATTTTTTAAAAGTTAGAGAATTTATTCAGAACAGGAAGTTCCCCTTGGCAATCCAAAACAAAAAAGTTCTCACCTTTGCAAGTACAGAAACATGTCAGAAAAGAGTTGGATAACCCCTTGTGGGGACACAGCGGTCCGAATTTGCAAGGAAGTCATCACACTGAGCACTTGTGTGGAAGCGAAAGGCACAATAATCCCTCGCACCACAGCACAATAAATGTGGAGTAAATTAAACCACCGCCTGCTGCCGTGAAGTGCTCGGCTGTGACTCTGCTGAGGTATAACTGTGGGACCGGGTCCCATCTCTCATTCCCTTACCTAGTTCCTTACACAGCAGGAAAGAATGAAAGGCCATGGCAAATCGACTACAACAGCAACAAACTCTGAAATGAATGAGAACTATCGAAAAACGGACATCTCTGTTTCTTCCCTGTGTCTTCCCATTAGCTGGGCTAATTTTATATATTAGGTCATGTAATGGAGGCAGCTGTTATCCCGAAAGAGCAGAATTTTTTTAGCAATCGGGTTAAGAAAACAAGCACAGCCTCATTTATACCAAGAAAAAGTAACATAATGGCGATAAACTAGCTGCCTGACAGCGAAATCAATAAGACACCAGAGTTACATCAGAAGGTAGCCAAGGAGCAGTTACTTTTTTATTGCGCTTCTGATCCATCTTCAGTGTTTTTGGCTCATGTTTAGGATTTACAACATGAGCAACACTGACCAATTTACAGTTTATATACTCAAACACATCATCGAGAGGCTCTGTGCTGTGTTCGTCCTCTCACGTAGCTACAGTGTTAGGGAAAAATATAACATGCGAACGTCTAAATGTGAGAGCGTTAAAATGAGCTGCGGTTATTTATTTTTTACCTTTGCAATACCACAATGTCATTTCCATTTCTGTTTGCATTCTGGCTGACAGTTTACATACGCTGTCGCCATGTGCTATGTCCTCTCATGCAAATCACCCAGGACTCTAATAATGGACAATAAATGAATAAACGGAAAAGGACCAGTGGTGCTTGTTAACATGATTTATATCGCAGCGCGGTCGAATTCTCGTTGTAATACGTTGTTCTAATACAGTATGTTATTGTTTCTAAAGTAACTGCTCAGTTCTCAGCACTGTTGTCTCACAGCAAGAAGGTTCTGGGGTCGAGCCTACTGGCCAACTGGGGCCTTTCTGTGCGGAGTTTGCGTATTCTTCTAGTTCCTGTGTACAAGGAACAACTTTACCTGCTGTAAAAAGGGTTAGTGGGGTTAAGACTAGAACTGCCTAAGATAGCCAGGCTTCATGGGACAACATGTAAGCATCACACCAGCATCCTTGATGAATCAAGATCATCGTGAGTGTTCTACAGGTCACTGACTGACTGACAGCAATCAAAGACTAACAGAGTCCCTATGTAAATAGAGTTGGGAATGTCCACGTCCGTGCCCCTTATACCAGTGGCATGTTTATCATATGCTTCTAGCCTGACACAACACGCACCATGTGCCACATGATGCACCTCGATCCTGAAGTTGGAGCAGCGCAGGACGAGCCGACAGCGCAGCACACAGCGCACTGATGATGTAAAGCAGAGCATTCATGCATGAGCCACGAGAACAGGCAGCAAAATAACTCACAAGCCGTTTGTTTTATTCTCTGCTAATAAGGAAGGACATACGCTCGAGCATGGCCTTGCAGCCTGAGAGAGAGAGAGAGAGAGAGAGAGAGAGAGAGAGAGAGAGAGAGTGGTCAAGACATGAAAAGTAAGGAGTGAAGAAAATGGAGCATGAGGAGAGACAAGGAAAGAGTGAGAGCGCCAGGATGATAGAGAAAGAGAAAGAGAGAGAGGGGAGTGGGCAGAAATGAGAAGTGAGGGGCAGAGAGAACCTGTAGAGGGGAGAGAGAGATATGGAGAGACAGAAAGATAAGGAAAAAAGAAAGGACGACGGGAAGTTAAAGATTTCGAAATGCAGAAAGTGACTGGGAGAGAACGACAGAGGAGAATGAAGAGAGGGGGAGACAGAATGAGGCGGAGTGGGACACAGCAAAAAAGTAGGATTGAACAAGGCACACAGAAGGATGTAGAGATAAATTAAAAAAAGACGAGGAAGGACAGAGGTAGAAAGAAAGAGAGACAGAGACAGTGGGAAGGAAGATGAGAAAGGAAGAGAGCGGCTGACCGACAGAGAGGTTAAGAGAGGACGAGAGAGCCTGGGAAAGTCAGGAAGAGACAAAGAGAATGAGATCAAGAGAAAAAAAGAAAGAAAAAGGGCAAAAAGTGTGGGAAAGAGAACGAGACAGACAGAGAGAGAGAGAGAGAGAGAGAGAGAGAGAAAATTACAGAACGTAAGAGAAAAAGAGATCCAAACAGAGAGAGTAAGACAGGTGAAAAGAGCAGAAACAAGGAAGAGAGAGAGACCGAATGAGGGCGGGTGAGAACAGAAGCAAAGGAGGGAGTGGGAAAGAAGGGATCCAGAGAACGTTCAATTGTGAGGAAGTGGAAAAGGAAGAGAAAGAGTGGTGCAAAAAAGATGAAAAAGTGGATAGAGAGAAAGAGGCAGGAAGACAACGACAAGAACTAAAAAGAATGATTCTAAGAAACAGAAAAAGATGAAGAGAGAACAAAAGGGAGAGGAAGATTTAAGGAAGGTGGAGAGCTGGATGGAGAGAAGGAACGTGAGAGATGCGGCCAGTGAGAGAAGAAATGCGAACAAAAAGTGCAAAGAAGTGTGTAGAATAGAAAGAGAGCTGGAGGCAGAGGAGTGGGAGACAGAGAGACAGAGAGACAGAGAGAGAGAGAGTGAGACTGAGCGAGAGCTATGGAAGAAGGGAAGGTAAAAGAAAGAGAGAAGGAGAGACAGAGAGGCAGATGGAGAGAAAGGGGCCAAAAGAGAGATGTGAAGCCATGGAGAAGTAGAGAGATTGAGAGACAGACAGAGAGAGAGAGAGTGTGAGAGAGTGAGAAAGAAAGAGAGACAGAAGAAAGAGGAAGAAAATGGGACACAGGCAGAGAGACAGAGAGAGAAGGAAAATTGCTTTAAAAAGTTCCAATTACTTCATCCCCAGTTCTGCCTCCTGCCCCACACGGACAAACTGCCCCTCCTGTTGGGGGAAAGAAAGGAGAGCTGTGTACTCGCAGGGCAGTATG
>JAQQZR010000023.1:26138943-26149868 GCA_030068235.1 Notoglanidium macrostoma | reverse complement strand
TCTTTGGACTGTGGGAGGAAACCGGAGCACCCGGAGGAAACCCATGCATGCACGGGGAGAACATGCAAACTCCACATAGAAAGGCACCCGGGGATCGAACCCAGAACCTTTTTGCTGTGAGACGACAGTGCCACCACCACGCCGCCCTAGACAACTGTGGTCAATTTTTTGGGAAAAACCACAGATGCGTGTGTTTGACGGGTGTCCAAATACTTTTGGCCATACAAAGTAGTGTAGTTCCCATTTCACTGACTGAGGGACTGAGAGATAACATTATCTGCTAATTGTAGCTGTAATGGTGGTGGACCTGATAAAATGGACATTTTCTGCACATATTAATCCTCTTTTAGGGTCTAAAAGAATAAAGAGAATAAAATAAATATAGTGACAATACGTGAACGTTATATATATATATATATATATATATATATATATATATATATATATTTTTTTTTTTTTTTTTTTTTTTGTATATATAAAACGTGCTCAAAAACTATTTAAACATACTAAACACAATTTAATAACACTGAAAAATAACATATTAAATACCAGAATAACAGAAAGGAAAAAGTTAAATTCCGTTAAACTACTTTTACTTTGAAAATGGAAGGGGCGTCGTCATGGTAACCACCATCCGCATGTTTGGTAAAACCGCTAGCTGGCTAGATCAATTTTTCCCTCATTTTTTTTATTTATTCCAAATACAGTACATGTTTTTTGTTTTGTTTTATCCAACGCCACTTCGAATAACAGTTATGTGCTTGTTACTGGGTGCGACCGGCGTCGGAAAGACTCTGCTCCTAAAACGGCTGCAAAATATCCTTACTTAGCTAGCTAGCTGACTAGCCGGTAAAATAACATTATTTAGAACATGAACACCTTTTTAGACACCTGGTAGTCTTGTGGATATATTTAAAAAGGAAAGGTAATGTTGAGTATTTTGGTTAGGAATTACATCTACTGTTCTGGATAGCGAATATCTAATTTAATTCACCGCACGAGCTAACTAACGCCAATCTTTGTTGTTGTTGTTGTTGTTGTTGTTCCAAACGGTGTTCTTTCCTTAGCTGAAAGTACAGCTGTGTCAGAGAGGCGAGTCTGCTGATTTAGGAGAACCACCTGCTACTCTGCCCACGGTGAGTTCTCTCTCTAGGGCAGAAGATTAATATGTACAAATGTCCATTTTGCCAAGTTCACCACCATACAGCTAAAATGAGGTAATCTGCCAGTCTCTCAATCAGTGAAAACAATAGGGTCTAAGGAATAGGAACTAAACAATAGGGTCAAAGGTTTGTGGACACCTGAACATCACACCCATGTGTGCTTCTTCCCCAAACAAAGTTGGAAGCACACAATTATATAGGAAGTCTTTGTATGCTGAATTACAATTTCCATTTACTGGAACTAAGAGACCCAGACCTGTTCCAGCATCATAATGCCCCCGTGCACAAAGCGAGCTCCATGTTGTTAATTTATGTTTGGTAGCCATAGCTGGATACGAAAGTGGTTGTGAGAACCACTGGAGGAACTTGATTGGGTAAAAAAAAAAAAATACATGAACGTGCATTTTAAACTGAGGAACTAGTCCAGTCGTACACCATTACATCATGACAACACGACTGTCGAGGTGTTGAAGTTTTTAAACACAAAAATGTTGCTGCTGGGTTGAGAAACAATCCAGCAGTCGAAAATCTCTGCTTCGGTCAGATGCTGTCACTGATGAAAGCTAGACAATGTTCAGCGACCTTCAGTAAGCGATTTAGCGTGGTGGGTGTCATGGTGGATCCGGCGTCTATCCCAGGAACAATGGGCATGTGGCAGGAACACACCCTGATCAGATGCAAGTCATTCGTATGGCACATTCCCGTCCACCAGTTCACCCAGCATGGTTTTGGGCGGTGGGAGGAAACTGGAGAACCCGGAGGAAACCGAAGTAGGCACAGAAAACATGTGAAGCTTCACGTAGTTAAGAGCTCAGGATCGAACTATAGTGCCATTGTGCGGCCCTTTCACTGTATACACTCACTTCATAGGGAATGTGGTTCGAGAGCTTGCGTAGCAGCACTTGTACCATAAGTAACTTGTTTATTTATGCAATGAATCTACTTTCATATGCTAAGTGGCGTAGATCATTTTGCCAATAGGTTGTGATTTTATACTCATGCATAACATTCATAGGTGACTTTTTTTTTTTTTTTTTTTTTTTAAACTTAAGGAAATAAATGTACAAGACAGCATGAATATTTATTCACATACATGTACACTCATCTGAACCACAAACTTGTGAGCTATATGAAAATGAACACACATTGCATAGAGATAGATGAGCGCGAGTGCCTACCTGTACTGTAGATATACGTAAAAGCTGATTATCCAAACTGATGCATTGTATAGCTGAGCTGTTTATTGTTTTCGCACAGGTGGGCACCAACCTGACCGATCTAACCCTGAGGAAGAGGAGGGTGACGGTGAGAGAGTTAGGAGGCTGCATGGGCCCCATATGGCCCAGCTACTTCAGGGACTGCACGTCTGTTATTGTGAGTGTTGTGTATTGTGAAAATGATGCAAGTCGTCACACAGAATGGAAATATTTGTCGTTACAGCAGGTTCACCAAGATCAGCACATAATTTATTAATACTCCTGACTGTAAAAATAACTTTCACATGGTGAACGATTAGTTTGATTCATTTTTCTCTTTGAAATATGAATGTTCCTGTAAAAAGTACAGTGCTTTTGTCTCCAGTTCATGGTAGACTCTGCCAACATCACACAGATTTCCTCCTCCTGCATCCAGCTGCTGTGTGTTCTCTCGGCCGAGCCGCTCCAGGCCGCCTCCGTGCTCGTGCTGTTCAACAAGAGGTCAGACTCTGGCGTTTTTAATGACCATTGTGCTTTTCAAGTTAAAACAAACAGCACCTGTGTCTCAGTGATCTAATCTAACTCCTAAAATGTGTCTCAGGATTCATTCCTTTCTTTAATTGCGCTTCCTCATTTCCTTTCTGTGCTTATTAGCTCTTACCAACCCAGAAAGAACAAAATGAGCACAGGAGGAATCATGAACAAACACATTTAGACATTTGTGTTCACTAAAGCCTCACTTTATAGCGATTCAAGTGAATTTACTTATTGATTAAAACATTATTGCATGTATACATCATACACTGAAATCTTGCTGTTTGAGTGTAAACAAGAACGACAGATTTCCAGGGCACATGCTGAAGGAAAGAAGGAAGCAAATAAGGGTGCATTTTAGTGCGACAGTTTGTTTGTTGCAAACGTTTTATTTCTTATTCTCCTTCTAGCGACCTTTCGTGCACCATGTCGTTAGAGGAAATGAAATCACTCTTCCGTGTGGATGACATCATGGCCTCCGCTCCTCAATCTATCACGGTTTTGGAGCTCAGTGCTCGTTCTGGAAAGGGCCTTCAGGAAGTGCTTAACTGGCTGGACTCGACTCAACCTGACTGACCTGGACGACATCGAGGTCTGATAGCAGATCATGGAAGATACTGACACACACAACCTAACCGCACATAATGATGCAAACATCTGCTTTAGGATCACACCATGGTCAGAAGAGCTTACGGTCTCCCAAGCTGAGCTAAAATACAGCAGCGATGATGCAATCACCTGCATTAGTTGGCACTGTTTTGGCTGATGATGTGATACGAGAAGAATAAGGTAGATTTCACTCTCACTATGAAGACTAATGATGCTTGGGTATAACTCAGTACACCGATAACTGATGTGATATTAAATAGTTTGTGCCAGATTTCCAGGAATTTTCATTCCTGCCCTTTTGTACAAGGGAAAAAAAGAAAATGCAGTTTTTGAACACAAATTTGTTCCAAGGAGCTCTGGTCCATTTCAAGTGGGTATTTTTTTTTTTTACTTGACCCAAACCTTCTACCAGTGTCCAACCATAGTGTGGGAATGTAAACGTATGCATTATTCTGAATGAACAGATCCAAATCAAATTTTTAGAATGCCTTTCAGAAAGGTCCACAGGGCTTCAGGTCGAGATGAGACTTAAACAAACGACCGAGAAAAAAAAAAATCACATTACCATGATGTAAATGTAGGAATGAGCGAGCAGTCAGATGTAAAGTTTACAGGAGAAGGAAATCCTGTTACTGTGTGATATATTCAGAGCATCCTTAGTAACTGCTTGATCAGGGCCGTGGTGGTTAAATTAAGCTAGTTAGTATATATTTTGGGAAATTAAATATGCTAATAAAATTTAATTAATTCGAAACCATCACAGGCAGATTCAAACAAAAACAGTAATTGTGTAAGTGAGATTAAAACACAAATCTTTGCAACTCCAGTTAAGTCCATTTATGCACTGGAGTGATGTAGCTGAGCTTGAGTTATGGTCAGGATTCACACACTGTGCAGACACTGCTGCCTTTTATAAAATCTGATTTAGACCACGACCACGTCGAGTTTAAATCCAAATACAGATAGTTGGAGCACTAAACGAATACGGATGCAGATAGTATTATGGAATTACATGACCAGATGTGATCCAGGGCAGAGACTTGAGTATTGAAAGTGTGAAAACACATTGACAAGTCCTGGGTTATAAAAAGCTGCCCTTTTGTTTTTGTCTAAATCTTTAAAAAAGTATATACACTAACTAGTGGAGCATCAGGTAAGTGATGAAACTCCGTGCACACACAAGAAGAAAAATAATCATGCATTAGTTGACAGCAAGGTGCATTTTCAATCCTGTATTTGATGAGAAATGTTTTGCATTTCCATAACAGTCTCTTATTCACACATTGTTAGTATGTCATCACTCCATAGTAAATTCATTCCCTTCATGAAGTGTGTTCACTTAGCAGCCAATTTCAGTAAGGGTTAAAAACAACAACAAAAAAAAACACAACAGGTTTTTGGTCTGGTGTATATATCTGGCACACTGATTAGACATCCTTGACTGAGTGAGCTTCATTAACCTAACCCTAGGGCTGCTGGCTAGCCTCCATGCTATTCCGCTCATTGATATCAGTCATCCATAATGAACAGTACAGAAGGAAATTGGAACAGGAAATCACCAGGCTGTATAGAATACTAAAGGAAGGATTACTAAAGCAGGTCTAATGAGATCGCTGTAGCTGTAACGTGTTGTCAAGTTATTGGTCATTACAGAGCAGGTTGAAGTTTGGTCTGAAATCAGATCATAATCCCATGTTGAAAAAAATAAAAGAACGGAACTTGTGCTGTTTGCTTACATGATAATAAAGACACATTGGTTCTGTAGTGTTGATGGATATAAGAGGATAAGTAGCAATAGCAAAGAGCTGTGAAAACAGTTAGCCAGTATAAAACAGTAGTGTCTTTATATCGGACTATATTCCAGTTTAGATCCAAGTCTGCTGTTAAATCGTCACTCCGCTACAAGCATTGTTAACTCAGGCGAGCAAGCTTACATTCAGGCCACATGTGGATCTGCTCATACCAGCCCTCAAAGGAACGGGTTCTGACTCTGATCTGGCTGTCCGTGTGTAGATGTGGATGTGGACGAGAAGGGGAGCGGAGGCTGAGGGAGATTCCCAGGCAGGTTAACGTGTCCCTCTGAAGGCTCGGTGAAGGAGCCGGGTAATGACAGAGGCTGAGTACCTGCAGGCGGAGGGGCGCTGTATTGCAGCGAGGTGGGAGTGGGGGACGTGGAGCTAGGACGCATCTGATTGAGCGTGAGCCGTGGCTGCTCACTTTGGAATGGATTTGTGACAGAAGGAGCACTCAGACCTAAAGAGTAAGAATGAGAAACAACATCAGGGTTTTCATGCAACTGTAAAAGTAAAATGTCACTCAATACTTTCATGATCTCGACAAAAACAAAGTCATGATTTCCATTTCAAATTATGTTGAGGGTATAAAAAAGTGCCTGGATAAACACAAGACAAATGCAAAGGGTGGGATAAACGATGCATCAAGTGATTGTTCCAGTCCCTTCATGTCTCTTTGTGTTTGTCCAATAATGTTCTTACATCATGAATATCCAATATATTCAACCAGGTCAAGTCTTGGCAGATGGACTGGTGTTGCTGCAGTGTATACCACCAGGGTGCAGATGCAGAAACAGCAAAGTATTTCAGCAGATCGAAAAAAAAAAAAAAAAAAAATAAAAACACTGGCAATGGCAAAACTGATCAACATGGAGGAAAATTTTTTTAATTAAAATTAAATTACTCCATAGTTCTGCATCTCTTTCTTTAAACCACTTTAAGCAAACCATCTCTTGAGGCTTATCCATTCCCATGCAAATTATTAAATTTGTAAATTATTTAGCTGAATGCAGCTCATCTGATTAGCAAAGCGACCATGAAATCCGAATGTTTAAAGATTATTGACGGACAGTTAAAAGACAGATAAGTCTGCATTTATTGTATGCCTCAAAATTTAAAACAGTGGCACTAGTTGAAAGGAACAACGTGAACCGCCAGTGTGTAATACAGCGATGAACTTATCACCACAGGTTAAGCATTAAAAGGTAAAGTAATTCATGTAGTAGTTCATCAGTAGTTAGCGACACCTTTGAATGGAAACATCCATAATGTCTGTCTTAGCATGTGGCGAAACATCCCACTTCGTCTCACCTGTTAAAAATGGGTTTAAGTTTTTAGAACCCTGATTTGGCAGGATCAGCGAGTCGAGGTTGACGAGCGAGGCCGCTGCGGGGCCCAGGAAGGCTTCCGGAGTGCAAGAGATCGGAGGCTCTGCTAAACTTTCTCCCAAACGAGACAAGTCAAATAACTCTGGACTTCCCTCACTGCGGCCGTTAACGTTCACCTGACCTCCATCCATGGCATCATCGAAAAGATCTCCATCTTAAAAAATAAATAAATAAATAAAATTATAAAAGGCAATATGATTAATTATAGTAAATATCAATACAGAGGATGGAAATTAACTAATTAATTCTGTTATGGTAATGAACAAATTAGTGTTACTTTATTAAGGGCTGATATTACCTGTGGGACTCCCGGGCCGTGGTGAGGAGACTTTGACTGGACCAGCAGACCCTTTTTTGTCTGCTGTTAGAGGAGTGAAAGGATCTATTCCTGTGCCTAAAACAAAGGCATACATATGTAAAATCGTCTGTATGCATGATGACTTTGGTTAATAAGATGACCAGATAAAATGATCATACCAGTGGCAGCAGTTGAGTGCCATGTCTGACTTGAGGGACCAGGGCTGGGGGCTTTCTGAGGAGCTTCCCATATGTCAGGAGGACGTGACCGATGGTCCCAGGGCTGAGAGTGAAGACTGGAAGGTGCTGCCCAGGAGCTGTCAGTACCTCGAGTTGAGGCGCTTGGTTCTGTTTGAAAATATGGCCCTGTGATTCACTAATAAGAATAGATTTATGGTTTCTGAAAGATGCCAAGTTTAATAACAGCACCCCACTTCTCTAATGGAGAATCAGTACAACCCACCACACCTTTTCGCTCTGTGGTTTCAAAGGTTTATTGTGGAGATTAAAGAAGGTACATTATTTAAATTATGGTTTTCATAACATTTCTCAAGATTATCCATTTATCCTCCAAAATAGTGCATCAATAGGAACATTGGTTCAATAATGGATATTCCATAGTATGTTTACCTGTTAATTTTTTGCCCTCACATCAAGGCTTATGTCTTGTCTTTTAAGCAGTTTTCTTTTCACGTTGTCAGAGCACAGATCCCATACAAGTAATACTTTAAGTTTAGTTATAGAGAATGTTTAAATAAAGGGAAAAGTTAAGTTGGTTCAATTGTGTAACATTGACTGATCTGTTAAGGAGATTACGAAGGTGTTTGTTAATGGCGAGGGGGAACGGAAGAGAAGCGCCTGCATCCAACGAAAAATTCAATGGGCAGCCCCTTGTTCATAGTTAAAACTTAAATGTTACGAACCGTGTTTATGAACAAGCAGTACTGTTAAATATGCTTATGAAAATCATTACTACTAAAGAAAAAGTTTGTGAACAATCAGTACTACTAAAGTAAACATTGTTCAAACTGTAGCCAGTGAATTAACCAATTAGGTAAGAAAATAAATGAATTGTGTGTGTCTGTACCAAGCACTCTATTTGAATTTATTTTTACCTAAGGTGATGGTGTTAACCCCCACATTAAAAGAACTTGCATTACACAGGACACAGTGTAAGAACCCAAAACACTCAGAAGCTGTAACAGACTGTAGCTGAATTACTATAACAATGTTATTAAGTGTGATAAATGCATGCCTCATATAATTAAGTAAAATTCAGGTATTGTCCCAGCTTAGTAGTAAATGAGATGCCTTTTTCTGGACTGTTTCATCAGGATCCGAGAAAGTAGTGTAATGGGAACATGGACAAAGTTACCCAGAGAATCCCACGGGTCGACCCTCAGTGGTCCCAAGGCCTGCGCGTGACCACCAGCTCCAGAAGAATCCCATGGGTTGGCACTAGGTGGCGCTTCAGAGACTGGAGCAAAAATATCCATCAGATCCAACATGGCAGACTGCCAGGGAGACAAAGTAGAACTTTTAGAGGAGAGATATTTTTATAGGTCATTCTTCACCGCTCTGCATTAACTTGGGAGGAAAAAAGGCCATTCAGAAACTACAGTGCCAGGTATGTTTTAGATAAGTTTAGATATTCAATAGCTTTTATTTATTGCCTGTTTTCTTCCAGTGTATCTGGACGGTACCGATAAAGAACCATATCAAAGTAATGAGAGATGATCAATAATCAAGGTAAATGGCTAACTGTTGTTGGTTCATACCCTTCCTCCTTTGGCTTCCATTTCTCGTTTACTTTCTTCGAGAGCTTTCTGGAGCAATGACTCATCACCCAGGCGAGTTTGCTCCTCCTGGCAACCCACAGACGACACAAGGACACAAAAGACATGTCAAGTACAGTCATTGTTGTGAACTTTGAACACAACGTGTTTGCTAATTCTGACACGAGAATGCAAATGTGCAAAGGGCAATGAGAAACCAAATGGGTTAAAAGTGCCAACTTCATAGGTTCCATTGTACAGATCTGGAAGTTGCTTTGGATAATGTACGCAGATAACGCACAAAAAGTCACACATTAGCAAGAAAGAGGACGTTTGTGGAGAGGACGTTAAGAATTAGGCACTCTGAATGAGGGGAAATAAGTTCACATTTCAGATATACAAGTAATGTCTTTTGACTTTCTACTTATGAAACAAAAATATGTATTCCTAAGCGTAAAAAAAGACGTTTAAAAAACAAAATTGATCGGGAAACAGAATTCCGACACCACAAATGAACACCATTAGTACGTTTACTGTTGCAAAGCAATTACAGCTTCGAGACGTCTACAGTAAGCAGCAATTAGTATTGTGGTTCAATCATGGTCCATTCTTCTTTCCAAATCATCTTCAGCTAACCAAGGTTATAAGGGTCTCTCTGGTGGACTTTTATTTCCAAAATCCTCTGTAGATTTTCAATGGTTTTCCAGTCTGGAATGTCCTAGGCAATGTAAGATCTTGAGTTAGTCTGTCGTTACGTTTGGGGTTGTTGTCTTGTTGAAACCTCCCTCTTCTCCACAGATTCAGCTTCTTGCCTGATATTAAGTCTCTAATAAATCCTGGTACAGCACTCCATTCATGATTCCTTTGATGACTTGTAATGCCCCAGAACTGAATGCAGAGCAGCAGCTCCATATCATGTCCCACCTCCATACGTTACTCTGGGAACGGTCTTCTTCAAGGTCATGCGTGTCAACCTTCTTTCTCCAAACATGACAAGTTTAATTCTTCCCCTATCTTCTATTTTTACTTGTTATACCTATTTTCCCTCACTGTACGTCCAAAACAGAGCTCATACCTGCTGCTGTTCCTCCTTACTGAGGCTCAGTGCAATCTGGAGCTGTGTCTCTTCGTCCATGTCCAAGTTGACAGCAGGCGGAGGCTTCTTTAAAAAGATACGGAGAAGACCATTAGCTTATGACATGATTCTTTGATGACTCTCTATGGTGCATGTTGGAGAGTGTATCCAGATGAAGAGCTGGTCACAGCCACACAAAAAGACAGAGGCCAGGCCCTTTAATAACGACACAGGTCAGCGCATTCAACAGGAAAAGCCATCTCTTCCCACCCATTAGTCTGGGAGAGAGAGAGATGCGACACGAGCTGATTAGTCGAGCACAGACATGCATGGTCCTCTAACGTTCATGGAAAAGCCAACACATGCAGCATCAACCACAAAGACAGACATGCATCGAGCTGATGGAGCGCAGGGGGATGTTAGGAAGCAGTCAGTCCGGGCGGCAAAGTACCTTTTGAGCCTCCTCCTTGCTGAGGCTCATTGCAATCTGGAGTTGTGTCTGTTCATCAATATCCACAGGAGGAGGTGGCTAGAGGAAACGGGTAAGTGATCAGACATGTGCCGAGCTACAGTGACTGATCTCTCTTCAACAACTTGATTCGCGGTTTACTAATTGATTATAATATTTTATAATGCGAGCTACAGCAGGGAATATGAAAGCTTGTACAGAGCTCAGGACCTCTGGAGAAAGCAGAGGTGCCAACCTTGTTTAGGCAGAGAGAGAAGATACATTTCTATCATAAAAACACTCGAGACTAAATCTCATGAATTCACGGGTCAAAGTTCACCTAGATTAAAGTCAGTGCAATTGTGTTTTATGTCCCGCATTTGGGGTGACCAATATGACTAAAATAACATAGCAAAGGCTAAAAATACCTTTGAATAAAAAAGAAAAAAAAAGAAAATGATAAATATGTAAAAAAAAAACCAAAAAAAAAAAACAAACATTTTAAAAACTGAAAATTAAAATTGAAATTCTTGCATCACATCAGATGCTTCCACTCAGCTTTAGCTTTTAGCTTTTTTTAATAAGTTAAAATTGCCAAAACGCTGTCAGAATATTCATGATTCGTGACAATTCATCATGGTACTGAT